>JAHDVE020008129.1:0-600000 GCA_022606495.2 Halesus radiatus
ATTCAAAATTACAGTTCTAAAATCTATTAGGCAGTTAATACTTTTCTTTGGTATTTAAACATTGATTAAAGCCATCTTTCCTATCCAATATCAAAATGTCAAATATTTGATAGCCTCTATTACAATTTGTTCTAAAATCGACGCTGCGGCAGAAATGAAAAGTTGTTGCATTATATTCAATTTATACACTGTCTTGACGGACTGTGGTAGCTAACACCAATTCACTCGTGCCTCTGAACTATACATAATAAGTTGGCACCAGTGTGCTTGCATTAGTTCTAGGCTCGGGAAGATGTTCTTGGCTTGATTTATCTTTACTACAGAATCTGTTACCGAGATTTCCTTGGCTAGCCAAACTTCGAAATATTCACCGTCGCTTGATCTGCAAACGGGATCTCAAAGTTTTTCCTATAAAAGCGGGTAGTAACGTAGTAGAGGAAGGGATGGTATTGTGGCCCCCCCCAGTTTGTTTTTTCTTCGTAAAATATGATTTTTTATTCAAAACCGTTTGAAAGATCGTTTTTTAATGCAGGTAAATTATTTAGCTTTCGACTGCCAAAACTTGGCTCAAAAAACCAAAAAAAATAAATTTATGTGACCGTAATTTGGCCCCCTTTTAAAAACAAAGGAACACTATTTTATGCAATAAAGAATACAAATTTATAAAATGAAAGTCGTTATAATATATTATTAAGCAGTAGATATAATCTCTGATATTGCTTACAATTTTTAGTAAAAGAATTAATTTACTTGCAAAAATCACACACATATTCATCTTTTTCACATGACGTGCATTGATGGTGCGCCCATGATTGACAAACTAAGCATTTTATCCAAACTTCACCGCGATGGTCCATGGAAGACAGCTGATGGCAGACCATGCATGTCATGTCCGTAGCATTGTCCGGACCTTCAACACGAGTTGGGACATCGGAAACATCTGATGCAGAGCTCTGCGGCTCAGAGTTGTCAGATGTTTCCGAGTCTGAAGTCGTCGCATAGTCGCAACGTCGCTTTTTTTCTCGGCTAGACCCTTTGCTTCCTCCGTGATCATCTCAGCCTCGGCGAATCCTGCTATGACTGGGGCCAGCTGAAGCTTTCAAATCGAATTTATACGCTGATCCGGTAATGAGATTAGCAAGAGGACTGGGAGGTACTAGCGGGGAGGTGCTGACTGTAATTGGCCTATTAGAAACATCAGGAGCTGAGGTGGGTTCCGTGACGACGTTACTCGGAGAAGATTCATCTGCATCGTGCTCTGCTGTCAAGAAATCATCATCTTTAAAAACACTTCTGTTCAACGGGTAAATACCGGAAACTCTGAAGCCATTGACAGCGATGTTGACTGTTTGACATTGGAGGTATGCCTTGCCAAATAGCTCAGCGATGTTATAAGGTCCCACAGGACCTCGGGAATGTAGCAACCACTGCCTTATGTTTTCACTATAGTAGGTCTTGAGAGGTTCCATAAAGGTTCTATCCAAAGGCTGCATTCTATGCGTTGTACGCGGCGGTAGCGATAAAATTGTCACATTATTATCTCTTGCCAAATTAATGATACTTAGATTTCGGGTGTGGCTGTAGTGCCCGTCCAGTATAAGAAGTATAGGCGATCCCTGAGTTGGTTTCGTTTTGTCAATGAAATGTTGAAACCATTCTGTGAACAGTTCAGTCTGTATCCATCCTGAGGAGTGGCACCTTCCCAAAGCACCGAGTGGAGCTCCACGCATCAGCTTTTCAGTCATATCTTTCCGGGGAAATATCATCATCGGCGGAACAAATATTCCAGTAGCCGACATGGCACATATTATAGTGAGCAAAGTTCCCCGTTCGGCTAATGCCATTGCAGCAACTTGACGTTTTCCTTTGACAGTGATTATCCGATGCCTTTGAACGATGCCGAGTCCGATCTCGCCCATATTGAAGATACGATCAGGAGGAAATGCGTGTCTGTGGAATTCTTCTTCGAGGAGATCGAAAAATGTATGGACAGCTGCTCTATTGAACCCGTTAATGCGAGGATGAGATATTCCAGCGGGCTTGCGAAGGCTCAAAATCTCTTTGTGACGATTAAAAAAATGGTCAAACCACGCGCGTCCAGCTTCTTGGTTGGAGAATGGATGTTGTATGTTGTTTAGCGTAGCCAGTTGGTACGCCATTCGTTTCACGTCTCGAGGAGTAAATCCATAAAACTTGCTCTCCATCAAGAGCAGATTCTTGACCAACTCTTTTTCCAGTTCTGGTGGTAAGGTTGGTTTTCTCCCTGCACGTTTTGCCACTGCATCTTCGACTGAACAACTATCTATTACGAACCTCCTCAGGGTAGTTCTGGGGACTCCAAACTCTTTTGCCGCTTTTTTGGAACCCATTTTCTTCTCCCGCACTGCCATCACGGCGCTGATCATGTTTCCCTTGTTCCATAATTTTCTTACCTTATTGTTTTTTGGTGAAACTATCGTTCTTTGCTTGCCTGTGTAAAAAAAATAATGTTTCAATTAAAATTTATAATAATCGTAAAATAGCCCCCTGGAGGCCATATTATACTTCATCTTAGGGGTCCTAATTATCAGCAAAAAAGATTTTCAAAAAATTTGAAATAGAATTTGAAATAGTTTGAATTGTACAAACTTACTTGCAAATATCTATGCGTTCCTTTATAAGCAGATGTTTCGCTGCAACAGCCTCCAATGTTCTCAATGGCATTGTCTCCTAATTTTTTTTGTATTTTTGATGGAAATGTATCATATCAAAAGAGTTAAGAGACACAATTCACAATTCGAATGGCAGTATGGCATACTGTCATTTAATGTACTGCTTATGGCACACCGCGGCCAGCGAGATTCTCCGAAAATATCAATATTTTGACAGCTTATGCCATCGGTACTATTCGGGATTTCCCCAAAATTTAAAAATTTCTGTCCTCAGCATGCTCTAATTAACATGATACATTTGTAAATAACATGAAATTTCGTTGTAGAAGACAACCTCATTCGGTAGTTTTTTTTTTGTTAGAGTGAAAAACTTTGATCCCGCGTTTGATTGACAAAGTGAGCCGATACGTAGCGTAGTCTGTGCGCAGATCAGTTTAAACTTGCTCTGCTGCAATGCGCCGCATACGAGAATATATTTCATATAAAAATTCCTCGATGTCATTTTTAGAGGTACGAAAAAAGCTGGGGGGCCAAATTCTCACCAGGGGGCCAAATTGTCACCAGGGGGCCAAATTGTCACCAGGGGGCTAAAATATCACCAGGGGGCCAGGATATCACTTTTAACTCTACTATATACTAACAGACCCACAGCACATTAACACATTATAAAAACAGGTAAAATGTAAGTAAAGAGTATGTTAAATAGAGATGTATAAAGGCAGCGACATTTTCAGCATAAACCAGTCAAACGGTGACGGCCTCCGTGGTTAACGGTTACGATCCCCGCCTACGAATCCGGAGGTCATGGGTGCACAAGTAAATTTTATTTAATTGATTTGCATTATTTCACAATTTATTAATTTTTTAAAATATATAGTATATTCGCGAACTATTCCAAAATGGTAGAAACTTTCAGTATCGCCCTGGTGAAAGACCACAATTCAGAATCGAAAAGTTGCTTGAAATGGCTTTAACCGTGTTTGGTGACTAGATCTGAATAGCCCAGTACTTTCCCACCTTCCTCTACCCCATCTCCTTCCCCTCCCTACTACCTTCAGCCACACAACATACCCCAATCGGGGATTCCATAGTCTCACTGGCTCCAGACGGTTGGGAGCAATTGGGACTCTTGTGCGATATTCACATAAAAAATAAAAATAAATAAAGGAAGCTCGGTATTCATAGTGATAGTGGCAAAAAATTGAAATACCTTCGATAATTGTCCCGACAGATTCCGTTACGGCAGTTTCCGTGGGATCATAATCAATATTTGTGTCCGGGTAAGGTAGGTCCAACTCCAAGTGCAGCAAGCCTAGTTTTGTGTCTTCGGTTTCCGCTTCGTCGGTTGCGGAATCTGGATCAATGTAGTCCATATTGACGGTTTCGAAAGGTGCAAATTTGTGTTCCATCCCATTGTCGCTTACCTTAAACCAAAATATTTATATAATTTGTGTTCACTCGCATGTTCTGCTCCAATAAGCATGGATAACCTAAAAAATTCGCATCTGCGATAATGCGAATTTTTAAGTGAAATTCGCAATTTTTACGCGAAAAATGCAAATTTTGCCTTTTTCACGAGAATAAAGCGATTTTCTAATATTTTAAAAGACAAAAGAAATATTAAATAATAATGAAGACAAAGGAAGTATGAGATTGATAAAAATAATGGAGTTTGTCAAGGTCTCGGTAGCTCAATTGACAGAGACACCAGTCCCGGATAGACTAGAGGTTCTGAATTCGAGTCTCAGTCGCGACCATATCTTTTTATTTTCTGTGTCTTCTTCTGTATCACATTTTCAATGTAAATGAAATGAATTTTCAAACAGAATCGAAACGTTACTTGAAATGGTTTTAGCCGTGTTTGGTGAACAGATCTGAATAGCTAGGCACTACTTCCCAACCTTCCTCTTTCTCATGTCCCTCCCTTTCTCACAACATACCCCAATTGGGGATGCCATAGTCGCATTGGCTCCAAACAGAGTGAGAACAGTTGGGATTCTTATACGTTAGTCAATTTTTTTTTAAAGTATTGACTAATATTCCACTATCCCATATGAGTAAAACCTTAAAGAGCTCTTATAAAAAGGGTAAATTCATTACAATAATAAATATTGAAGAATAAACGCTACCTTCGCCTGCCTTATGAGAAGTTCGTGAGACTTCTCACATTTCAGCTTGAAGTTGTATGCACTCAGAGTTTCCTTAGAACATTCTCCGCAGATCTGGTCAAAGAAGTCATCGTCTTTGGTCAACTGCAAATATAAACAAGCCATGATAATTACATATAACCCTGGTTTCCCTTTCCCTTTCCCTTTCCCAACCCCTACCCCTACAGCTATCCCCACCCTATACCTTTCGCCATATTATAGTATATTCGATATCCTTATCAACCTCTCCAACTCACATAAAAATACTTCTCAAATACACTCATCCACTTGCTCCAAGTATTCAGTATTAAGTTGTCCACAAATGTTTTTTTCAATAAAATTAAACTACAAACATTATTACTTGGAACTTGGATCGTAGAACAAAACAAAAAAGCATCTTTGATCTCGTAGAGCTCGAAATTTGAACGTTTTGCAACTGAAGTCAAATGTTTGATTTTTGTTACCATTTTATGTTTCGTTTTTTTTTTATGTGGATGGGGAGAGAGAAGAATCCTTTGGATTGGGGCTGGGCGACAAGCAGACAAGGGCTGAGTCCCATCAAAACAACAAAAGCGCTGCACCAGATTCGTTGCTGCAAACCATTTCTTGCCAATATAAGAAAAGGTATACTAAGGCCTGCAGCTGTACAAAGGCTGGTTTGCATTGCTCCATCGTTTGTAAAAATTTCTCTGGACATTCATACGAAAATGTTCAAGAGATTCATTACACAACGATGACACTCAAGAAGCGGTTTGATTAGCCAAGGTGAAGACAATGAACACTTTACCTTTATTATAGAAGAGGATGAAATAAAATGGTTTATGTATGGTTAAAAATTGACTTGATGCACACATATTAACTCTGAATACAGATAAAACTAAATTTTTTACATTTATTTATTTTTAAACAGCTTTTAATACAAATATATATATACAAAGGAAGTTTAACAAAAGGTAAGCCAAAAAAGTTTCTTGTGCTAACAGTGGTTAAATAGAGGTGTTTTATTTATGAAGCTAACGAAAGAAAGAAAAAAACAAAATAAGAAGGAAGAGGAGGAGGATCGGGACAGGAGATGCTCTCCATACATTTTATACTCGTGCATACATTTGTGGTTGTACATATCACTTAGGTTCGATTTTTTGAAAGGGTATTGTGAAGAATGTCGATGTTGTGAAATTGTGCGTTATATTATGCACAAATACAGTGAATTTGAGAATTTATCCTAAGATTGGTCATGCATGCGACAAATGAAAAAAATCAGTTTGTCAGGTTGGTCTTGACAGTATGTGGATGTTTATAAAGTTGGTGAGCTTTGGCGAGTCCAGGCTATTATTCATAATTTTGAACAACAAGATTTGATCAAATATTACTTTGACTTTGACTTTACTTTGTTCACAGAGTTCCTAAACATGAGTTTACTGACTCTAACATAATTATAAAAAGATTTTCTATTGAAGCTTTACGTGAGTTTAATTTTTGGGTTTGTTGGAATTTTGAAACTTATAAAACTATACGCTGCAAATGTGGGCAGGGGATTCACTCCTTACGGAGGACACTTTTAGGTTTTTTATACTTAAAATTTTCATTCTCGCTATATTTAGCGAGAGAATTTATTGTAGGATTAGGGTGGCCTGCTAGGCCGCCGTAGAACTTAGTTGCCTGGGTGACAATAAAGTCTTTTATCAACGGAATGTTGGAATCATTATGGATAGTAGAAACTCTACACCATTTTGGCGCTGATAGCGCAAGTCTGATGACTTTATTTTGAAAGGTTTGCAATTTTTTATGCTAGTGGCGGCAGCATACCCCCAAATGGGGCATGCATAAGTGAAGCAAGGCCTGATGGTTGTTTTGTATAAAAGTAATTTGTTGTCCGTTGATAAACGACTTTTTTTGCCCATCATCGGGTAGAGTGCAGACAAGTATTTACTAGCTGATTTTACTTTTTCGGTTATGTGTTTTTTCCAAGTTAACTTTGAATCTAGTATTACACCGAGATATTTGATTGATTTTTCCCAAGGAACTTTTTCTCCAAACAGTTTAATATTTGGAGGACGTCTCGGCGTTGACATTGAGAAGACTGTTGCGGCACTTTTAGTAGGGTTAATTGATATTCTCCATTTTTTTGCACCATTCTTCAGTGAGAATGGTTTGCTTTTGTACGCGGCTTGTAGCAGTGGCCTCTTTAGTAGAACTAGAAATGATATTAGTGTCGTCCGCAAATTGAGTGATTTTAATGTTACTATTTATCGGTTTCGGAATGTCGCTAGAGTAGATATTATATAATGATGGAGATAGCTGACTGCCTTGAGGGACCCCGGCTGAAAGGGGCCGTATAGTGGAGAAAATATTGTCTATTTTTACTTTGAAAGAACGCTCTCTTAGGTAACTATTTATTAATTGAGTGATTCTAAGCGGGTAGCCTAGAGAGTTCATTTTGTATATTAGGCCATTATGCCAGACTTTGTCGAAGGCTTTACTGACGTCAAGAGAGAGGATTACTGTTTTTTTCTTAATATTGAAGCTCTCCGTGATGTGTTCCACGACACGGAGAAGTTGATGAGTGGTGGAATGACCTGCTCGAAAACCGTGCTGGAAGTCTGGCAAGAATTTACTATCCTGAGTGAATGCGTTTAAGCGTATGAGAATTACTTTTTCCAGGACCTTACCTAGGCAGGGAAGAAGACTTATTGGCCTGTGGTTCTCCGTTAATAATGGATCCTTGCCCGGTTTTGGAATTAAAATTACGTCAGCTTGTTTAAAGGCCTTTGGAAAGTAACGCAGCCGAAGTGCTGCGTTGCAGATTGCAGTCAGGGCGCAGATGCCTTTTTTAGGAAGATATTTTTTGTACCTGAACGTTGCGTAATATAGCAGCTTATCACATACGTTCGTATGGGTAGAGCGGTTAGAGAGTTTACATAATTTGAAAGTTGTCCAGTTCAAAAAACAAAACAGAGGCGATAAAAAAGTTTAAAAAAACTTAACCTACTATAAAAATAAAAAAAAACAAGCTTTCGGCGCTTTTAGCCGGCCGGATTAAAAGACCTCGTGGGCTGGAGTAAAAAGCATTGCGGGCCGGATGTTTCCCATCTCTGATTTAAAGCTTGGTAAAGTTTCAAATATTTGTATGATTTATAGGATAGTTTTTGAGTTTAAAAAAAAAAACAAACTAAAAACCTATTTTATATGTAGGTAACATAAATTATATTATATTTAATATAGTTTTTACTTCTTAGTTTGGGTTTTTTCTAAATAAAAAAAAAAATAACCTAAAGCGAAGCAGTCAATATCGATTTATAGATAAGATCTTGAATTTCTTAATAAATTTATAAGAATTTTGTTGGTAATGTGAGAGGCCGTTGATTTTGAGCAGATTTACTAAAAATATAACGATGTTTTCAAGTAACAGATATTTTTATAACACAAATTAGCTTATTATTATGAAGATCAGTTTGACTGTCAGTAGTAAAAATTATGTTTCAGAAAAAACAAGGTTAAGTAAGTAAACAAATTAATCTATAACATATTATGAGTCACCTCTTATTTGGCGGTCGAGTTGATTGCCTTCTTTCCTCAATTTGTGTGTCCACTCGTTCACCTGTAAAGGTGGGGTTGGTTAAATGGCGAAATGAACACAAGAAGATAACAATGTAAATATATTCCAATGTTATTTACCAAATCTTTAGGATTCTTCTCAGGTGTTTTGCCAAACAGTCCCATTTTTCCTATAAATACTCTATAAAACACTAGATAAAATAATAATATATATGACAATAATTTTATATTGTTATTTCCACGACAAATTCCAAGTTTGACAGCGACAGCGAGCCGCAATGTTGCCATACTAAAAATAAAAGACTAGCTGTCATGGCTTATTTAGTATTCACTAAGTACCTACTTATTTCAAAACATGTTGCAATTTTAGGGATCCATTTTTAATTATATAATATTTTACGTGATAAGACGCTAATTAATGCACTGGGTTATAATTATAGGAATAACGCAAAAAGGTTAGGAACTGAAAAGCAATTTATGTATTTACTATAAGGCATTTATTCTTATAATCGTGGGGTTAGTCTTAAACTAAAGTTAATCTTAATTAAGTATAAAATATCATTAAAATTAGAGTTAAGTACTTAATTCTACGGTTCTTAAAATTAGCTATTCACTTTTCTTAAATCTACGTAAAAGTTCGTATTCTTAAAACTAGAGATTCACTGGCTTAATTATACGAAAATGTTGATTCTTAAAGTTAGAGATTCACTTGGCTTAATTATACGGGAAAGTTGATTATTAAATTTAGAGATTCACTTGGCTTAATAATACGGGAAAGTCTTAGTTATCCTACGTAAAAGTTTGTATATTCAGGTATGATATTTCGTGAAAGTCTTTGCGTGAGTATTCACAGGATGACAGGGTGGAATAATTATAATGAGAGTTCAGACGCACTTCCCTTTACTGATGGCTGTCCGGGGTCCATTGGCTGGTCTTCGAAGGTTTGATCTCCGAAGGGCGAAGATAAGTATCTTCCTGGGCGGAAGCGGGGGGGTCGAGTCACGGTGCAGATCCTGGGCGACTCCTACAGTAGATCTCCGAAGGGCGAAGATCAGTATCTTCCTGGGAGGAAGCGTGGGGTCGACTCGCGGTGCAGAGCCTGAGCGGTTCCTACGGTAGATCTCCGAAGGGCGGAGATCGGACTTCCTTCTCGGCGGAAGCGTAAAACTCACTCGCGGTGCAGAGCCTGAGCGGTCTCTGCAATAAATCTCCGAAGGGCGGAGATCGTACTCCCTTCTGGGACGGAAGCGTAACACTAACTGTCGTCAGAGGGCCTGGGCAGCCTCTCCGAAGGGCGAGAATAGGTACCTTCCTGGGCGGAAGCCTAAAACCGACTGTCTTCTCGTCAAAGAGGTCCTGTTGCCTGTGGCCATCTTTACAGATCCTTTTATGACCCGTATTGTCTGGCGGGCCGCTCATTTATTACACGCTTATTTCCTTTTAGGTTTTATTGCTGTCCTTTTGTAAAATAATGCCTACTTTCTATCTGCTTTCGAAATGCTAGCTAAGGGTTCTTTTATGATGACTCTAAGCTTTACGATGGTTTGAAAAAAATGTACGCGGCTAGCCTTTGTGCAATTTTTTATGGCCTGTCTAGTCTGGGACTTATTAAGAATTAAAATGCACATGTTTAAAAGTTAAGTATGTCTGTGAATTCGGTCATTACTTATGGGTAATATCAAAGGATATATCATACGTATTAATTTTTTTTCGGTGTATTTAAAATAAACATAAATTTAATCTACATAATCCACTATACCATGACTATATCTATATATATTAGCGTCAGAACTTGTCGTACCATACACTGAGGGTAAAGGTAAAATAACATAACTAACTATGGGGTTGTTGATAAAAATTGATGCTAGGCAATAAGTCCGCCTATTATGTATTCTTATTATTTGTAGTATACAAATAAATTTTAAAAATGTTTCTTTTTAAAGTGACACCCCACTAGAGCGCCCCTGTATGTATAAAGCACATGCAGGGGAACTATACCGCTACCCAGTTGGACAGCGTTGTGAGGCTGGTTAAGGAGGGAGCTGTAGGATGGGATTTGTTAATGCGGGCCTTGAAGAGGTCCGGATTAAATATAGATGGAAAGACAGATGCCGGTAGATCGTTCCACATACGAGCCGATTTACACAAAAACGAATCAGCAAAATGACCCGTTCTCATGGAGCCAACATTAACTGTGAACTGATGTTCCGCTCGTGTCCGTCGAGTTTCACGTATGTATACCTGCCCAGATGGGATCAACACCGCTAGCTCCTTTGAGCAGGTTCCATTGTAGGACAGCATATTGACATTGCGTCTGTGCATTAGAGATGGCAGTCGGTCTGTTAACAAAGGATTGTCAATCAGACGAGCCGCCCTCCTTTGTACAGAATCAAGCAGATTTATCAAGTATTTGGGAGCTCCAGTCCAGATGTGACTTCCAAATTCAACTGTTGAACGTACTTGTGATTTTTATAGGATTAGCAGTTGGTCACTATTGAAGAATCTGCTAGCCCTATACAAGACACCCAGTTTTTTGGAATCCAGATTTACTCGGGCTTCTATAAAGCACTGATATTTGAGCTGGTCTAAAATACTTACTCCAAGCATCTCAATGGAGTCTTTATTGGGGAGGGTGCTCCCATCAAATTGCACCAGACAGTCATTGGCCACCTTTTTTGCCGAGATCGAACCGCTTGAGTTTTTGAGACGTTGAAGCTGACCAAGTTAGCTCTTCCCCGGGCACGAACCTTCTCGAGGTGGTGGTCAACTTTTATTCTCAATGCTTCCCAAGCCGTTCGGACGGCAACAGTGGAAGGGAGCTAATCGAAAAGAAAACCATTGCGAACGGTGCTGTCATCTGCGTAGCAATGTATTGGTGCACATTCAACGAGATCATTTATATGCAACAAAACAGCATCGGTGACAGCACGGATCCTTGAGGTACACCTGCATTAATTTGGTGCGGAGAGGAACAAGAACCGTCAACTGCAGTTTGAAAATCGGTCATTCAACTTTAATAAATTGGTTAGTTAGATTTTGTGATTATTTATAGTGCCTTTACATTCTGCTCTTAATTCTAGTCGTTTTTATTTCATGATATTATGAAAAGACAAATACACTATAATATGTGTTTAAAAAGGCAACTATTTTGGTGTACGACAATTAAAATCAACCTTTTACCTCACCATCAAAATGCATTTTTTTTTTAATCTTATCATCATCTCCGTTATGCAATTTTATAAAAATAAAAATAAAACTACTCTAACTACCTGAACTTATCTTTTGTTACTCAAGATTTTTTTTGGCAAGTAACATTTCCCACCCAATATGATGTTACATTTTAGTAGCAGCGCCCTTGAAGTGATTTTTCACAAAAATGACACTATAGAAATCATCCAATTATTATTATTATTTGTATGTAGGGGGAAATCAAATATTGTGTATGTATTATTCATAAACAAGGAAATTTTTTTGATTTTGAAGCAGTGTAGAGTAGGCATTATTACTTTTAAATCTTGTAGAGCCTGTTCCTTTATACAAAAATAGGAACTTATACCTCCTCTATAGCTGGCCCACTACAGACGGCCCATCATGTGGAGGTATAGTGGCGTCGGATGGCTTATGTCACGGTGCGATGGTCTGGGATTGGCTCGGTATCGGTTTTTCATCCGCACATCAAAGAATAGTAATGGCGGTATGCCTCTCCACACGGCCAACTGCTCAGTGTTCGCTTGAATGTGCCCCGGAGTTGACATCCTGGTTAGTAGTATTTACGTAGCTTCGAAACAATTTTCAACGTAATGGCAGTAGTTTGGACAAGTGATGACACTATTCTTAAAATTCTTTTTTTTTTTAGCCCCCAAAAAAAAACAAATTTGATTTGAAACCTATTTTCTTTCTAGAAAAGGAGGGAGAGTGGGAAAAAAGCGAGTTGAGCCAAACCCATTGACCTCTCGAGGAAGCTGGATTAATTTAAATCTCATTTTTTTGAGAAAGAGAGAATAAAAAACAGACCCTCCAATTCTCTCTAGTATAAGAAGAACTGGAAAATATCTACGTTCTTCTTGATTTAAAATTTGAAAGGAACAAAAAAAGAAAGATCATGGCACTCGAGGACTCGAAGAGGGAGAAATGGAACTACTAGGTGACATGGCAGGATATTTAAATCGAGAATTACATACGAAGATAGGTGAGAAACGTGGATTTGGCAGCAAAATGATAATGTTTATCTCACTTTATAGGTTTTAAATAAAACTAAGTACATAATACAAGTTTTATTGTTAGGTAAAACTGTTCTATTATTCCTTGATGAATGTATATAAAATCCCAAATATAAAAATAAATGTTAAATAAATATTATTATTACTTCTGGGTCTCCAAATGTTGTATTAAAATAAAATAAATAAAGACACATTGACCTTTTTGTCGATTGCTAAAAATTTTATTATAATATGTAAAAATAAAATATGCAAAGTAACTTATTGAGAAATAAATGTTTTTATTATTATATAGATCAAGTTCAAAACTCACAGCAGGTACTGACACACTACCTTTTTAAAGCAAGTTATGCTAAGTTAAAACGTCTTAAGCGTTAGAGTGCGGTCCAGCGCCATCGCGCTGTAAGCTTTAGTTATGTAAATTGTGACGCAGCACTATTGCGCTGCAATTTTCAGTGTGCTTTTTGTCGTCCTCGGGAGAGCACGTGTTCTATTTGAGCGTGGCATATTGCGGTTGGTGCGTGTCTTGATAATTGTATTCATTGTTTTTCCTGTTAAAATAAATACACCCTAAGGTGAATCTATACTTCTCACCATGTCAGAAGTTAGTTCTATTGCGGATGATCGTAATGTATCAAATGACAGCGGCACTACGGACAACGAGACCTTTGTTCCTATAAATGAATGTGTGCAGCAAAGCAAATGAGATAAGGCGGTCCAATCTCATATGCGCTCGCTGTAAAAAGGGACTACATGGACCACGGAAAAACATAATTGTGAAGTGAAATAATCTTTTTGTATTTTTGTATTTTTTAATATTTTTTGTAGTTGTAAATATGCAGTTTGATTTAGAATTATAATATTTGTAAAATTTCATTTTTCACTTTCATAACTTCAAAAAAAATCATCAAAATTGATTGATATTTGTCCAAGTTATTGCATTTTTATTGAATACCATACTTTTTTTGCTTAAAAACACAGAATATCTGTAACAATTTATATCCATACTTTGTAAAATAAGCATAGTACTAAAACGGTATAATGAGCATATCTGAATTTATTTCCTTTTTTTAATGGTCTAGAGTCTAAAGTTATTGGAAGAGAGAAAAAATAAAACAATAGCAACACATTATAAAATAACATTCCATAGTTTGAATAGTACCTAATATCATTTGTTTGTAATGTCATTGCCTAATATACAAATAAAAAACAAATCATCTCGTTTTTTAACAAGACATATTGGTGCAGCGGCACGTCCATCATGAATTACGTTGAAAGTAGAACTGAACGTCGCCATCGTGTAGATGCATTGCAAATATCACCGACCATCGCCAGGCCATCCCACCGGTCAGCTGATGGCCCATCATGTAGAGGAGACATTATAGTTAAATATTTATACAGAACATGATAAGAAAGACAAGAAGTTGAAATCAGTACTCGATCATAAGATAATAAACCATTTTCAGAAAAATAACACCACACAGTAAAGGATTTAGAAAACTGTCCTTTTAAAATTAATTTTATTAATTATTTATTCAATTAAAAAATACATATTTAAAATGTAAGTGGCGAGGTCAATTATGCGATAGCTACCCGGTTTTTGTTATGTCTTCAGCATTTTTTAGGTTTGATATTGGTTAATTTTGACAAACCCAGTTCTCAAAAAATATGATACAGGCGAACCTCGACTTTCGCACATGATTGGTTCCTGAAAATGTGTGCGAAAATTAAATGTTCGAAAGTAGAGGGATGTAAAAAAAAAACATCAAAAATTGTACTTTAAAATTTTTGTTTATCAAAAATTACTAACTAAGTACATATTAAATAAAAATTATATTCTCTTAATAAACTTGTCAAGGGTTAGTTGTATTTTACTACTTTTTTTCTTTTCTTCGTAAAGAGTTCTGTAACATGTAGTATTATTATGGATCACCCTACGCACTTGGATATGCGTTTTCCACTGGGATCACATTCTTCCATAATATTCAAAAATGTCTCGAGATGCGTAAAAGCTTCGTTCATGTTTTTTATTATTAAGGTCTTGATGATTTCTTCTGGTTCTTCTTCCTCACTTTCAATTTGTATACTATTTTCGTTCTCTTGTCGGTCCATTAGAAATTCATTAGTCAAGGGTTCAGAATGAGATTCAATCATCTCATTAACATCTTCACTGTTAACATCTAGGTTTAGTTCGTTCATTAGGTGAACTACTTCAAGTGTGATGGTTTCTGAAGTTTCATCAAATTTTATGAAATCACTCATCATTTGTGGGCATAGTTGCTTCAATGAACCTTTCATTGTTGACTCTTTTATTTCTGCCCATACGTCTCCAATATTGTTTATTGCGTTCCATATGTTATAATTCTTCCAGAAATCTTTTTAATGTTGGCCCATCTTCCATGTCAGTTGCCTTGATGACCTGAGTCATTATCAACCGCATATAATATCCTATAAACGTAGCTATCACCGTTTGGTCCATGGGTTGTATGAGACACGTAGTATTGGGGGAAGAAACACAACATTGATTTCCAGGTATAAATTTTGTAGAGTTTTTTGGGTGTCCTGGAGCATTATCTAAGATTAATAATTCTTTAAATGATAAATTATTAACTTCACAATAATGTTTTACTGCTGGTACGAAATGTGAAGTGAACCAATCTTTAAATATTAAAGCAGTAACCCAGGCTTTTGTATTGGATTTCCAAATGACTGGAAGCAATTTTTTATCTTTCCCTTTCAATGCTTTAGGATTTTCTGCATGATTAACTAACATTGGCCTCAATTTTAAATCACCAGCTAAATTTCCACCAAGAAGCAATGTGAATCGGTTTTTAGAAGGTTTATGACCAGGGGCAACTGATTCGTCCTTTGATAAGAATGTACGATTAGGCATCTTCTTCCAAAATAAACCAGTCTCATTTGCATTGAATATTTGACTAAAGGTATATTCTCCATCTTCAATAATTTTCGATAATGACGAAATAAAGTCTTTTGCAGCATCCTCATCCGCATCAGCTGATTCTCCAGTGAATTTAATACTGTGTAAAGAATACCTTGTTTTAAAATTTGAAAATCAGCCGTTACTTGCATGAAACACTGTTAGAATCTTCGTTTAGTCTAGCCTTCCAATCTTTATGCAAACTAAGAGTCTTAGCTTGAATCATTGAAGTACTCAGAGGGATGTTTTCTTGATTATGATTACTTATCCAATAACACAAAGATTTCTCCATTTCATCCATCACTTTGCCATGCCCTTTGGAAACAATTTTTGATGATGTATTTCCAAAATTTTTTACATATTCTTTGAATTTATCTTTATTCTTTAATATCGAACATATCGTAGACCTGTTTGTATCATACGAACGGCCGATTGAAGCATAAGACTCTCCATTTTCAGAGTGTTTTATTATATCTGTCTTCGTTTCTATTTTATGAAGTTTATGGGTTCTTAAATTTTTTAGCCATATCTGCTTTGCAGTTTCTTTGTTTCTCACTCATGTTAAAATGGGTATGAAATATTTGAAACAAAACTCGCAGAACAATACGAATGGTACGTGCGCTGACTGAACCTGTCGAGATCAGACGGGAGTGTTTACAAATTAGTACATACAAAAGCATGCGTTCGGACTCGCTTGCGCTCGCATGTTAATGCTTATGTGCGAACAGAACGTAACACTTTTCACAGTACGGACCAAGTTCATATGCATTTCATAGTGCGACAGGGAAACAACTGGTCGGAAACAAAACATTTTTGCATTATCGCCAAAAAAAAAAAAAACGATTTTTCAAAATAACGAATTGTGCGAAAGTCGAATGTGCGAAAGCCGAGGTCCGCCTGCATTAGCAAAAAGTTTCACTGCTTTCATAATCTCAAGAATACCTACTTGAAAAATTAAACAAGTTCGAGAATACTTCCGTGGAAAACTAGTATAGAACCATTGGCTTAAGTTTTAGCATCAGCTGCAATCCTCAACACCATTTTAACGAAATCCTTTTTCACTTTTTACTTGAATATTGAGTGAGGTGAGAAATACTGCTTGCTGGAAGATTCTCCAAAATGTAGGGAGAAGCTAAATGCCAACTTTTTAATATGGACGATGCACATGTTGCACAGGACGCTATCAAACGTATGTAGCGACCATCAACTCTCAAACCGCACAAAGAAGAAGATGGAAGGAACAAAACGGTAAATGTAAGTTATAAGTAGAATACAGACAGTCAAAACATATTTTTATTTGTAATAAAAACGCTTATTTTAGACTGGCATATGTGGTATTTGAGAAAGATATAGCTTTTTATAACTGACAAAAAGCTATAGTTACTTTAGCCCTAAGATTTGTTACCTTTTAGCTAAGCAAAACTTACGAAAAGAGAAAGACTAAATCTTTTAGATTTTTAGTATTTAGCTGAAACAAAACACACTCACCTAAAATATTTTATATGTTTGTAGGTACATATTTTGTAATATTTAAAAAGTTACTATTTTACCCTACAAGTCCGCCCAGCCTTTGTGATGTTCCATCCGGGTTCTAGTTATAGGAGCCAATATAACATACTGGAGACATGTACTAAAATATGAATGTGAAGGAAAAACTTAAATAATTATTCATTATTATTATTAATTTCTGCGAAAAGGATAATTTTTTAGAAGGGGACAAATATTTCTCTGCTTCATACCTGTTCTATCGATATAATTTTATCTTAGATTATACGTGGAACCAGTGACCTCTCATCAATCAAATTGGTAAGAATAGGATTATTGATCAGATTAAAAATTATGTACATGTTATTTTAATTTCCACCTGAACTTTTACATTAATAATACGTTGTTAAATATTCTATCTATTCTTATTCATGAAAAAATCTTTTTTTTTTATATATGGATGAGGCTTCAATAAACATGTTACAATAATGGAGAAAACGGGTAAGCCAATTATAATAATCTATGGCCAAAATATTTAATCCATCGAAATGACTCGTGTACGAGTAAATGTGTCGAATGAAATATTATCTCTCATTTACTCAACATATTACAAATCTATTATAAAATTGACGTAGTGTATGTGCATATATAACAACAACAAAAAAACAGTCACATCTTTTTATTTTAGATTTACAGAAAATCATTAAGACGCTAAATGGAGTTGGTCAATACCCCAGCAGATAAGTGCCATTGGAGTTCAAATTCCACAGCTGATACCAACCTAGGAGGGAATTCTTTTTCAAAACAAATGAAAAGGTAAAAATCAAAAGTTCTACCTTAAAATCGTTTTTCTATGTGATTTATATTTGCATGTACAAATTTTCTACCTCCTAACTGCAAATGAATAAACTTTACTTAGAATGACTGATTTCATTGAAGAGGACTCTCTACCCGACCAACAATTGATTAGTGCAGTTAGAAATGAACAAGTAAATATAATAAAAAAGTTATTAGAAAAGGGAGCAAATATTAATGCTGAAGATTCTAGCAAAAGAACAGCCCTCCACTGGGCTTCCAAACTGGGTCTAAAACAAATCGTCAAAGTTTTACTTGAAAATAAAGTAATTAATGTTAATGCAATTGACAGTGATGGAAACACACCTTTAAGCTTAGCAGCGGAATGTAACGGAGTAGGCCCATTGGCAATTGCAGCCACTGAGGCCTTCTATAATATTGTCAAGGAATTGATATTGCGTGGAGCAATTAATCTACCAAACACGGTTGGTGAAACCCCCTCCGAAATAGCTTTAAAAAATAACTATGACAAAATCTACAAGCATATTGAGTTGTCACAGGATCCAACTTGTAAGCCAGGAGCGATTGCAGAAAAAAGGAAAGGAACATCTGGAAGTGGCGGCTATTCGTACAGGCACAGTGTATTGACGCTCCTGTTGTTGGAGGGCAAAAATAGGAATAAGCCTTTCCTTCTGGGAACTAAACTGCTAAAAGCTGGAGTCTTCTCTGATGCAGTTTTCAAGTACAACTATATATCGCCAGATGACCAAATTTTATTCCTCGCTGTCAAATTCATAGAAAATCCACTTTGCAAGGAAGAAATTTCATACAAAGATCTATTTTCTGATTCCAATGACATATTTTTGTTCAGAAAGTACTTTGAGCACTATCAACAAATCAGGAAACATTTTCACAGTGGTAATGATGATCCCATATTTTCCAAATGCCATTTTAAAAACTGCAAATTCATATATTTTACCAATGCCAAATTTGATTTTAGTGGAGATGAGAAAGAAATGTTTAAATATATAACAAATTCAGAAAGCATTCTGTATTTGGGTGATAATTATAGTAATGAATATTATCAATTTAAATTTGGAGAAAGAAGAGATATTATCGATTTCTTAAATGTAAAAGTACTCAACAAATTTGGGAAAACGAAAAGTAAAAAATTGAACCAAAAACCATTGCCAGAAGATGAGGTTCAGGAAGAAGAAGTTGAAGATTTCATCGCCAAGTTACAGATCTACCACAGCCAGCCGGCAGAAAGTGACTTGGGTGATATAATTAAAAATAAATTATTACACCATCTTTTACCTACTAATGACATTGATGATACTTTTAACGAAACACTATCAGATGTAGCAGAATGGTGGAAGAATATTAATCCTGGCTTTCTTACAGAGAAATTCGAGATTCGTTTTCCATCCGGTAAACCTCTTTTTTGTTTTGACATTCAACCACCAGTTGTCGGTTTTGTCGGTAGAAAAGAATATTTGAAGGAAATATTAGAGGAATTTAAAAAGTGTGCATCGAATTCAACAAAGACCGTAGTTATATCCAATCGATCTTATTTTAATGAGCATGAAGGCTTGGGCAAATCTGAGATGGTAAAACAATATATTCAACAATACATGAGCTATTACGATGCTCTCTTGTGGATAAACGCCCAGAGTGTAACAACCCTCACTAAATCTTTTCATGAATTGGCACAAAAAATTGTAATTAAAATAACAAACAATGATGGAAGCGAAAAAGATCTCAACACCATTGTTTCTGACATATTTGCATTTTTTCTAAGAAAAAAATGTCTACTTGTGTATGATGGCGTTAAAAACAAAAATTTCTTATGTGAAATGCCATTGCCTCAAAAACATTCAATGGAAATTCTTCATAATTTAATAACTTCTCGTCACGAAGAATGGAACAATGTCTCAAAGATTTTATTCATAGAGCCTCTGAAGGATGATGAAGCCATAAACTTCCTAAAAGAGGAAATCAAGGAAGAGAAGGTAGAATTCTTAAAATCCTTTATTAAACAGAATGGCAGTTGTCCCGGAGACCTTAAGCTGGCCGTGGACTTTATAAATCACCAAAGAGGAATGGGAGACTTTGAAATAAATATGTATAATAAAGATGATGGAAACAAGTTCAGAGATAGAAAAGAAGATTAAAGAATCCAGGGATGGCTGATAGATAAAAATTTAATATTATTCCATTAGAGGTAAAAGTCACAATGGGTCATACAGCTAGTATGGCATATGACCTAGTATGGCATATGACCTAGTATGGCATATGACCTAGTATGACATATGACCTAGTATGGCATATGACCTAGTATGAATTTACCTCTAAGGGGGAGATATTATATGACAATATTTTTTTCTCCATAAGTGAGTTTTTTGTAAATGTACTAAGAGGATTATTAAATATCATAATAATAATATAATAATGCTTTTTTTAATGTAGATCTATGATCTACGGTCTAACCCTCTAAAAGGTGATTTTCATTATTCCAGTAAAATGGGCGTAAACTCAAGGTTTTTATACCGCCTACATCTTAGTATGAAGTTTCGACTGTGCAAGCTTCTAACAAGTTGCGACTTGCAAGAATACCACTGGCGTGATGAAACGGTAATTGGGACTTTAAAAAAATCTGAAAGTACTTAAAGCTTATTGCACGTGAGGAATATAATATCAAAATATTTGTGGGGGTGTACATTAAAGATTATATGTTCACGCTATACACAGAAGTTATAAGACTGAATAGGTCCAAGGCTGTAGAAGCCAAGCTTGGTTCAGCAGAAGAGGGGGAAAGATAACTTACAAATATCGCTCAGCTAGCAGTTCAAGGAATGTAATCTAGACCACCCATTATACCTATCTATTTTTGTTGATAATTGGTACGGTTTCAGAAAAAATGTCTTGCGATTACTTAAAAATATGTAACAATGATTGAGCTAATTATATGACGTATCACTCGTGTCTCTTGTTTTTATTGTATTATGTATCATTGAGAGAGTTTTTGTAATTTTATGTTTTGTATATCCTTTGGTTATTTGTAATTACATGTAATTTGTGTATATTCACTGAGTGCATATAACTGCAATGTTCTCACTTAAGTGTGAACATCTATAAAAAACCCTGTATAAATAAATAAATCTGCCTAAAAAATATTTTTTTTTAAATGTGGGAAATGTAGAAAACCACAAAACTAAACAATTTATAATACATTAAAGGTACGATTCTGAGGACGGCGGTAGACCGCAAACTGCAGACTGCAGCAACAGGCGACACTGCCACTTGCAGTCTCTTCGAATAAAAAAGAAACTGATTTAAAATTAAAAATAATAATAATTTATGATTAATTATTGAATTAAATTAATTAGTCATCATTTAAAAAAAAAACTCATTTTTCAAACATAAGTTACATGTTGTCACTTTTGCGGTCGGTGACAATATTGGTAGTGCAGTCTGCGGTCGCGATGCGTGGCAGTGGTAGGTGATAATGATACCGCGCTCAGAACGTATTTCTCTAGGCTACTATTGAAACCAGTCGTGTTTGTTGCTTGGGGTTTGTCGCTGCAGACTGCGATCTACCACTGTGGTTTGCAGTCTGCCGCCGACCTCGGTATCATACCTTTAGACTTTCTCATTATGTTGTTGATCGTTTATAAACTGCGATCTACCACTGTGGTTTGCAGTCTGCCACCGACCTCGGTATCGTACCTTTAGACTTTCTCATCATGTTGTTGATCGTTTATAAATTGCCGGTATTAGTCGTTTAATCTAATTTATTAATGTATGTTACTAAAAATTAAGGTATTTACATCCATTGAATAATTTTATTGTACCTACATGCGTGATAAATTACGTGATTTGTTATCAAGATTATTCCCTAACGACGACTATATCATGGTGACACACCGGCTCTCGTCCGTTCACTGAAGTTAAGCAACATCGAGCGCGGTCAGTACTTGGATGGGTGACCGCTTGGAAACTCGGCGTGCCGTTGGTCTTTTTTTACACTCTAATCGGCATTCACAAAGATGACATAGACACTTTAGGACATAATTATAAATTATGGACACAAAACAAAAAATATAAAAAACAATCATTTTCATAACAAACCTTATTTCAATTTGATTCTCCTGATTTGAGAGAAAAGAAATAATAAATTGTTATAATAAAAAATAAATTATTATTACTATGTATAATAAACTCGTAATCTTTTCATTAAACAAAACATTTAAAAATCTGTCACTTAGCTTATACACGAAACATGTTAATCCACAAACTAATAATAAAATCATTTCAGGAGACGTCAAACTATATACATCCGTCTGTGGACAAAAGAAGAAGACGCCTTATTCAACAAAATAAGATGGGATTACATATAGTCATTAATTACTAACTTCGAAATGGTGCCACCAAAGAAGATTTCTAAACAGAAGGAACAAAGTTCAAGTGAAGCAGTTCAAGGGACTTCCCAAAATGTAACTTCTGTAGTGAACCAAACATCAAATTTAAATAATATCAAGAAAGATAATCAAAATGGAAATAAAAAAAAAAACAAAAAACTCAACAGCGTGAATAATAATGAAAATATTGGAGAACCGGCTTATAGTGGGCAGCTTTATGAAATAGTTCTATTGGTATTTCTCATTTTTGAGAGCTACACAAAGAGAGAAAACAAAGGGTTCTCATTTCATCTGGGTACCAATATAAAACAGGGCTTTGATTTTGATGATGTAGTTTATCAGAGCAGCAATAAACATAAAGATGGCAAAGACAAATCGCAGGTAATATTTCTACAAGCTAAACACAAAAGTACAAGAACCAAGGCGGTCTCTTTCAATACCCTGTTCTTTTCAGGGGAGCGCGGAAATTTTTCTCTGAAGAAATACTTTCGTTCTTATCTGCAGATAAAAAATAATGTATTTACTAAGAACTATGACCAACATCCAGTATTTTCAAGTGATTTTGACGATTGCTGTTTTATAATTTACACAAACGCTGAAATCGACAAAACTGATAAAAATCATTTTATCTCACATTTTCTACAGCCAGGAAATGCTTTATATTTAAAAGAACGTAAGAAGTTTTACAAAATAAATTTTATTGGCTTAACAGAAAAGGTTGTCAATGAGTTGATGGACGCACAGAATGGAAATGTCGATGACGTGAAGGATTTTTTGGACAAGTTGGAACTGCGCACCGATCAACTAAATGAAGAAGGCTTAAGCAAAGCTGTTAAGAAGATGATACAATCTTTCTACCCATCCATCACAGAAGATGATGTATCAATTGGCTTTATTCGCATGAAGACCACAGTAGAACAATGGTGGAGGGAAAAGGAAATATCGACATTTCTTAATGAAAGTAACACAATCTTCCAAGACTCCATGAGAATTTCCATCAGATTCAATGTTAGGGAACCCGCTGCTCTATTTATCGGAAGAAAGGATGAATTGGTTGAATTACATCAGATTTTGCAAGGGAAAACACAACATTTACAAATAACATGCATCAGTGGATTGGGTGGTATAGGAAAGACAGAATTCACTAAAAAGTATATTAACGAATATGAGAGTTGTTATCACGGGAATATCTTGTGGATAGATGCAGAGAGCGATCAAATCTGCGCTGAGTCATTCCGACGATTGGCCAAACTGAAACTTAGCATCAGGACCATCAACAGCAACGGGAAAGAAAAAGATATGAAAACTATCAAAGACGAAGTTTATACTTTTTTTTGGTCTCGGTCACGTAAAAGTCTCTTTATATTTGACAATCCAGATAAAAATGATACTTTAGTTAAGTTCTTACCTTTGCTACCGCCTAACCAAACTGAATGTGCATTCAAACCTCAAATATTACTAACATCTCGCTTACAGGAATGGAAAAGTGTCGAAGAAATTAAATTGTTTCCGTTGCGAGAATTGAAAGTGAAAGAGGCGGTGCAGTTTGTCAAAAGGGGTCTCAATATATTGGAAGATGATAGGACCAAGGATTCTGTAATAGAGACTTTAGTGAATAAACTGCAAAATTATCCGCTGGCAATAAGACAGGCTATTGCCTACATTGTCTACCAGAATAAAACAAAACTTTATGAAATCACCGACTATATAAAAGACTTTGAAATGAAAAAAGAAGAGTTACTCAACTCTCGACAACACGGAGGAATCGATAATGCCTATGCTCTAACCACATTTACAACTTGGTCTTTAACAGTCGACAAGATAAAAAAAAATGAACACTTTGGCCAGTTAGCTATCAAAGTACTCAACGTCATTGCATACTTTGCTCATAATAATATTAAACGGGATTTGTTTTTGGATATCGGCAGCAGCGAAATGGATGTAAAAGAAGCTGTGCGATTACTCATAAAGTATTCAATGATAAATGGGGAACAAAAACAGAGTATATTGTTTATTCATAGATTAGTTCAAGAAGTGACACGTATTGAGCTGAAAAAACGTAACCAGGAAGAAATCACTTTGAAGAAGGCTCTTCAAATATTGACTAAGAAAACACTGGAAACAGAGAATGTAGAGCACGCTCTGACTAGCTGGGCTTTTGCAGGCAAGTACGGAGAATTGGTGAGAAAATTTACAAAATTACCTCCGCAAGTCGTCATCATACTGCATGATTGTGTAAGATTAGCAGAGGCGTACTCATTTGGAAAAAAAGCTTTAGAATCATTGGAGTGTTTTCAGGGGGAAGAAGATTACTTGGAAGACATTTTAAATTTAGAACAAAGTCTTGCGGGAGTTCTCAATTCTCAGGGTAAATACAAAGAAGCCTACGACAAATACAAAAGGGTGTTTGATAAATTCACTACTGTTTTTGGGGCCAAACATCGTCAAACACTGGTAACACATCATAACATTGCCCAAACACTAGAGTACTTGGGGCAGTATCCTGAGGCACTCGAAGAATTTAAAGAAATATTGAAAATACAAAAAGAAATTTTGAATGACAATGATGAACACATTTTATTAACTGTGCGTAGTGTTGCCAGGTTGTTGGGAGTTCAGGAAAAATATGAAGAAGCTTTCCTAATGTACACGGATTTACCAATTTATGGGTTACAAGATCATCATAATTATACGGTCATTTTAGACGGCTTAGGCGACTACGGCACAGCCATTCAAAAATACAAAGATATTCTGAAAACAAAAATGAAAGATTTCGGTGAGAAACATATATCCACAATGACGACAAAGCACAATTTAGCAGGATTGCTAGCAGCCCAGGGGGAGTTTGATGAACCTTTTAAAATGTATGAAGAGGTACTAGAAGTGAGAAAAGTTGTTTTGGGCACAACACACCGAGACACATGCGCAACTGAAAGCAGTATAGCCATGCTGCTGGCAGATCAAGGAAGCTATAAAAAGGCTCTCACTAAATGTGAAGAAGTTCTTTTAAAAATGTCCGCCTCCCTCGGCTCCGACCATCCTGATAGTTTAACAGCGAGGAACAATAAAGGCATTGTTCTTGAGAAACTTGGAAAATATGACGAAGCCTTAGACGTCTTCCAATACGTTCTAGATCAAAGGTTTCATATTTTGGGTGAGGAGCACCTCGATACTTTACAAACTCGAAATAATATTGCAGTTGTTATGGAAAGCACAGGACAATACGAAAAAGCTTACAAAGAACACAAAGAGATTTACAGTCAGAAAAGAAAAAAAATTGGAGAAGATCATTTATCAACATTGACGTCTCAACACAACCTTGCGAGCGCATTACAGAGCCTACAGAGATACGATGAAGCTTTGAAAGAATATGAAGATGTTTTAAAGAGAAGAACCAGACAGTTGAAGCCCAATCATCTAGATATATTGTCGACTAAGAACAATCTTGCAATTGTACATTTACAGCTCGAGCAATATGACAAGGCTCTCCCTGCATTTAGGGAAGTACTGGAGGAGCTAAGCAAGTGTTTAAGTCCAAATCACACAAATCTTTTAGAGACTAGAACAAACATAGCGAGAGCGCTTGTAGGTCTAATAAAATACTCTGAAGCTTTGGTTGAATTAAAAGAAGTGCAGAGCTTACTGATTACAAATTCTACAGAGCACCCTTATATGTTAATTACAAAACAAATCATTGCTGGAGTACATAAATCAATGGAAAAATAGATGATGCCCTGGAATTGTACGAGTAAGTCTTTTCAAAAAGGATGTTGACATTGGGAGCAAGCCATCTTGACACAATGCCTACATTAAGGTGTCTTTATGATATCCTTGAAGATGGTTGTAAACATGAAGTTGCTTTACGTTATTACAAGAAAATCCTAAACATCCAAATCAAAGTGTCAAGGGGGTCAGAACAGAACATGAATGCATTACACACAAAAAAAAAATTGAGATACTACTTAAAAGCCAATGTAATTAATTATGTTGAAACCCTGCAAACATTTCAAGAAATCCTTGTTGTTCTGAGAAACATAAACTTTGATCATGAGAAATGTTTTCATGTTCGGCATAACATTGGGACAGTTCAAGAACTGCTAGAAAATACAGATGAAGTTCTGGAAACACATGGAGAAGTTTTGGCTAAAAGAATTGTATGTTTAGGTCCAACTGATGAGGACACTGATGATGGAAAAAATACAATAATATTAATCAGTAATATTTTATCAGAGTTTCAAAAACAATACATATCGGTTTCTAAAGTAGTATTCCTTTTGGAGTTTTAAAATTCAATACTTTAGCCTCATAGTTCGGCATGCAATACCGCGAATGTGATCATATTTGAAACAATTTATTTAGGAGAGAGTAAAAACCAGGACACCATTATTCTGGAAGCGGTGCTACATATTAAAAAAGGTGCTACATATTGGAGAAAATTTCACATCCATGGGATATTATATGCCAGACGACGATACATATTTAGAGTAAGTGTTACATATATGTATATATTATCCGCCCTTGTACTATATATATGTCTTTAGTTTTAGTTTCCACATTAAACTTATAATGATAATGTTTTATTTCATTTCTTATACATTACAAACATGTTACATTTAATACATATAAGAAATAACATGTGAGGACTCCGAACAGTCGACCCACTCTCCAGACATTATGTTATGCTACTACTTACATTATATTTATGTTACTCATTTGGATGTTTGAAAATGCATACCCAATATTATAGGTATGTATGTCGATTATAAATAAAAGTTTTAATTTTTCTTTTGTTTCTTAACTCGTTCGCTGCTGGCTTTATCTTATTGTTAGATTGACATATGCCATATTTTTTATTGTTTTTTTTATCCACTTACTTAGTAATTTGGCTTGGTCCGCCCATGGGACTGAGAGGCACCTGGGAAGGCAATGATGCAACTCACATGGGAGTGATCGACAGTGAACGAGTTAAATCAGTTTAGTTTATACTTACATCAATTAATTTACTATTTACGTGTTTATTTTATGTCTGATTTGATAAGAATTCTCCAGACGCATTAGTCTAGGAACATTATATTGATTTTTGATTTATATTGAAGTATCTGCACGTTTGGATTTACTTATATACTTTTTACGTACTACATATATTTTTCTTGCCTGAAGTTTTCATTTCGTGTACACACAATAAATAATTGTATTTATTTTTATTTTGTTTTATTGGTAGTTTTCAGTGTATAAGTAACATTTAGAATTAGTTTATAAATATGACATACTTCACTATAATAATTTCATATACTTCTGTTTTACTATGATATTATCATGCTATCTTTACCTACTATAAGTTATGAGAGTCCTTTTACAAAAAAATTATCAGAACGTTGTCTTTCAAACTTAAATACCAATATTTTTTTGTTCGTTTACATAGTTAAATTAATTTTCAAAATTAGAATTTTTTAACTGCCAAAACAGCCGGAATCCGAGTGGTAAGAGGCGGTGGTATGCGTGACGTCACACGTACTGGAGGACACCCGTCAGTAGTGCTTTTTGTATGAAGAATTTTTTTTATTCTTCGATAAAGAATTCCAGTACATTTTTTTAATCATTGTTATCCATTTAACATAATAAAAGGTATTTTTTGTTCTTTTTTAATAGTTTCCTATCTAATATTAGATATTTTTTCTACTGTGTCACTGCCATTTATTTCTAATGTTTTGAGGAATAAACTATATTCTTGACATCATAACATTTATTTTCAAAATTGTTAATGGTTTTATAGACAGCCCTTATATCGTCAGTTTAATTACATTTAATATTCCAACTAGAACTACCCAATTTAAAATTTTATTTTATTGTAACAATAATCTCAGAACTGAGTCATTCAAATATTCACTGGTACCTCGACTTCACACAATAGGTAATACATATTCAGATATAGTAGACATTTTCAACTGCTCTGAATGCAAGTACAAACAAACGATTATTGCATACATCCTGTATAATCATTAATATATGTGTCTAGAGTATAAGTAACAGTGAATGTAAGGTATGTTTTGATTTTTCGCCTCTGAACTTATTACTTAGAATGGTACATACACTATGTTTTCCTGTATTTGTTCGATATATTATCTTTGAACCTATTGTGATGTGCTTTGCACCTCTCTTACTAATAACTAACTTTATATGTAAAAGCCCATATAGGGCGTATATTATTAAATAAATAAATAAAAAAATTCCTTGCATCAGGAATGCACAACCTTTTGCAGTGGGGCCATTTTTTACATTATCTGACTTTCCTCGTGCCCCTAATTGTAAAAGTGTTTAACCTTTGGAACGCCGAGCTCCCGCAAACTAATATGGTAATGCGTCGAATGCAAATTTGTGCCCGGCCCGCCTGAGTTTATTTTCATAATAATAATACTTGTTTTTGCAAAGATATTTTTGTAAATTGTACCGTCTTGCCTGCTCTCAACACGGGTTCTCCTAGTAAGAGAGGAACAGTACCATAACCATTTTATAACATTAAGAATGTACAGATGTATAAACAAAAAAATATAAAAAAATAAATTCAAAACAAATAATGTGTTTATATATTTATTAAAATTAAATGTGTTTATCTTAAGTAGTTTCCCCAGAATAGCTACTTATATTCAGAGAAATGGTTTTTTGACATCGCCGACCGGATACGACGGTGTTCAACAGATACAAATTTTGACTATCGGATGGGTAATTTCGGCACATTAAAAGTTAATGTTGATTAGATCAATGATGTATTATGATATGACGAGCCCACAAGGTGAACTAATATTCATCAATAACATGTTTAAAGAGTTATCTAAAAATAAAACGGATCTCCCCGCAAAAAGAATAAAATCACTTTTTATCAAAACTTTATATATGTGATAATTATTTATTACAGTTTTAATAAAATATTACATATTATACCTTAATACTGTGTATGGTACACGCACACACACACATATATTAGATGTTAGAGAATAAATCAGTTGCATTGTAATACCTTTTTTATTCCTTCTAATAATATTCATAGCAAATATGCTTTTTCAAATACTGTAGGTTTTTTTTTTTCCAAAATATGCGCAAAACAAAGTGGTTTGGTATCATATTTATATAATACTAACTGATGTGTACCCGGCTTCGCTCAGCATTTTTTTGTTTGGAATAAAGTTATTAAGTTGTGAAGTCTTGCTTGTCATTTGGGTGCCATAATTGATTTGACAGCGAAAGTAATGCCTTGTGACGATTACTATCTCTAAACAAAAAAAAAAACAAAGAAATATTGATTTGAAAATTTTATTTCATTCCAAACATTTATTTTTTCAAAATACATCTTATCAATATATCAAAATACAATAAAGTTCCTAAATAGGTACCAAACAAACCTTCTTGTTTTGAATATGTATTATGTGGCTAACCAAAATGGCATATCTATGGGCTAACCTCAATACAACATGGCGAGTTCAATGTTTTTCATACTAATTATAAAACGTTATGGCAACAGTTTTATATATTGCATTTCATTAAAACTACTCTCTAAACCTTCCCGGCACTATATTTTCAGCGAAACCTTCAAGTAATTTTCTAAAAAATCGAGGACACACAGCAAACATACATTTTTATTTATAGAGAAGAAGAGATATATTATTATTATCTACCCATTTTGAAAATAAGAGAAGCACTGATGCCGAATTGCCAAACTTAAGTTATTTATTTTTTCGTCATTTTTGAATCCACATAAAGATCATTTTTGTTTGAACTTTTCAAAAGGATTTCAAATGATTTGTATACTCTGGTCACGCGGGAATTGCCCACAACAAAATTAATATTTTTATAGAAAGCATACCGAAATTTGAAAAGCTGATATTTTACGTGTATGTGAGGTATCATTATAATTCTTGAGATTACCACGAATAGTATTACCACGAATAGTATAGTATTCGTGTTTCTGTGACGGTACTATTTAGCTACTATTATTGCAGCATGCTTTACGCATAGTATATTATATCGTCGATGTTTATTACAGCCGTTCGTCATTTTTATGGGACCAAAAAAAACATATTGGTGGTTCTTGCGGCACGGGTGAGAACTACAACAAAATTCAGGCTGATAATATTTTCAATTAGGTTTTAAGTACGGTACTCGTTTTCACTTAAAATTAATTTCATAGATGGCACTGCTAAAAGTATTGACGTTTAGGATGCATTAGAATTTCTTTGATAGTTTCCTTTCATTTGGTCTTTAGTTTAGTTCGCTCCAACTTCACTTATATTGTCATAATGTATGGTTGCAATAGCTGCCGATTTTTGCATAGTTTATTCTCGTGAGTCGACTTTTCGCGTATGTGGCAGTGGTCTCATTATTTCAAATTCTTGCCATTATTGTGTCGCACGGAGTGTTTTATTCACATATATGTGTCTCATACCGGCGTTACAAAAGACTGTCGTTAGTGATTAAAGGATACCATTTTGCAGAATCAAGGTGAGTACGCTAATAAATTTTTTCACGTCCGATGAAAAACGAATGAAATAATGATGATTCAACGCTTGTTCTACATTTTCTAAATTTCTAAAATGACTGATCACTTCTTCATTGTCTTTCATGTTCATATTTCGTATTTTCGTCTATTATTTTTATCCAATTTTAAGAACGAAGAAAAATTGCGGTAAAATTATCTTGTTTTGTACGTAGCCGCAATTTTTTTAGGTTATGTTTTATTTATTTTATTGTTTTGGAGAAGAATTCATACATGATGATAATTCACAATTTTTTTATTGAATGTAAGGCTTTGATGTTTGATTTGGATTATTCTTTTTTATTAATAATTACGTAACTAACGTATTTTGTCGTTTTTTTGCGATGTCTTCATGAATATTTGCCAACATTAGAGTTCATTGATCTTGACAAGTATTAGGATAAAATTAATATACAATCGGATTAGTATGTTTAAAGGTATTTCACACACTTATCTCTTTAAAAACGTATCTGAAATACCAAAAAAAAATATTTTCAATATTTTGACAACCTGAAATATTTTTTAGGCGGCTGCTACACTTGTAAGGCTAGCTTTACGCTGGTAAGTAAAATTTATGACTGAGTGAGTTTTTGAGAAGTTACTCACAAATGCGTTTGCATATTCGTCCAACTTATGGTAATTAATGCTCACAGTTGTTCGAATTTTAACTTATATAAGTGCTCACAGCGACCGATATACTTGTAAGTAAAAATAAATAAATAATTGAACTTTTTACATATTATTGTTTTTTTCTCGACCCATAACTAGGCTTTCCGAAAGTACCACTAATTTCTGAACACTGGTTAATGTCAAACATATGCATTTGGACCATTGTGTTTTTTAAAACTTTGATTTCCCCATGAGCCATCTTCGTGTTGCCATTTAAAACCCTTTAAACGGTCGTAGCGCTCTCATGTTTTGTCTACTTTTAAATGTCAGTCTGTATATATTTTTGAATTTTACAATTAGATCTGAAATTGAATTTTTTAATAATTGATTTGAAATTTTGAGTTACGACTGTTACGTACCCCGTATTCGCATCAGAACCGAAATTATGTTGCGCGTGGAATTTTTTTTCGTGCCCACATTCTAATCACAGTACATATTTTGTTGTATAATTGTATGTATTAAAAATAATGATCGTTTTATTAATAATCTTATTTTCACGACAGCCTTCAACGGAACGCGACAGCCATAAATGTTAATATGTTATTTCCTAACATGCAGAAAAACTAAATGTTACCGTCAAAATTACTAATAAGATTATTTCTAATTTTGAAACTGTCACATGGTGGATTCCTATTGAAAATACTGATTTGGTACGTGATATTAGTATATCTGATCTGTGATATATTTCGCCGCAATAGATTTTCTAATCACAGTACATATTTTGTTGTACAATTGTATGTATTAAAAATAATGATCGTTTTATTAATAATCTTATTTTCACGACAGCCTTCAACGGAACGCGACAGCCATAAAAGTTAATATAACTAAATGTTAACGTCAAAATTACTAATAAGATTATTTTGTAATTTTGAAACTGTCACATGGTGGATTCCTATTGAAAATACTGATTTGGTACGTGATATTAGTATATCTGATCTGTGATATATTTCTCCGCAATAGATTTTCCAACGTCGCAAAAACCCATCCCTACTTGTCACTTGTCGATAGCTGTTGTGCCTGATTTGTCTCCGATAAGGTGTGATTCAGGCCTATTAAAAGGCTATCCCACAATTCATTATAAAATTCACCGTGCAGCGCTGAGTTAAGTTACGAATAGGTACATAATATAGAGAGGAACAATATTAAAGTTATCCACTCGCTAAAATTCCAACAAAATCACGCGCTCCTTATGCAGGTGGCGACAAGGTTGAAATTCCCGCTTAACATCGTCCGCTTGTTACGATTTACGCAAAAAAACGCGTCGTTTTGGCGGCATGCCAAAATTGACACGTTTTAAATCGTTTAATAAAATTTATTCGTAAATGCTGACTAGCTTTAATTATTTTTATAACACTTGGTAAGATTTTTTCGACTCCTAGGCCCCAGACAGGTCATTGCAATTGATTATCTTTTTCAAGAAAGTGAACCCCGGGAGTGCTCCTGTTGGGGTGGTACATTCGTATAATTAAATTAAACCGTGTAGAATAATGAAATAACAGTAGTACTGATACGTCGCAGATGAGTACGAGACGAGAATTAACGAAGCGGGGCATACGGCCGCTACAAGTGGCACAAGGTCGCCCTCGGAAGACGTTCTCAGCATAAATATTGTGACTTGAAAACACCTGACGCTTGACCAGATGTACACTGTAGAGCAGTAGTGCACAAATCGCGGCCCGCGAACTAATTTCTTGCGGCTCTCGGGCCCTTTTATACGACCCACTTGATTAAATAACATTTCAAAACGTTTGAAGGACAAAAAATGTTGAATATTTAAGAAAAAAGGTTTGACACGTGAACATTAGATTTGATACATTCAATCAACAAAGATTTGGTAATTAAATGTTATTTGGAATTTGACTTACCGATAGATAATAAATCAACAGCATGTATTTGTTTGATCTTTGGCCTAAGAAAAATTTCTGCATGCCATTAATGATTTTGAATCACCGACGTCAGAATTAATAGACATTCCCGAAGTAAGATTTCGATGGCTGGAGGCGAAGGTCACGTGACACCCGACTACAAAAAAAGGTCAAACTAAATACTATTAAAACAAAAACGGTTTTTGTAAACAAGCCGAATCTTTTTACTTGCCGTTTTGCTTAAATTTGCGGCACGCCTAGCTCGCCACCAGCCCCTATTATTTTGGTTTCTTCCCCATGCGTGTCAGGGCATCTCTATGTATTATTTGCTCTGTATTTTGAATGGATTTCATTTTATGGGGATCGGTACGCGGCCAAATATTGTTCCTGAAACATTAAGTAACGGAAGTTGTTTTTTTTATTAATATTTCGTATTTATTGGCAATCGTTCGGATTTCCGGGTACCATGATCAAAATAATTAACGGACTCCGTTCTGTTTTACAAAATACGAAAGGGCATCGCTACAATTTATTTTATTTTTATATCTTTAACATTTCTGAATGTTAAAATCGACAGTATTTATTGGTTTGGCCTTGGAGAAAATAATTCCCAGCGACGCTTTGTTTAAGCGTTCTATGTTGGGATTCGTTGTATAGACGGTATTCGAATTGAAAAAAAAAAGCTACAGTAGCGACGTCACGACTGCAAAACCTTACCAATTGAAAATGTAAAAATTGGCCCTCAGGCTAAAAAGGTTGTGCATCACTGCTATAGAGTCAGTGGTCCGTAACCGGTGAGAAATTCCTCTCTATGGGGAATGGAGAGGGTCCAGGGGGAATGAAAATGTTGGGAAATGCAAAAATATATTTTAGCTAAAAACTTAGGGGAAAAAATTGATCGAAACCACAGAGCTTATAATAGACAGAGACGCCCTAACACGCAAGGGAAAGAAACCAAAATAAGAGGGCGTGCTAGACGTGCTGCCAATTTAAGTAAAACATCAAATTTGTAAAATTTGACCAGTCGGTGGCTGAGTTGGCATCGCGTTTGGATCTCACCCAGGCGTTGTGAGGATGGGTTGGCTTGTTTACAATAACCGAATATTTTGTTGGAATATTTAGTTTGACTCTTTTCATAAATCTTTTATAATTTGCTTACCACAATCAAAATTTTGCGAAAAAATGTAGACAGCATTGAACTAAGCCGATGCCAAAATGCGTGTCACACGACCTTTGCCTCCAGCCGTCGAAATAGTACATAAGGCAAGTCTATGAATTTTGACCTCAGTAATCACTTTTCTAAAAAAAATAATCTATAAGAGTAACACAATAATAGTAATTTATTTCTTATCGCACTAATATTAAGAATAATAAAAATAAAAAAAACACGTAATTCCTTCATTTGTGACCATGGCAGTATGGCACCGAAGCGATCGAGCAAGGGTGTCAATTTTAGAAAATTTCAAAAATATCTGCTTAACTCGAAAACTGTGAAACTTTTGCTAAACATGACATTCAATTTTCGGAAATGCTTCGGGGTTTCCCACCCACAGTATCCACCACCTACGGGACACCCTTTTTGTCATTATATGTGTACCTGTTTGTCTGGAGTAGGATTATACATATTTATAATGCCCTCGTAACTACTTTGTCCATAATATCTATATATCTATGTACATATCTATAATAAAATCGTATTAATAAAGGGCACGCTACATAGATTTTGAATACATTGACTAATTGGCACACAACATGGGGATAACCAACGACATTGTAAGTAGTACCAGTATGCTTTGCTATTGCAAACATTCAAGTTGACCTTTTTGCGTTCCGTCTTCCGAGTTTTTAAGCCTACTCACACGGGGATGTTAACACACTCGCGCGCTGATCTCAGTCCTCGTTGACCTTTGTAATAAGTGAAATGTATTTTTTTTTGTTTTTCTTGGGCAATAACTACGTAACAATTTCTAGGAATTTTGTTTAAAGAATTTTTATCACTATGTACTTTATATTTTCTTTAAAAGATTGTTATTTACTTTGCGAGATCATTATTAATAAACGAATTAAATATTAATTTGTATTCACTGCTTTATTAATATATACACATCAACATGTTTCAAAAGCGATGCTTTCCTCATCAGGAATATATAGAATACTAAAAAAATAATAATGTCAAGTATAGACAAATGATAAATATAGAACACAATAATGTAAGAACAGACAGATTATAAACGGTTAAAATCGGTTAAAGTCAGTAAGTAATTAATCAAAAATGTTAATAAAAAAAAATATTATAAAACATTGAATAATAAATTTATATTAGAAATTAAAAATAAATTATTTTTATTATTAATATTAATATGAAAATAAATTCAATAGATAGCTATTAAAAAATGATTATTAATTATATTAATATGAAAATACATTCAAGAGATAGCTATTTTAATATATATATATTTTTTTATTAATTATATTTAATTCACTACAAACGCTTTTTCTGATTTCTAAAATTTCTAATTTGTCTAATTGTAAACCGGTTGTATTTGCATGTAAAATTTTTAAACCTTTATTTATATCAAAAGAATTATTGGTTTCTAAAATATGATTGGCAAATTCAGAGTACAATTTTTTTTAAGAACGCTAGTGAATGACACGGATGTGTTGAACCCGGTAGCGCAGTAATGAACTTAGGTAACAAAAGTACATAGTGAAAAGACTGAATTTAATAAAAGTAAATATATGCCAGACGTGGGAACATCTCACGGTGTAAAAGGGTGGGTTGGGTTAAGGTTAATCGAAACGTGATACGCGCTCACAGATGACGTTCATTAAAATATTTTAGAAAAACACACTTTTAACACTCATGCATTGTTTGTCTGCGGGAGTACAAGTACACATCCACAATATGAAATGAAATAAATTATTATTGTAAGTTTAAAGCTCATTCTTTCAACAAACTTATAAACACGCAATATATTTTTGTGAAACTAACATGTATTATATATACCCTTAGACTAATAATATAAAATATATTGTTACTCTAAGATTATACCGTATTCTTATAAGTTTCTTAAAAGACTTGAGCATTAAACCCACACTAACATATTATTCCACTTCATATTCCGTGTCCAACAAACAATTCAATTTTTAAAAACATATCTTGCTAAATATATTTTTTCATTTAACCTTAAACCTTTGCATTCCGTTGTCGCCGACGCGGCGACATAGAAAACATTTTAACAACTCCGATGGCGTCGCAGCGGCGACATAAACAATAGGTATTCATTTTGTCGTTTAAAAAATAAAAGGGTATTTTTACAGGTATTCACATGTTCTATTCAGTTGTATACAATACTCACTGGCGATAGGTTGTGCTTTTTGCTCTGTTTTTCATTAATAACAATAACTACGCATTCGTTTTATTTGAATATTTTTTACTGCGCAATAAATATGAAATATAATTTAGAATTCAGTGGTTGTGAAGACGAGGTTGTTGTCAGAAAAGGGTGACAAACGGGAAACCAGAGAGTACTGTGACATGTGTCCTAACAAGTCACCTATGCATTTGGCCGACTGCTTTCTAAAATACCACACGTCAAAAAATTTTAAAGATTAGAATATGCAAAAAATTCTTTTATTAACAATCTTATATGGTAATAAATATATATTTCTTACCATAACTACATCTTTTTATTTTTACATTACACTCTATGGAGTAGCTGGTATACTATATTTAAAAAAAATGGAGTACAAAGGGTTATTAAACCACAAAATGTTTCTTTTGCGTTAGATGACTTTTTTGACCGCCGCTATGGATAGTTCAGAAACAACCTTAGAGATTAGAGTAACGGTATTGTTTTTCAAAGGAAACTTCTGAAATATATATACATATTTTCAAATATACGTACGGTGCGAAAGGGTTAAGTCTACGAATGTCACAACCCTGAGAATGATACTTCGTGTACAACTTTTCATAGGTTTTCCAATTTGTAACCCCTTTCCCAAATTAACATATTTTGACAGTTCAATAATAAAAAAAACATGACGTCTTTATATAATTTTCTGGCCGCTTGCAATGTTAACTATGTCAAGCCGAATGAGATTCAACAAGAAGAGGTAGGAGTTCTTTCCCATTCTTTTGCAATCCTCTAGTTTTTCAAACTTTTGTTTTATATTTATTGTATTATATAAATAGTAGGTATTACGTTTGTGTTGTCACCTAGAGCGAGCCAATCGTGTTGTCTTGTGTTTGTTTACATTTTAGCCTCGCGTTGTACGCGTGTCCCCGTGGCTGTTGGCCAGTGCTTATCTATGACTTTTGACCTCATCTCTGCTTATAAGGACGACCGATGGCAATGGCAATACCAAGCACTACTGTCAGTGGCGTGCGGTACAGACCAACTTTTTACAATATCTCGCCAGGCACCTTAATCATCCATTTTTCTTCTAGTTTTCTATCCGATAGCTAATCTCCTATCATTAGAGAATTAGAGCAAAACTCGTCCTGCATCCTTTTACGGCGCTGAACAACTCGGCGGTACTGTCACGTAGGTTTCGAGACCACGAAGTGTATAATAAATAAAATAAGAAAACTTATCTATTCACCACATCTTAGCATTATCACGAAATCTAAACAATGTAACTCTTTCAAATAATTCACAGATTCACCACACATTTAAATTCATTGCCTCAGTAGCATTCACGTCATTATTAAACAATTAAGAAAAACCTGCCATCATTAAAAGCGGTAAGTACCTCACAGAATAGAGAATTTTAATTATAACAATTTTTTATGAGTAAATGGTGTTTACCGAAAATATTAAAATATCGTTTCAAACGCCATCAAAATTAAAATTGGGTGGCGGTAAATAATATCATATAAGTATATTGTCGTAATGTGGCCTAACCACAGTTTGAAAATGGCGTTGATCTCCGAAACAACTGTCACAATAGAAATACCTAAAATACTTGCAGGCCTTAGTAAACTAATAACATTATTAAATTTAAAAAAAAAATTATTGAGTTGAGTTTTACAAATTAAACACAATAAAATTTAGCTAAACTTCTGTTCTTTGATTTAAAAAATGCTTAGAAAAAATAGTTCGAGTATTACCATTCTAGGGAGGAATGGCGCTAGTGTTCAAAGTCATGCAAATGCATCCAAGTTGTACATTTATTTGCATCACCCGAAGATTTGGCATAGACATTATTTTTATGTGCTTCGGAATGATACACATTGATTTACATACCTTGAATATAGATTTACATACATGTACATAATATTTTGAATATAGATTTACATGCATAGACATAATATTGTGAATATAGATATGCATAGAAATAATATTTTGAATATAGATTTACATACGTAGACATAATATTTTGAATAGAAGTTTACATGCATATACATAATATTGTGAATATAGATTTACATGCATAGAAATATGGTAATATCTTGAATATAGATTTACATACGTAGACATAATATTTTGAATATAGATTTACATGCATAGACATAATGTTGTGAATATAGATATACATTCATAAACATAATATTTTGAATATAGATTTACATGCATATGCATAATATTGTGAATATAGATTTACATGCATAGAAATAATATCTTGAATATAGATTTACGTACATAGACATAATATTTTTAATAGTTATAGTGCACAACAGCCCGTCGCTGGTGCCTATGGATAAACGTGTTTAGTTTTTATATTGTAACAATTACTATTTATTTGCGAAGCGTGGCACCATTTATTATTATTTATGACGAAGCTTCGCGGAATATTTCTCATGTACGAGTAGTTTGTTTATCACCATTAATGAGAGCACTTACCCATACTGTAATTAAATTACTAATTAGATATCAGAAATCTGAATATAATTTGTCGTTTATGGCGTGTTATCATATTCGTTTCATATAAATAATATCATAATAATAATATGTGAACTACCATATTCTCCTAGGTGCGTCTTGTTTATAAACGGTAAGTCCGCTGGTAGAACCACAGATCAGATAATGCATAGAGATGCCCTAACACGCAAGGGGAAGAAACCAAAACATAAAAAGGGTTAAACTAAATACTCTTACGAAATATTTCGTTTTTGTAAACAAGCCGAACATTTTTGCTTAGTTGCTGTTTTACTTAAATTGGCGGCACGCTTAGCTTGTCCCCCACCCCTCTTATTTTGTTTTTTTTTTTCCCCCATTCGTGTTAGGGCATCTCTATTATTTGCTCTGTGGTATTCGTAGATTTTTTAAATCTAGTAATTTACATGTTTGCTCGTAAGTGTGCTGATGCAGACGGAGCTTCGCACATATCGGTCCTCGGCACCATTCCCCAGGTGCATAATATAGTCTTCCATGCCCTTGCAGCGACGACCGTCCCTGTGAATATATTTAATTTAAAACTGTCGACTCTTATGCTAATTTTCGCATTTGACCCGAAATGAATAGTACTTTGTGTGCAGCCGTCAAAACGCATTGTTTGCACTTGGCAGTCGAATCACAAAGTAACTATATTATTATATACGTTATGATTCGTATTTATTTATTTTTATGTTTGTGAAATGAATATATATATATTCATTTCACATATATATTTCATATATATATATTTATTTTTTTATTATTTATTACAATATTACAAATTGCACTTTTTTGTTCGACCTTTTCGAACTTTTTAACTTATTAATAGACATCGGATTATATCCATTATTTGCATAATATGCTTTTGTGAAATCAAATATTTCATAAAGAACTTGTTTTCAAAAGACATTCCTGCCAAAAAGCGTTTTTTTGTAACTCAACAAAGGCGTTTATTTAAAACGTAATTAATATATTTTTTTATTTAATTTTATAAGAGAAAAAATACAATTCAAAAGATCCCGATAAACTACTTTTTTGTAGTTTGTCTAACGGGAACTTGTTATTTAAAACAAAATTTACAGACAAGGTTACAAAATATGTAAAATAAAAACATAAAAAAACATATTTAACTAGCTTAAAACATAAATATTTATCAAGAATATTACTCTAAATTATGTCTGCAAAAATATTTAAAAAAAAAAGAATATTTTATAATTTATTGTACATTTTTCTTGCTTGTGGCGATGCTCAAATTTATAGGTATGGTTCTAAAAATATATATAAAATACTTTTATGTGAAAGGCTACTTTTTAGGTTCGACATGCCAAGATACAAAACAAAACTTGCTTTGCTTTAAGGGGTGACTCGGTTACCCCTCCCGTTTTGACATTATAATACCATTTATTCAAATATTGCATGGCAAAATTTTCTTATGACTTACAGATTTAAAGTATTTTTGTAAAAAAAATTTATTATAATATAGTTAATTTTATTGAAAAATAATCTACATTCATCAGCGGCCAAGGATCTACTGACTTATCGCGGGTAAGAACATTTGCTACCTGCTGACGGTCCGGTGGCCGATCACATTTCCACCCTCAGACAGCTTTTATAATAGCGCGGATAACCCAACGCTGTGAGATTTGTATGGCAGAAACGTGTAGCTGCGGGTATGGTTCCAGCGCCTTAGAAATATTATTTGTGGCGAAGAATCAGGTCTACAGATTTAAAAAAAATCTAGTACTTAACCTTTTTTTAATGGTAGATTATGTGTTTGTTTGGTTTTCTGGGAATACAAACAATACTTCAGGTCACTGTCAGGTTTCTATTTAAAATAATACACTGCGGATAATAATTTAGGAGATTTAGACGACCCCCTCTGGCAACGGGAGGTTAAAAAGATATTGAGTTTTACTTATTTTTATTGAAAATTTGTTCCTATGTTTGTCAATTTATTACTTTAATTATTTTTCAGCCAAACACTAAGTACTTTAAACTGCAGAGAGAATTCATAAACATGTTGATGTCAAAAAACTTAGCGGCTGACGTTGTTTGATAATTTAATTTTTCTTGTCACAAGGACGCCAACAGCTTATACCTATAATCTTTTGATAATAAAGAAGGGCCTCGATTTATCTTTTAATTTAGACACTTCTAGTGCATATTTTGGCATTGATCGTGCATATTCCATCCACCTTTTTATAGTGCCTACTATAATCCGATTTCTAATTATTAATAAAAATTAATTAATTTTTTAACGTTTCAAAGTAAGTTCGTTTTTCTTTGACATTGAAATGTATTTTTAATTCCTTGTCAGGGCGGACTTAGCCGTAACAAACCTTGCTTTTCAGGAGCCCCGGCATGAGCGCCAACATCGACTCGATCGAGAGTGTTATATCAACGATAGAGGTGATTAGTCGACAGGAGCGAGCTTGACAATTACATTTGACAGTTGACATCGACACAATATTGTTAGAATACCGCGAACGTTCACTCCCAGATAGGCGTTTTCACTTGTATACATGTGTTATATTATATCTATTTCCACTGTCAAAATACATATTTATTTATTATAAAATACCGATATTAACGTGGGGAACGGAATTTCGATAGTTACTTAAAATATCACGGCCGGTGGCTAACGACAGTTGGTAAAAAAAAAATTCAGCGAATGCCTAATATAATTCAAATTACTTTTGTCAAAGTATTTAGTAAAGTTTTGACGACCAAGAAATAGATGGAATGCGTCGGTGTTGCCATTGTAGGGTTTTTTTTCCTGACATTGATTCCTTTATCGATATATAAGGCACTGGGCTGGCACCATCAAACTTGACCGATCTCTGCGTGAGGAAAGAAAGAATTCGGCCAAATGAGCTCCCGACAGTTTTACGCTCACTATATACGTTGCGTGCTAGTTTGGCAAGAGCGTCCCCCCCGCGGCAAGGAGAGGGGTAAAATGCTTGTCGCATTCGGGAAATCAAATAAATAGGCCAACTTTGAAAAATAAAGCAGTCATAACATATTACAACTTGTGAGCATCAAAACAAAAGTCTTTTCTTCGCCGTCACCCTCTCCATCATTTGCTGCCTCGCTGACACCCTCTGCCTGAAGCAGTCCTGGGCCTACGTCCTCGAGACAAGAGGACGTCACTGCAAGGCCAGGACCCGGCAGAGGAGTGGCCCGCCTAGTGCCCCTCACATAGACCACTGGGTGCGTGAGGAACAGCATCATCCACCTACCCTACAACCCTGCAACGGAAGAAAGTGGCTCTGCATCTAGCACCTACACAAAATTTACAGTCTTGTAACGACACTAGTCGCTTACAGAATCAGTAATAATAATTGAAGCCACTCAGGCATTCACAAACTATGTTGCAATGGCTGTCCTTAGTTCTACACAGGTAATGTAAATATCAGAATCACGGAACACTTTTATTTAAATAACAACAATTTTTCAGAGTTTGCCAATCATCTCATTTCAACCGATCATATTTTTAATAAAGATACAGTTCAAATTCTTCACCTTAATAATAAAGGCAAAAATTAGGTAATTTACCAGCACTGAAAATTAGAAAATCCCCGAATAATAATTCTAGTATATTGAATAACCAAGTAAATTTATCGTATAGTCTTTTTTTTTAGGTATTTTTCCAGTGAATCGCTTTGTTGTTCCGAAAAATACCCTAATTACCCCTTCCCCTTTGGCCGGATTCTAACACCTAAATATTCATGTATGTCTCTCATTATTTTATATCGTCCCTTAGTGTTAATATATTCCTGACGAGGGAAGGGTACTTCCGAATCCGGTCGAGATTATTATATTATATTTATTTGACTTAAAATAGAACACATGTACATTGGTTACATGTATTCTAATATGAACATAATATCTACACACAAACGTTTTTACAATTTAAGTCACAAAATACAATTGAGAATTACAAATCAAACTTTTAAAATTACGGCATTAAAAAGTGCACTTTACGTATTTCGTCACTTCCTTCTTAAATTTCAAAACATTTTCCTTTTCTTTTATATTTTTGGGTATCTCTTGGAAGATCTTTGTGGCTCTATATAGTAATGAGTCTTGCGATTTTGTTTTCTTTCGAAAGGGAAGTCTTATTTCATTTCTTCTTGTATTTCTGTGTTGATGTTTATTAATTTTTCTCAAGAATTCAGAATTGAAGTGGTTCAAAACAAATGTATGCGTTTATATTATAATTATGGCCAGCCACAAAGTAAATGCTCTTTACGAATACGTAATAAATATATTGTTTAATACTTTGTATAAGCGCAGGTCTGTAAGTTATTTAGACTGTATGTTAGTTAGACTTGTAACATTGAAGAATTGTAATCTTTCATTGTAGGTCTTTACAGTTTCGCTTGTTCCCGTTTTACGGACATCGTCTTAAAATTAGTAAGCAACTAATATATTTTGATTCAACTAATAGTTTTTATCTTGACAAGTAAAGTTATATCCCGTCATTTTTACGGGTAAATAAATAATTTAACTCGTTGAATAAGAACTGGTCGTATTTCAAACATATATTGCTTTGCCCATAGCTAAAATTGAGCGTCCTGCCCAAGGCTTATCAGTTCCGACTGCTTACAGTGCTTACCCGTTGAACTTGTACAGTTCAACTCTCAACCTATTATCGCTTCGGTATTTATAATTCCGTCAGTGGCGTAGCTACCGCCCGGGCAATGAAGAAAATACAACAAATGTATTGTTAACTAATTGAAAAATTGCACGTCCCTATCCATTAAAGTATACCAACACGAGGCCTGTAGGGTATTTTCACAAACTACGGATACCGTTAAAAATGTGTGGAAGATTTAAAGTTTATATTTCTGATTCTGATAATCAGACTAAAAATTCGTAATTTTATTATTGATTTAAAAAACGATCTAAAACCGCACATTCCGAAACGGCTCTAACTGGCTACAATATCATTGTGACTTACATAACGCTACTGGCTGGTAAGACGGCTGCCACCTATGTTGGTCGGCGTGACGAATATTCACGAACAAAAACGAACATGTCGTTTTGGCGGCATATTGACATATTTTAAATCGTTATAAAAAAAATTATTCGTAAACATGAAAATGCTATCGTTATTGTATATTTTTCTTAATTTCTGTAGACAATGAAAAAAACAGTGAAAATACCCTATTGGCATCATAGAGATAACACGGCTTCACTCCATTGCCAGCGCTCGCCGGGTATGGATCTCCAATGATGATCCGGCTGCAAAATGCCTATACCCTGTCCATCATTAGAACGACCTGTGAGCGCGCATGTCCTGCCCCTTCCCCCCATTACTTTCTCCGCGACTTGGTATCCACGTTAACACATTCAAAAACAGGATTTTTTTTATTCTGTATTACCTACCTACAAACATAAATTTAACTCATTTTATTCATTTAAATAATTATGGTTATAATATTAAAATATACATATTGCATTTTATGTGGCATCAGGTTCATTAAAACAGCTAGGGAATTAATCCGAAATTGATAATATTATGATAATTTGACTGAACATCCACGGTATGAATGGGTTAATATCTCAGAAACGCGTGTATGGGCGGAGTTACATGGCCGTCGCAGCCGTGCGCGGGAGATGGGACGCATGCGAGGGGGTGGGTATGCGCAGTAGGAACCAAATTTGGAACTGTAGCAGGTTGTTCTTAAGTTAAACTCACAATAGATGACCATCATTAATATACGTCTAAGCTGGCTTTTTAATGTTAAAAAACTCGTGGTGCAAATGAAGTTAGCACGCCGGTAACTCAAATGATCCGGGCCGAGTTCGTTCGTGGTCAGAAAGATTCGGGCGTTATCGACAGCCGTCTCACCGCTGTTCCTTCACGCGCGGGAACAATATTTTACACTGATTTTGCAAGTATCGTAGACTCTATGGACTATGTATGGATCTCCCAGTGAGGCAGGCAACGTGCACGTACACGTAAATGGACAAATTAAGATAATAAACGCCCGGGTTGTCGGCAATCAAATGAAATTAATATAATTTTTCGTTTTTATTTTTTTATTAGCACAGTTTTAAGAGTTATTATTTTAATTAAATCACCTCATTGGCGATTGAATACATTCGACATTAGCAAATTTACTCAATTTTTAATTATTTACAATTTCTACAATGATCAAAAACATACGTTAAACTACGGTGGATGCGTTCCTGATGTATTTGAAAGCTTGTGAATTTATTGTAAAAAAAATTGCCTGTGTCGCAGTGGTCGTCACCTTGCACCTCTTTCTAGAATGGTAGGATCTCAGTATAGTTCTGGTTTCTTGAGATGGCTTTAGCGATCACATCTAAATGGTCAGGTACTTCTCACCTTCATCCTACCTATCTCTTTACCCTCCCCGCTTCCTTTAATCTCACAACATCCCTTAAATTGGGATGTCCCGGATGATCAGGTCAGTTTAAACATAAAATGGGATAGTAAGAGCGCGGTAAAGTTGAAAAAACGAGCATTTTTGCACTTATTTTTCTACTGTGTTGACTTCCGACTCCAGCTGATTCCGAGTTCAGTAACAGGTTTGCCCCGGGGCGGGGTATTTTGCCCAAAAGCCACTGCTTACCACATTACTACTTGCGCACAATCGCTGTTAACAGTAATGTTGTACATAGTTAGTCCACTCTGACGGTACAACACGGTAACACAGTGCAGTGAGACTATCAACTGTCACATCACGCGTCGGTCGCCGGTCACTGGTTTGGTCAATCGTCGGACTCGTCAGCTGCTGGTTGCTGGTAACTCAGTCGGCTTTGCTCCTTCGAGGCGGTGTGTTTTGTAACAAGTGCTACATTGGGACATATGTCCAGTGACACAGAAAAGTGCTCGGAAATATTTTACGATTAATTGTTTTCTAACTTGCGATAAATGTGCGAATTTTCAATGTGAGAGATAAAATATGTGCATAAAATAAATTGGTATTGAATTGTTAACGTGAGGTTCTAAAAAAAAAAAATTTTTTTGTATTTATTGTAAACAAACAATATAAAACCACTTTATTAGGACATGACAGAGTAGGTGCTTTATTATTTTAAAAATTTTAACTCCATATACTGACAGATAAAACAAAATTCTAGGGCCTATGTCATATTTGAGGATACTCTGTGGAGATAGGGTTGTCATATTTGACTAGGGTCTCGGATGGGGACGTGTAGGGTGACCAGATCGCACCCCGTCCGAACCGCAGATTTTCGGGAAGGGAGGATACACAAAAATCCAATAGGGGTTATAAAACTTTACTCCAAACTATTAGTAATAACCCCGGGAAACATCGGGTACTTCAGCTAGTTATTGATAAAAATGATCGTGGTCCTCGGGAGAGAAAACCATTCCCTGTTCCAACTGTATAAATTAAATCTTCATACTTCATAGGGTTGTGGGACTGGGGACCCTTTGCGTCGATAAGTCGCTTAACTATAAAGCTGAAAATCTCTATCGCCCGGTTACTTTTTATGCTCGCCAAGGGAGATAATTTATGTGAATATTTGCTAAAATTTAAGGGTCCTAATTCGGTCGCTTAATCCTTGCTAGCCGCAGGCAGTTCCTTTGTTAGACGCTGCGGCGCAAATAGTGATACAAATCTGTCAAATTTGACATTTACGTAAATATTTACATATTACCTAAATTTATGTAATTTCTTAAATTGCCTATTTTTATCAGTGTGGACTTGGATGATTCGTCGAGCAATGAGGAATGTCGATGATCTTAATTGATAAAGGATGCTATTCAATTTAAAACAGCCTGATAAAAACATAAGAAGGAATTTTAAAAGTTCCAATGTGGCAACACAGGTTGTTTTCAACTGACTCCAGCACAACAAATACTATTTACAGTAATTAGATTCCTCGCATATGGAACAGTGCTGATTTGTGTGGGAGGGCTTTATCAAAATGCACTCGTAAATTAAACCCGTGTGAAAATAAACAGCGCCCTTTGACGTTTTGAAACATCGTGATGACAGTTTGGTTTTGCAAAGAAGCACGTTACTCTGTTAAAATCATAGGCAAAACGCGTATTATCTATGCTTACGACCTATATGCGGATTATAATAAGCTCGTCATAAAACATTCCTGAGTAAACTGAAATACCGGCCGCTATAATTCTACAACGGTGATCCTGAAATTGCGTGCGCCATTTTCTGTATAGGATTTATGGGTCAATGCACATATTTTCAGGTGAAAGCGCCATTTCCGCCATTCGTTTTCTTTTGTCAATATTCCCAGAGTTATTTTTGTAAGTTGCATCTAACTTACGTTAGTATAATACGTGTTTGGGAATTTAACCCGCAACTTCCCAATTGAAAACAAATAATACGTAGACCGTAATAAATAATCAGAAATCATGGGATCGATACGAAATCAAAACACTGAGACTAATATTTTTAAATACAAATTTTACGTGAATAAGGCATCCTTTCTTATGTCATCATTAAAATTCAAATACAATTTACGTGAATGCATCCTTTCTCATGTCGTCATTAAAAGTGGAATTAGTTTAAAAAATAAATTATAAACTAAGGAGTAGTCAACTTCGCACAAAATATCTCAGGATTTCTAGAATTTCTCACAAATTCCGATAGTTATTGTCGACACAGACAGCGCGTGCGAAAGCTCTTCGTGCTGTTCTGGCTATCGAGCTACAGGTCATGGCGTAATGTACTTGTGTGTTGTATATGTGTACTATTATGAACGTGTGCTATTATAATTTTTTATGTTTATTAGTTTCTATATAATTTTGATAGTATAAAATAAGGTATAAATATTAAAAATACATATATATATATATATTATAGAATTTGTTCATAGTCCTCCTCACTAGGAGATCCTGTGCTGAGGCGGACCTTGTTTTGCACAAAAGGGTTTCAGCGACTTCTATATTTCAACTTCAAGGTTAGGGTAGGGTCTATCCAGTAATTTCTATGACGTTTTTTTGAGAATAGTAGTCAGTTCTTGTTCTGGTAATTCCTTAAGCCAAGTTTTGCTGGACTTAATGCAAAACTTGATTGAATTGCTTTTTTTGGTGGGAGTTTGTTGTATAATTTTACAGCTAAAAATTCAGAGCTTCTTTGTCCACATTTTAAGGATGTTGAAATGCCAGATCTGAAGATTCTAGCCAAGATGTTGAGTCAGTAGTAACTAGTAACCCCAAGGGTGAGAAAGCCGCTGTATGTGCCTGAAATATCAATAAATGTTAGCGATGACATCATCGAGATGTCCATGGGAAATGATCGATTCGTTTGAACGAATTAGTAGCATCTTTTAAAAATGGAATAGTGTTGCGAAGTCATTCCAATTCGTTTGAACGAATTAATAGTATCTTTTAAAAATGGAATAGTGTTGCGAAGGCATTCCGATTCGTTTGAACGAATTAGTAGTATCTTTTAAAAATATAATAGTGTTGTGAAGTCATTCCGATTACTTCGGGTGAAATTGATCAAACTTTTTCAAATGTCGATATTTTTTCTTGAACGGATAATCAATTTCTTTAAACTCCTCTCTAAAAGTCTACAGTTCAGTTTTATTTTTTCCCTCCTAAAAACGGCCTCGATTCTAAGTGATAAGAGCTCCATAAGGTCCAGGCTCTGGTCGGGCCAGCCCCAAAATATCTGAAAAACTCTTGACTCTGCAAAAATGGGCGGTCCGTTTGGTAGATTCGCCTATATTAACGAACGGATTGCAATCTTTGGAGCGCAGGCGTTAGGTGGGAATGCTCCTTGTTCTACCGGTATTTTAATGGAAGATGCTCTGAGGAACTAGCGTCATTGATCCCTTTGGCACCGGTGCACAGTCGCGAAACACGCCAAACGCTCGCCCAACATTTGCACATATTTGACATTTGTCACATGAGAACGGGTCGCTTCTACGACTCGTTCTGTGTTCAACGGCTCGGCTATGGAATGATTTACCAGTCTCCGTGTGTCCTCCCTCCTACAACATGGGTCTCTTGAAGACTCTTCACTCCTTCCTATCCTCTAAACGATCCTTCACACAACATCCCCAATGATGATATAGGCCATCAGGAAAGTTATTTTCGTCAGGGCCTCCTGTGTGTAGTTACTGTAAACAAAACCAAAAATACGTTTTTGAATCAGATGATGTCACAATAGTTGTCAATCTATTCACATTACTCAGCAATGGCTTCGCAACGTCTCTACGTCCTAATAATAATACAATAGAAAATAGCGCGTTATCAATAAAATGTCTTATCTTAGGTATTTCAATTACAAATTACTGCAATTTTTAAAAAATTACATCTAAATTTCTTCAATCTGAATGTCGGTAGATGGCACTACAATCCAATTCTGCAATTATACACAGTACAATAAATACACATTGACTGTAAATCATTGAAGATAATATGAACAACTCTCAGGGTGTAACATGAAACCGAAAAGACACGGAAAATAACAAGATAACCGCAGTAGCTGGGACCCGAACCCAGGGCGGGACCCTGCGCTCGTATCCAAACAGCTACGGCTACCCCAATCCGTTCCGCATCCTTATCGGTATCATACTTGGATTTCCTACGACCTGTTAATATCATCTTCAATTAATTCCCATATATTTTGACTGTTTCCTTTTTATGGCTACCAGATTCTCACCCGAATTTATTTGTAAACGTTAGATAGTGTCTCGGATATACCTATCTGATTTTTATTTATACGGATTGGGGTAGCCGTAGATCAGTGTATTAGAGCGCAGGGCCCGGATAGACCATGAGGTTCTGGGTTTGAGTCCCAGCTACTGCCGTTATCTTTTACTTCTCTGTGTCTTTTCGGTTTCATATTTCATTCTAAGACTTGTTAATATTATCTACAACGATTAAACATATATTATAATGAAGTTTATAAGCTTCAATAAGTTATTAAAAAAAAATGATCAGTTTCTGTTGTGCAAAAGGCGGTACTAGTTACAATTAAAATATGTCTATTTTTTAGTAATATAAGCAGGACCGTACACTAAAAAGGAACCTACCATGGATTAAAATTCCTACGAGGGCACTTAGTAACAAACACAGAAAATAACCTTATCTTTTAAAAATTTGCTTTTAAAAACAAGTATTTTAAAAAAATTTAGTAGTAAATATTATTACATGCATAATACATTACGCGTAATTGATTTAATTTATTTTTTTACCAAAAGGTTCTGCTATATATGTAGTTACTTTTACGCGTAACAGTATTTTGCCTGTACTGTTAGGCATAATAAATTTAAATTCATTCGATTATTTTATCGGTTATACCCAAGTGCAGTGCTATAGGTACTTCCTTAGCATAATATATGCGCCGACCTGGACCCATGACAACTCCAGTCTACAGAATATTGCAGCATGTATAAATTACCTGCCGGTGAATACTTTGCATTCTCAAAGGAAAATAATAAAATTTGTTTACCTGACTTTTCTTTATGGCAATGAAAACTTTTGAAAACGTCAACATAACGTGTTGCCATGGCAACAATTGTGACTCTTTTTAGAGGCCGTAATTAACGATACTTTTTGGGGCTGTAATTGACTACACTTTTTAGATGCTGTAATTGACGACACTTTTTAGAGGCTGTAATTGACGGCACTTTTTAGATACTGTAATTGACGACACTTTTTAGATATTGTAATTAACAACACTTTTTATATACCGTTATTGACGACACGTATGGGGGGGGAGACCCTTTTACCTCTCCAGCTTGGACTCTCTCGATCCATCGCCTTGTGCTGCAATGGGAGGAATGGATTCATACGTCCGTCACTCCTAGACACGCTGACCCCCAGATTCCTACCCACCCCTCATACTTTTTTCCTTCCCAGAACTTCCTATCCTTCCTTTTCCTTAAAAAAAGCCTCCACACAGCATCCCCAAACACGACATAGGCCTCGAGGGAAATAATTTTCCTCTCTAACCTTCTGTGTTTTTTTGTTGATTTAATAAACCAAATATTAAACTTTTTCCACTGTCTATTAATAGACCGGACCGGTTTCAACCTGTTACGTGCTAGGTGACCCTTCAGACTGGTACCTACATTTCTTAAACTACGGTATTTATACATGTTTGTGTTTCAGGGGTGGATAACAATATGTTTATAATATAATTCGAATGGTGTTTTTTTTCTTATGCGAATGCCGCGCAAGAGTCTCAACTACTCCCAACCGAGATTATGGCGTCCCCAATTGGGGTAGGTTGTGAGGCTGAAAGTTGCGGGGAGGGGGGGGGGGGGATGGGAGGAGGAAGGTGGGGAAGTGCCTGGCTATTCCGATCTGGTCACCAGACACGGATTAAGTCATTTCAAGCAACGTTTCGATTCTGAATGGTGGTCTTTCACCAGGGCGATACTGAGAGTATCTACCATTCTGGAACGTGCCGCAAATATACAATTATTCTGAACTAATTTGAAGTACCTGCAGAAGCGATGGAATATGTATTATTTGTTATTGTGCAATCTCTCACAGATTATCTCGCTAGTGTTAAATGAAAATAATCAATCACCAGGTGAATAAATCAATATATAATCAAATAATCCGAAATGAAGATCTAGTGACGTACAGTGATTTAGGACGGCGTGAAAAATGTACGGATTTTTAAATAATTATTATTTTGTCCACCAGTGCGAGTCTGTGATGTGCGGAGGCAGCTTGTGAGACAAGAGTCGGTTTTGCTGACCCCCAGTGTAGCGAATAGTTAAGTTCAAGTTATAAAATGACGGGTTATCTGGAACTTTGTATATTTCTGTGCGTCATCTATTGGTTTTTCAATGAGAGGTTTGAGAATTTTTTATTGTGTTATCAATGTTATTGTTTTTATTTTAAATTTTGTGTGAACTTTGTTCCTTTTGTTAATTAATAATTTATTTGATTTTTTTTGTGCTAATTTATTATCCTTATTTTGAATTTATCAAATTTTGTCTTTATATTACTATATTACTGTAAAAGTCCGAAATTGGTAAATTTTAAGTTTTTGCGGTAAATCTTGATTTATTTTGGCTCTCAAACAGAATAACATCACATAATTATTACAGTGATAAAATACATTTTCAATATTGTTATGGTGTTGTGTCCTAATTGGTGAATACACAATTTATTACAATATTCTTTGTGCAGCGTTAAGTTTACATTAAATTGTGTAAATGTCTGAATTATATTAATTACATAATTCAGATATTTACACAACGGCGCTAAAAAAAGTTGTCCAAAGAAGCGAAGCTAGCAGTCCACAATGGAGTGCTGATACTAACCCTGATGTATGGCAATGAGGCATGTAATTGGCAGAGGAAGGATGAATGTAAACTGAATTTCGTAGAAATTAGATCTCTGAGTCGAATGTGTGGTAAAACCATGTGTAACTGTGAAAAATATTGAGATTCGTAAAGAATGCAAGGCTGACGTAAGTGTATTGAGTAAGATTTAGAAAGGGACGCATAGACAGTTTGGGCACGTAGAGCGAATGAATGAAGAAAGGAGTGTAAGATGAATATATGACGCGAATTTGAATGGAAGTAGCTGGGGACGCCAGAAGAAGACATGGCACAATCAAGTGAATCAAATACTTGAGTCGGTCCATGTTAGAAGTCAGAATAATAGAAGAGAATGTGTGAGACGATGTATGAATGTGAATAAAGCAAGAAGTGTATGCCAAGATCGAGTTATTTGGCGGTCCGTCCTTTCTGCCCACCCCTTCAGGTAAACTGAGTGATGGTTAGTTGGTATATTCATTAAATTATATGAAAACGTTTATAATTTTGTTTTACCAACCTAACCTTACATATTAATTGTTTTCGTGTTAAATTCGTAGAACTCCATTTGGTAATTATATTTTTTTAATGTAAATCAAATTTAATAATGTAATTATTAAGTTCTGCAGGTATTTAAGGTTTTATATTATTGTGACAGCGTTTTCGGCGTTCAAGGCAATTTTCAAACTGTGGTTGGGCAACCTTGAGATGACTTATTTATATGATTCTATTTACCCCTACACAATTTCAATTTTTATGGTGCCTAAAATGATTTATTACCAGTAAAACCGGGTTTCTGAGAAAATAATTGTGATAGTTATTCTCTATTCTGTGTGGTACTTACATTTGTAATCTGTTTTCCCCGCATTAAATGGCAATGTTTTCTTAATTTACTTTTAAAGACGTGAATACCATATGCTTATTTAAATGTGTTTATTTAAATTGAGATTTATTTAAACAATTGAAATTGGGTGGGGGTAAATAGAATCATAAATAAGTCGTCTAAACGTGGTCTAACCACAGTTTGAAAATGGCCCCGAACGCCGAAACAGCTGTCACAATAATAAAAGAAAACTAAAATTCTCGCAAAGCTTAATAATAACTTAATAACGTTATTAAATTTGACTCACGATTTATGACTTTTGGCAACCATTTCGGTTAATGGTAGGATTTATCGGTAGAACCTTAAATTTACCAATTTTCGGACTTTTACTGCAACACATTTTACAACAATTTTGATTCAATATATACTTTAGAGAATTTGATTATTTTAATCAATGTTCATAATTTACATTTTTTCTGTATTTCTGTATCTTTTTGTTAAGTGACGACTTATTTTAATCTTGGACTGGGACTTTATTTCTTATGTTTTTGATTGTTTTTATTATTTATTGCCGTTTTTTATTCCACTAATTATTTATGTTACAAAGCAATGATCTTTTAATGACCAAATAAAATTAATATCTTCATAATTTGAGTTAAGCTCCCTTGAGGTGAACCTTTTCACATGGGCTAAATTGAGTTGTAAATCGTCGCAGGAAAGCAATTCTGCTGTAACCACCACCACCCACAAAAATATTCTGTATACACCATTCCACAGGGTTTTTTTCTGCCTCGATCTATCTGGGTCCCGTGACTCTACCATGAAAAATAAGACCTGTACGACGTTGGAAAAAATCTTCTTTTTGTCAATATTACACTTTTTAATTGATATATAGTGTGCGGTTTTTTTTACATGGCCTTATTATTTTTATGATAAAATTCCAGTCATCTTCATTTCTCATCTTAAACACACATTTTTTTTTGTTTCCCGGCTGGAAACTGAATCAGGAAGAGGACATAACAACGTTTCCTCCGTGTTTTCATTTTTTTATGTTTTGAAGTACAGATACAAGGATATAACGGAATTTGTCATGTTTGCAAAATAAGATAACTAAAATTATGAATTTAAATCATTATTTATCCAATGCCATGTTAAAAAATCACAGCAATGATTCCAAATATTTTTTTCAATTATGAAAAAAAAAATGTTTGTGATACTACTGAAAAGTTAGATTTTTGAACGTAGGCAGTTTTGCATTACAGTCCCACAATTGATAAAACGTCACCGTGTTACCGGCATAATGATAGTAATCCTTTTATCTCGCTTTGATTGTCTCGCGATTGTGCGCGCGAGATAATCTTAGTCAGGGGCAACTCACGCTCAGGTCGGGCAGTACGAATGCTGCTAAATTTGAGGACAGAGCTTTCAATGTACTGTGTCCACATTCTTGTAATCACCTTACATTTGTTTTGAGGTCAGAAGAAATTTCGAGACCTTTAAGACAAATCTAAAAACATCTATTTAAAAGGTTCTTCGAACTTTAACAGGATGTAAAGCGCCCTTGAGGTGATTTTATTTACGATGTATTTATTTATTATAAACCTTCGTGACTTTCTTCCACTTGTTTATTTTAGACTGAACCAGTTTCACCTTACTGTCTGTTAAAATCTGTTAAAAATTACAATTACACAAATATTGAATTTTGGAAATCTGAAAAATCGTTAATAGTGAATTAAATTTAATAAATAATCAAAAAAAAATTGAAAATATCTGTCTCTTGAATTTATTTTCATATTAACATTAATATGTATATATATATATATATATATATATATTTATTTTAATTTCTAATATAAATTTGTTTTCCAATTTTTTATTAACATTTTTGATTAATTACTTACCTATCAATTTTTGTTTATGTTTATAATTTTTCTATTCTTACATTATTATATTCTATATATTCCTGGTAAAGAAAGCATCGCTATAGATATCTCTGTATATTAATAAAGTGGTGAATACAAAGTAATTTTTTAATTAATTTATTAACAATGACGCCACAAAGTGAATACCAATCTTTTGAAGAAATTATATAGAAAATAAATTTAATAATGTTATTATTAAGTTCTGCAAGTATTTTAATTTTTACTATTGTGTCAGCTGTTTCAGCGTTCAAGGCTATTTTCACACTGGTTTATCCACATTGCGACCGCCCACTTATATGATTTTATTCACCCCAACCATTTTTATGGTGTTTGAAATGTTTTTTTTTTCACCGATTTGCTCAGAAAAATTGTGATAATTAAAATTCTCTATTCTGTGAGGTGCTTACAGTTAAAACCGCTTTTAATTGTGGCAGAGTTTTCCTAGTTGTTTGAACGCCGAAACAGCTGTCACAATAATAAAAAGTGAAATTCTTACAGAACTTAATAATAACATTATTAAATTTATTGTCTTTCAATTTAAAAATAATATATGTAATATAATATAAATGTAGGTATTAATTTATTGTGAGTACATTATTATTTTATAAGTGAGCAAAAAGTATTAGGCGCCTTGCTTAAAGTTTTCTGGTGCAAAGTTCTATAGGTTCAAAGAATGACCGTACAGTATGACCTCGGTTAACGAGGTAGATAATAGACGGGTCCCGCGAATCATTTTGCTATCGGAAAATTCTTTATCAGAGGTAGACACAACAGGATGGGGAACAGTTAAAAAAAATGTCGGCATTTTATTATATTTTTCATCATCAAATACAAAGTACAAACGCATTCATTATAGACGATGATTGTTCTTTGATTTGTTGACGAATAGCTTTTTGATTTAAACATCTGTTATTAAATAATGCTCCTTGGAAAAAAACAAAATCTTTTACATAAACCAGAATTACAATTCTTTTCAATCGTTCTCTTCCTCTTCCTCTTCCCTGTCTCCTTCCCCTCCCATCGGCCTCACAACATACCCCATTTGGGGATGCATCGTTCCACTGCACTCGGGTAGTTCGGACCTTGATTGGTGTTAACATATCCGGATGGAAGACGCCTAGTTACTAGTTATTCGTCCCAGTAAATCTGCCACTTTAATTTTGTCACTGTAATTTTGTGTACATTACTTTAATTTATATCAACACGCCAATGGTTTCGGTACAACGTCCAGTGACGTGCAGTTCATAGAGGGTGGAAAACTGTGCATAAGTTAAGAAAATGGAACGGAAAAACAAACGAAAAGTTAAAAAGGGACACTGAAAAATTAGAAATGCTTTTTAAATTGCGGGTAATACAAAAAAAAATAGTAATATTCTGATGTTCATGATAAATAATACACATGTGCATAATATCTCCTTATCTATATATAAAAATGAATATTTTTCTGTGTGTCCTCGATTTTCTCGAAAATTACTCGATCGGTCTCGCTGAAAATAACACAGTTTGTTCTTATTAGTGATTAGCGGGAAGGTTTAAGAGTTGATATCACCGCCTATGACGGGGGTTTGCCCGAGACTCACATTTTAATTAATTCCGACGACTTCGTAACTATAGTAAGTTTTTTTTTCTAAGGTAACACTGGGAATGCATGTTATTCATATTTTAGATTAATAAAAAATGTGCCTTAACATTTAATTTTTTCACGTAAAACGTTTTTAAAAATTTGAAAAGCGTTTTACAACTATAACATTAGCGGAAGCGATCAAATTTTATTTTTCTATAAGATGAATTAGTAACTTCCCGAGACATCAACCTGAAAACATCTGTTCTTTTAGGAACATATTCATTGGAATTAATTAAAATACATCCCTCGGGAACTATCATTTTTTAAGCCCGCTGAAGCAATCTCGACCCTATGCCCCTCCAAAACGCAGGCCGTGGACGTGCCAAATAGTGTTTTACGTGTCAGTCACTTGCGGCATTTAAATGTTTAGTTGCCGATCAACATTCGGCGAGTGAAGACGTGTTACGGCCCGATGCTACATTGACTTATTTCCTCACATTTTTTGTTTATTCTTACAAATACTTAAAATCTAATATTGAAATTTTATGTTTTTTTGTACTAAACTTCTTCTACAAATAAGTAAAGGTATTTTGAATTTTTCCGCAATTTAATAAAACATGTTACTTTCTAGCACAAAATTTATATTTTTAAAGCGCACAGTGTGCTAGTTTTAATGAAATGCGGACATATAAATATGTACATGTATGTATATATTTTACTGTTTTAAAGTATATTTTTATTCTTAATATGTTTAATATTTATTATTTAAATTTAAATTTTTTTATGTGTGTGGAGGCATAATTTCGGAATGTCAAACAGCTGTCACGAGTAAAAACAATTATACGCAGATTTTTTTTGTATTTCTTTTTAAATTAACGTAATTATACACACGATTTTTTTTCGCATATTAATTATTTATCCGTGATGTCCGGAAATTATTGGAACAAGAGGAAAATGCTAAATCTAGGAGTCGTTTTAGAGAAGCTTGAGACCGGGCTAATTAATTATGACAAACACATAAGTACAACACATGAAAGAGGGACGGTTCGGACAGCTTACTTGAGGATGCTGGTAAGTTTATTGTTAGCAATAGTTAGGTAATAATATAATTTACATTGTTTGTGGAAACTCGTTGTTCCGTACAGTGGTAAATTATGATCATCTGCAGCATATGAGAGTTCCCAAATAATCATAAATCACACATCCTTTCTTTGGTTATTCATTTTTGTTGGGTGGAAATTTCCGAGGCCAATATTAACTCAAAATCAAACGATTTTCGTTTTTAATTAATTTATTCACGTCAAATATTTGGTCACCTATTTTTGAAACTTTTATTTAAATGCAAAGTTTAAAAAAATCTTAAAAATAATTTGGTTACATAAACAAAGAATGTTTACGTAGGATACATGTAATCTGAAAAAATATAGTAAAAAATATTGAGGGTGCTACTTAACATGAATATAAAGCGACAAAATTAGAATCATCAGATGAAAAATGAAATATATATATAAATTACCTATCTAATATTTATTTCAAATAATCGACTGTGTTTAGGAAAAAGTTAAAATTTTCCAGAAGAAACGAAAGACGTTACAAGAGTGAGTTTTTCGTAACAATACACAATATATATCAGCGTAAAGGGAGCGCCGTAATAATAATTGTTTTCAATTTAAATAAAGGAGAAAAGAAATCCTTAATACATTTTTTTTCAGTATTGGTATGTTTTGTTAGGAGATTTCTGCATAGAACCAGCCAGTAAGAATATAATTCCACGATTGTATCAATTTCTGACGGCCTCCATGGTAAGGCTCTCGACTACGAATCCGAAGGTCGCCGGTTCAAATCCCGGCATTTTATAATACATTTTATTTAATTAAGTATTTTATTTTCATGTCAATACCGCACCAGAGTTTTGACTGTCCGGAGCCAGTGGGACGATAGGATTTCTATTCGGGATATGTTGTGACGGTAAAGGAAGTCGGAAGGGAGAGAGACTGGGAAGAGGAAGTTTGGAAAGTACCTGGCTATTGGGATCTAGTCATCAAACATGGCTAAAGCCAAATCAAGAAACGTTTTGATTATGAATGTTGTTTTTCACCGGGGCGATACTTAGAGTATCTACCACTGTGGAACGTGCCGCAAATAAAATTTCAACTTCGGACTCAAGCTTCTCTAAAACGACTCCTAGTTTTAGCATTTTCCTCTTGTTCCAATAATTTCCGGACATCACGGATAAATAATTAATATGCGAAAAAAAATCGTATGTATAATTACGTTAATTTAAAAAGAAATACAAAAAAAAAATCTGCGTATAATTGTTTTTACTCGTGACAGCTGTTTGACATTCCGAAATTATGCCTCCACACACATAAAAAAAATTCTGTGCCGCAAAACTTTTTTTAAAAATATTTAAATTTAAATAATAAATATTAAACATATTAAGAATAAAAATATACTTTAAAACAGCAAAATATATACATAGATCTACATATTTCTATGTCCGTATTTCATTAAAACTAGCACACTGTGCGCTTTAAAAATATAAATTTTGTGCTAGAAACTAACATGTTTTATTAAATTGCGGAAAAATTCAAAATACCTTTACTTACTTGGAGAAGAAGTTTAGTACAAAAAAACATAAAATTTCAATATTAGATTTCAAGTATTCGTAAGAATAAACAAAAAATGTGAGCAAATAAGTCAATGTAGCATCGGGCCGTAACACGTCCTCACTCGCCGAATGTTGATCGGCAACTAAACATTTAAATGCCGTAAGTGACTGACACGTAAAACACTACTCGGCGCGCCCGCGGCCTGGGTTTTTGAGGGGCATTGGGTCGAGATTGCTTCAGCGGGCTTAAAAAATGATAGTTCCCGAGGGATGTATTAAAATATTAATTCCGATGAATATGTTCCTAAAAGAACAGATGTTTTCAGGTTGATGTCTTGGGAAGTTACTAATTCATCCTTTAGAAAAATAAAATTTGATCGCTACCGCTAATGTTATAGTTGTAAAACGCTTTTCAAATTTTTAAAAACGTTTTACGTGAAAAAATTAAATGTTAAGGAACATTTTTTATTAATCCAAAATATGAATAACATGCATTCCCAGTGTTACCTTAGAAAAAAAACTTACTATAGTTATGAAGTCGTCGGAATTAATTAAAATGTGAGTCTCGGGCAAACCCCCTTCATAGGCGGTGATATCAACTCTTAAATTCTATGAAATACATACAAAAATGTCAATAAAGATGTGCAATTTGAAAACCAGTGAAGGCAATTAATTCTATTACGTATTTCAGTTGGAGGTTTATTGTCTTGTGAAAGCATATGCATTTTCACAATGCCCCGTATAAAATTAACAGATTTATCATCCGTAGTATTTTTTGAGTTAACAACCCGCAAAGTGTATATTTTTGGGTGTTGACCGTTAATGATAATTCACGTTCTGAATACAGCGCCAAAGAAAAATGTGAATTTACCTGTGATTCGAGTACTTGTGTAGGGGACAATGGTTTTTGATCTGAATCTTAATAAAATTGGTACAATAGCCCTCCACACAATATATATGATTCGAGCTATAAATCGCCAAAATATCTAAAACGCGGCTCTGCCACCATAATAAATGTATATTTCTATGGATTTCTATGTTCTAATTTCGCTAAATACCTTACAATGAACATCTTTGCGTACCGAATTCAAATTAGGTTATTAACTATTTGCTGCCCCCTCTTTTAGCGCACTTGAGGTGAACCTTCACAAAACTGCTCTATAGAAATCTACTCTTATTATTATTATTGTTCTTCGGACTTCATCGATGAGTTTCGTCTTCGGCTCATAAAGCTGAGTGATACGTAACACAATCTTATCAATATTACTCAATAATATTATCTTTTTTAATACTCGATTTTAAACACTTTTTTTTCCTTATAGCACCAACCAGTACCTATCAAACACATATACATAATTGTTTACTCTTAAATTTAAATTTAATTATGAAAACAAAAACTCTAAAATATTTGTTTTTCTCATCCTTTCATAAATCCATTCATAAGTTTTTTTTCTATTCTATTTTTCACATCTCTTTATACTTAATTATTATGCTTTTTTCTACCATACTATGTCAGTATTAGTTTTTTTCAATTCTATTTTTTTATAGTGGCACTTAATGTGAAATAAACTTGTCAATTTGACTGTCCTAAAACGGGATTTGTTCCCAGTTGGGCAGTCAAAGCTTTCTTAGATTTTATGTGTGTTTCAAATTCTGCTCTTTTTTAGTTTGGCAGCTTGCGTGTGAAACATGGATGCAATAAACATTATGCTCGTATTGCCTCATCATATTGGACTCGGGAGAAAGTGAACGTAACTCCTCGCCAACATACCGAATTAATTATTTTTTTCTGCCATTGGTTAAAAATATGCAAAAATTTCTGCAAAGTAATTGCAAATTCCTGTTAAGAGGAACGGCTGCCCGGCCTGTTTCATACAAAACATAATTTTGGATTTGAGGCTTTGAGGATTTGAATATCTAGTACGGATTAGAAGTAATTTATTTATTTTTGTTTTACATTACGAAATATAGGCCATTAAAATAATTGATTTTTCTTTAACAATTATTTGAGGGCTAACGGTGATGTAAAAAAAAGTTTTACCCGTCTACTTTGAAAATATAATGAAATATAAAATACGTATTTTTTTAAATGTTAATATAAGCATTATGGTGGACTTTAAAATAAATTAGAAACGACCAATTTACGTTGGAACACAAATTTGCCGTACATAATTTAAAATATCGACCGAAAAAAAGTTTTTTTTTTTAATGTTTTGTTTTTGTATTTTTATTTTCGTAATCATATTTACATAGCAAATAATATAATTTAAAAAAAAATACATTGAACCCACAAATAATTTTCGGAGTTGCCACTAAAACTATGAAAATTGTTTTTTTTTTCATGGCGTATTCTTCATAATTTAAAACAAAAATAAATAAAGTTTACGCGTACTTGATATTTATTTACCTTTAATTCAAAAAAATACTTGCTATACCTTTTGATAAAACAAAAGATCGTTCGGTTTGGGTGAGAATTTTGACCTGAAATCCAAAATTCAGTTTTGTATTATTTCTCTGAACGTTGTGTTATTTGTGATTTTTTATCGAGCATTCTTTTTTCCATCGGTGTACAGTGTGTACCGAATACGAATGTTTTCGTTCTTTATTTGCATTTAGATTAATTATAATTATTTCTTCATATTTCAGTAACCACAATACGGACAATTTCCTAGTCTGGCAGTCATAACCTACAAAAAATATACCTATAATAAAATGCATACTTAATTAATAAACATGTATAATAAATCACTGAAAAACGCTGAAAATTTAATTTTGTCTCTAGATTTCAACACACGATTTATTGTATATCTGTGTATCTATCTTCTTTTTTATTATATAAAAAAAGTCCCAGGCGGTTGGTGTTTCTTTGTTCTGTATCCCAAAACCATAAATTCATCATTCTTACCATCATCATAAGATGCTTGAATACCAGATACCCCATCAGTGGCAAAAAGTCCAGCACCTTTGGTCATGGCATTATAGGCAAGTTCTACTCTATCCCAACGATTGTCTCGATCCATAGCATAATAACGTCCCATAACGGATGCTACCTTGCCCACTCCTATTTCTTTCATCTTATCTGTTAATTCTGTAACAAATCCTTTTCCTGATGCAGGGGCTGTATCACGTCCATCTAAAAAACAATGTACAAATACATCTTTTATTCCATTGAGTTTTGCCAATTCTAGCAAACCATAAATATGGGTATTATGGCTATGAACACCACCATCAGATACTAAACCAATCAAATGTAGTGCTGAATTATTTTCTTTACAATTGTTTATTGCACTTAAAAATGATGGTGTGTGGAAAAAATCTCCATCATGAATTGACTTTGTAATTCTTGTTAACTCTTGATATATAATTCTTCCAGCACCCATATTTAAATGGCCTACCTCTGAATTTCCCATCTGACCATCAGGGAGACCTACCGCTAATCCACTTGCATAACCTTTTACGAAAGGATAATTGGCCATTAAATCATCCATAACAGGTGTATTAGCCATAGCTACAGCATTATTATCTGTTCTATCATTCAAACCATATCCATCAAGTATCATTAATACTGTTGGTTTTTTATTCATGATTACAATCTCCTCTTTTATATATATGAAACACTTTACTTAGTGCACACAATAAACATACTCACTTATGCCAAACAGGGAGGTGCATTAAAATGTCAAGTTATCATGATCATTTTTGCAACACTCCCATTTATTCAACTATGATTAAATATAATTAACAATTTTTCCGAATTCTGGCTTTAGTGAAGCTCCGCCAACTAAACCACCATCAATATCTGATTGAGAAAATAATTCAACAGCACTTGCAGCAGAAACACTTCCACCATATTGAATACGTACTGCCTCAGCAGTTGCTTGATCATAAATTTCTGAAATACAAACGCGAATTGCTGCACAAACTTCCTGAGCTTGTTCTGTAGTGGCAACTTTTCCAGTTCCAATTGCCCAAATTGGTTCATATGCAATGACTGAAATAGCTGCCTGATTTGCTGTTACATTTAAGTAAGCAATCTTAATTTGCTGGCGAATCCAATCAATAGTTATTCCTTGCTCTCTTTGTGTTAAAGATTCTCCACAACAGATAATAGGTGTAATTCCATGTTTAAAAGCCATCATTACTTTTTTGTTGACAGTTTCATCTGTTTCAGCAAAGTATTCTCTTCTTTCAGAATGTCCTATTACTACATATTTTACTCCTGCATCCACTAACATAAGAGGGGAAATCTCTCCTGTAAACGCTCCACTTTCAGCATAATACATATTTTCAGCACCAATATTAATATTACTTCCTTTTGATGCTTCTACTGCTGGTATGATATCAATGGCTGGAACACAAAATACTACATCTACATCCTCATTTGCTACTAAAGGCTTTAATTCATTTATAAAAGCAGTTGTCTCACTTGGAGTCATATTCATCTTCCAATTGCCTGCAATAATTTTTCTACGCATATTATTCTCCTTTTATTTACTTATCGTTTGCTGCTGCCACACCTGGAAGTTCTTTACCTTCTAAAAATTCAAGTGAAGCTCCGCCACCTGTGGAAATATGAGTCATTTTATCACCAAATCCTAAAATATTAACTGCAGCTGCTGAATCTCCGCCTCCAATAATGGATGTTCCATCAATTTCAGATAATGCTTTGGCTACTTCCACTGTACCATTGGCAAAGTTAGACATTTCAAATACACCCATAGGTCCATTCCATACCACTGTTTTTGCACCTTTAATTGCATCAGCATATAAAGCGGCAGTTTTTGGTCCAATATCAAGACCCATCTCATCTGCTGCTAAACTTCCTTCTACAACACGAAAAGGCACATCATTGGAGAATTCTTTAGCTGCTACAGTGTCAATTGGAAGCAATAAGCTTACACCTTTTGCTTTGGCTTTTTCAAGCATCTCTGTTGCATATTCTAAATAATCATCTTCCACTAAAGACTTACCAATTTCTTCACCAATAGCTTTTGCAAATGTAAAACTCATTCCGCCACCAATAATTAAAGTATCTACTTTATCTAACAAATTATTAATAACTGAAATTTTGGAAGAAACTTTGGATCCTCCAAGGATTGCTACAAAAGGTCTTTCAGGATTATTTACTGCATTTCCTAAGAAATCAATTTCTTTTTGCATTAAATAACCAACTACTGCAGTATCCACAAATTGGGTAACCCCAACATTAGAGCAATGGGCTCTGTGGGCAGTACCAAATGCATCATTTACAAATACATCACATAAAGAAGCTAATTCTTTACTGAATTCTTCACCATTTTTAGTCTCTTCTGCTCTATAACGTGTGTTTTCAAGTAGAATCACTTCACCATCTTTCATAGCTTTTACTGCTGCTTTTGCATTAGCCCCTACTACTTCTGGATCTGCTGTAAATTTAACCTCTTGTCCCAATAAAACAGATAAACGAGAAGCAACTGGTGCTAAGGATAGTTCTGGTTTTGCTTCACCCTTAGGTTTACCAAGGTGAGAACAAAGAATTACTTTTCCCCCATCAGCAATTAATTTTTTAATAGTTGGAAGTGCAGCTACTAAACGGTTCTCATCTGTGATTGCACCATTTTGAAGTGGAACATTAAAGTCACAGCGAACTAATACTTTTAAACCTTTTACATTGATATCATCGATAGATTTTTTGTTAAGCATATGATTAACTCCTTTTTAATTTCATATTGTGATTCATAAAACACACCATAATTATACATAATCATAAGAAGGTCCGGTCCTGTATGACCGGACCCTCTAGGATCATTTAATGGAACTTTTATGATTATACTAATTCAGCAAAATATTTAATAGATCTAACCATCTGGCTTGTGTATGAATTTTCATTGTCATACCATGAAACAACTTTAACCAGACTTAAACCATCTCCCATATCTTGAACAGTTGTCTGAGTAGCATCAAATAATGAACCAAAATTGATACCAATAATATCAGAAGATACTAATTCTTCTTCGGTATATCCAAATGATGCACTAGCTGCTGCTTTCATAGCCGCATTAACTTCTGCTACAGTTATTGTTCCTGCACAAACAGCGATTAACTGAGTCAGTGAACCTGTTGGAACTGGAACACGTTGTGCACAGCCATCCAAAACACCTTTTAATTCAGGAATAACTAAGCCAATAGCTTTTGCTGCGCCTGTGGAGTTAGGAACGATATTAACAGCTGCTGCACGAGCTCTTCTTAAGTCACCTTTGTTGTGAGGTCCATCAAGAGTCATCTGATCTCCTGTATAAGCATGGATTGTTGTCATATAACCTTTTTTAATTTTTGCTAATTTATTTAATGTATCTGCCATAGGTGCTAAACAGTTTGTTGTACAAGAAGCAGCAGAGATAATTGTATCTGAAGCTTTTAAGATATTTTCATTAACGCTGAATACTACTGTAGGAAGATCATCACCTGCTGGTGCTGAAATAACTACTTTCTTAGCTCCTGCTTTGATGTGAGCTTCTGAGGCTTTTTTAGAACAATAGAAGCCTGTACATTCAAGAACAACATCTACATCCAATTCTCCCCAAGGAAGTTCAGCAGCATCTTTTTTAGCATAGATCTTAATTTCTTTACCGTCAACAATAATAGAATCATCAGTTGATTGAACTTTATCACCTAATGCATATCTACCTTGTGCTGAATCATATTTTAATAAGTGAGCCAACATTTTGGGGCTTGTTAAGTCATTGATTGCTACTACTTCATATCCTTCTGCACCAAACATTTGTCTGAATGCAAGACGTCCAATACGTCCAAATCCATTAATCGCAACTTTTACTGCCATAATTAAAATCCTCCTAATAACTAAATTTGAATGATTGTTAAATTAAAATCAACCTCGTCTCATTTTACCTAATTACTACCAAAATAGCAAGTCTTTTTTTCTGTTTCATGACTTTTGTACGATATTGCTTATAAGTTTAAGTATAACCTCTCATCTTTGATATATCCTACTATATGTTAGACAAAGGAAACATAAATACTATGCCCAATCTTACACCAAACATACATAAACCAACCATGTGATAGCATAAATAAATCAACACAGTTTGACGAATTCTTTTTTTTCATTTATAATGAATTTTGATACTACCAAAAAATTAAGCAATGTTTGGTTATATGTCTCCTAAAGCAGACAGATAGGAGTTTTTATGTATTCTGATTTCCATACGCACACTGAATTTTCAGGTGATTCTAAAGCACCTGTCAGGGAAGTAATCCAACAAGCCATTAACCTATCTATGCAAGACTTTTGTATTACGGATCACCATGATTATGATATGTTTGCCAGTTCCATTGATTTTACATTGGATACAAACCGTTATTTTCAGGTTCTCACACCTTTACAAAAAGAGTATGCAAATAGAATACAGCTTTCCATTGGAGTAGAACTTGGATTACAGACCCATATAAAAGACTACTTAGATACTTATATAAAATCATATCCATTTGATTTTATTATAGGTTCTGTTCATGTTGTCAATGGTTTAGACCCTTATTACCCGGAATTCTATGAAGGAAGATCTGAGTCAGAAGCTTATATGGAATACTTTGAAACTGTTCTTTCTTGTGTACGTTTGTTAGACTGTTATGATGTATTTGGTCATATTGATTATATTGTCCGCTATGGTCCTAACAAAAATAAGTATTACAGCTATCAAACATATGGAGAGATACTGGATGAAATACTTAAAATTATTATATCCAAAGGAAAAGGAATTGAATGCAATACTGGAGGATTTAAATATGGACTGGGTCATCCCAATCCCCACCAGGATTTGATCAAACGTTATTTTGAATTGGGAGGAGAGATCCTTACCATTGGCTCGGATGGACATAAGGTGCCAGAAATAGGCTACGATTTTCTAAAATTAACTGATTTACTAAAAAACTGTGGGGTAAAATACTATACCATATTTAATGAAAGAAAACCCCGTTTTTTACCTATTTAACAAACAAACATGGAGGTTTATATGAAATCACAAAATGAAACAGTATTACTTTATAATTTTCTAAACAAAGACATTGAAAAAAAGTTAAAAGCATTATTAGTAAGTATGGGTGTGCGTATTAAGTCAGCAAACCAGGAAGTATTAAATCAGACAGTAGGATATTTATTCGGTATGGATGGTTTTGAAAAAAATGAAGAATCAATGGATGTAACTGCTTGCGAAAAAGAACTCTTAGCACTAAAAGGTTTTACAGATGCTCGTCTCAATTTTTTGCTACTGCAAATTAGAAAAGCTGGCATACCTAAGATTCCATACAAAGCTGTAGTAACAGAAACCAACAAAAGCTGGTCATTGCAAGAACTTTATAAAGAAATTTCAAAAGAACATGAACAAATGTCTTCACCAAACTCTAAATAAACTTATATTTTCCCCTTTATGTGGCATACTAACTCTGACTAACTATTTTGCAATTAAGGATATGATTGTGAAAAACTCTTTCACATTCCTTAGGAACACATCTGCCAAAGCAGATAGATGGGAGTTTTTATGAAAAATACTGATAAATCTAAATCAACAAATGGAAACAAGCAAAAAGAAACTTCAGTTTCCACCACTTTGAAAGGTCAAAATTCCAGTTATGGAAAAAATGACATTCCACAGGTTGATAATAATCTATTTTTTGAAGAACGCAGCAATCCATTAAGTAGCAAAGGGAATTAGAAAAACTGGGAATATGGCCATTCGCCATGTTCCCAGTTTTAATTTTAAGCATATAATGTATTAGTTTATATTATTGAGGTAATTAAAATGGCATATAGTCCACAAAAGGCGGTAGCCTATGCTCATGAATGGGCATTTAAAAGAAATCCGAAATTTCTTAATTTTACTGGAATTGGCGGTGACTGCACCAATTTTATCTCACAGTGTTTACATGCTGGTGGCGCAAAAATGAATTATAAAAAGACATTTGGATGGTATTATAATTCCCCTAATGACCGATCACCTTCCTGGACAGGAGTTGAATATTTGTATAACTTTTTGATGAGTAATAAAGGTGTGGGACCCTTTGGTCGGATAATTTCAATGAATGAAGTAGAAATAGGGGATGTAGTTCAACTTTCCTTTACTCCTGGCAAATGGAATCACAGCCTAATTGTTGTTCAAACAGGGGATATTAAGACTTTGGATTCTATTTTGATTGCAACCCACACACTTGACAGCGATTATCGACCCCTTTCCACTTATGAGGTAGACAACATGCGTTTTATTAAAATTGATGCAAGATAAGGTTTTAATGAGTAAAAATGGGCCTAGTAGATGTATGACCCATTTTACTCATTAAAATGTAGGTTTTTAATTTCTTTACAAAGATTTATAAAAGTCTTGCATTGCATAGAATGAAAGTTTTTTAAATTTTTTATCCGCAGATAACAGACCTTTTATATTGTAAGCATCTTGCATGGTATGAAGTCTTCGGGGACATCTGAAATCAAAGAGTAACCACGGAGTAGTGCCTTTTATGTATGGAATGGTACGAAAGGCAGCAATCTGCTTTTTATACACTTCCAACTGACCATCCTCAGTATGCAAATCATCCTTGGTACCTCTTGCTCCTTGTTTTCCATCTGCACCAAATTCACTAATTACAATAGGTTTGGAAGGTTTACTGTTCTCAAATATTTGAATTAGTTTAGAAAAGTCTGGTTCATACCATCCATAATACTCATTCACACCAATTACATCAACAAATTCAGCCAGACGATCCACTATTTTTAATATTACATGGTCTACCAGACATGCAGCAGATACCAGTCTTGTATAATCAAGCTCCTTTGCCTTCTTTGCTAGTGAGCTCATAAATTTGAGGCGTATGTCTGAGTCAGCATTTTCATTCCCAATTGACCAAATGATAACACTTGCTCTATTTCTATCTCTTATGATAAGCTCAGATAACTGGTTTTCAGCATCCTGATAGGTATTTTCATTCCCAAACTCAATTGCCCAATACACTGGTATTTCTTCCCATAACATAATTCCCATTTCATCTGCAAGTCTAGCTACTTGTTCGCTATGAGGGTAATGTGCAAGACGTGCATAATTACAATTCATTTCTTTGGATAAAAGAAAGTTTTCTTTTATTTCTTCCACAGTTACTGCCTTTCCATTTTCTTCACTATCTTCATGTATGCAGATACCTTTTAAAAATAAAGGTTCACCATTTAGAATTATTTCAGTTCCTTCTACCTGAATTTCTCTAAAACCTATTTTATCAAATAAGCTATCCTCACCATATAACACTCTTACATCATATAGTTTTGGATTATCAGGACTCCAAAGTTCTGGACCGGCATCTATTATCATATGTCCGCATCCATTTTCAACAAGGATTTCTTGTTTTATATTCAATTCTTCAATATACAACAATGCTTTCCCATTTTTGTTACTGCCATCTACCTTTAAGGATACATCGATTTTTTTATAGTCGCTACCAGGTACAAGGCTTATAAAGCAGTCTTTTATAAATGTTTCGGATAGCCTTAAAAATTCTACATCTCTATAAATTCCGCCATAATTAAACCAGTCAGCATTCTCACAAGGTACATTGGTCCTTTTTCTGGTATTATTGGCAACAACCAGTATTCTGTTTGTATCTTTTAAAAGACCTGTAGTTTCAACATAAAAAGGTGTGGAACCACCTAAATGCATACCAAGAAACTGTTGATTTAGAAAAACTTTCGCATTATAATTTACAGCACCAAATTTAAGAAAGGTTCTCTTCTCTCCTTTGTTTTTATACTTAAATATACGTGTATATATACTGCTGCCTTCATAGAAAAAATACTTTTCTTTTTGTAAATTCCAACAAGAGGGAACTTTTATGGTCTCCCAAGTATCAAAACTAAAATCCACAGGATATTGTCTGCCTTCTTCATCTGCATATTTTTCTTCATACCACTTAGATCTCAGGCAATTGTCATATACATCAACACCAAAGTTCCAATCTCCATTTAATGATTCTTTTTCCCGATAATAATCGCAAATCAAGCTATCACTTTGAATAATTCTAGAATCAAATATGCTCTCATAATCCACTTGATGGATACATTCCTGAAAATTTCCACTTTCTTTTTTGCTCATTTGTTTTTACAACCTTTCTATTTCATAAAGAACATGTAAGTGCCAACATATTTCTATTCTTTTACATTTAACTCTTTACCAAAATCCCACTAATGTATTTATCCTTAATGTTACGATCATCTGACAAATAAATAAGACGTTCTAACCTTTCCCTTATAGAAAACTCCAACGGAGAAGGTAAATTTGTGTCATCAAGTACAACAGCATCAAACTCATATCCCTCTTCCAAGCTGCCAACCTTACCAAAGAATGCTCCACCACCTTTTGTACCCAGATAGAAGGCTTCCTCAACCGTTATTGGCTTTAATGTATCATCTACTAAACGCCATCTTAATTTAGATTCCTGTATGGCATCACTCATTGCCCGAAAGATTGAAGTTGAAAAACCACCAGCTACATCACTTCCAAGCCCAACTGCCAATCCTCTCTCTAAATAAGCTCTTACTGGGGCTATACCTGAGGATATATTGGTATTCGAGCCGGGACAATGGGCAACAAATACACCTCTTTCTTTTAGTAACTCTATTTCTTCTTCAGAAGAATGGACACAATGAGCCATAATAGTAGAACAATCTCCTCCAAATAATCCAAATTGATCATAGGCATCCCCATAAAATTTGCTCTTAGGATTCAATTCTTTTACCCAGGCAATCTCTCCAAAATTCTCTGATAAGTGAGATTGGAGGGGAAGTTGATATGTTTGTTGAATCAGGGCCAACTCCTTCATCAATTCATCCGAACAGGTTGGGATAAATCTGGGGGTCAGAATCGGCGTAATATGTTTATATTTATTTATGGTTTGTTTAATCCATTGTATGGTATCTGTGGCAGCTATCTCAAAACTTTCTTCTCTTAGAATATCCGGACAGTTTCTATCCATATTAACCTTGCCGACCATTGCATGAATGCCTGTATCTTCAAGCATATCCATTAATAATTCAGTGGAAGAACCATGTAGCGTCGCAAAAATACAAGCTCTTGTAGTTGCACTTGAAGCTAAGTCATTTACAAAATAGGTATACGATTTTTTAGCATAATCCATATCTTTAAATTTAGCTTCTTCTGGAAAAGTATGGGTATCTAACCATTCTAACAGCTCTAAATCCATTCCTAAAGCTCGATAAGAATATTGTGGAGCATGAACATGTAAATCTACAAGACCAGGAATAATTAGTTGATCCTTATAATCAATCACATTGATATTGGAATATTCTTCTGGTAATACCTCAAAAACACCTTTACTTATTCCATTTTCACAGACAACCCACCCATTTGAGATTGTTTCAAGTTTGTTTGAATTTTTGCTATAACAAATTTGTCCTTTTAGTGCAAATATTTCACTCATATTTGTTCTCCTTTTATGGTTAATATCCACTTATTTTAATTAAATTTTGAATTTGGGCATAAAAAAACTACCATCGTTATAAATTCCCATATTAACTATAAGGAAATCTTATAGACAACTATTACGGTAGTTGGTAGAAATGTTCATCCAATATTGAACTTAAATCAGTATTTAAATCATTTGACCTCAGTATAATTTGAGGGAAGCATTTTGTCAAGAGGGAAAGCAATATTATGAAAAAAATCAGAAAGGAAATCCATATAACTAAATTTCCTTTCTGATTTTTTTCATAAAAGGAGGGGGCTGCTCCATCCTTATAATAAGTAATTTTGCAGCACCCTCATTCATCTTTATTTCTTTACTTTCACTTACTCCTTTAAATACTTAATTTTAATTACCAATATTTTGACCTGCATCTTTAATCTGTAGTGCTGAACTTCTTCCGAAAGCATTTACAGATCGACCAAACCTATTGGGTTCAATATAAGCAACATTAACAACTATTTTATTATATCCTAATATATTTACTGTTGTATCAAATACTACCTCATAGGAAGTCTTGCCAGTACCATCTAACTTACCTCCATTTACGTCACCTAGAGCTACTGTCAATAATTTAGTAGCAACATCATAAGTATAAGAAACTGCATTTCCATTTACATAAACTTTAGTGTTAGGAAGGAAGTCTACTTCTACTGGAATAGTATCGTAAACATAAATATCTTGCCATACAGAGTTTGGTTGACTATTGGCTACTTTAATTGTGTATCTAATAATATCTCCAACTTGACCCTTTTGACTATTTCTTGTCATATTCTTTGAAGACTTAGATGCATCTAATCTAGGTTCTCCAGAAACTACATCTACACCAGGTGATGTAACCTCTTTATCACCAATATTAGCAACATTAGTAATGGTTTTTCCATATGCAGATTCATTTACTACTACCTGGAATGTGATTATTTTAATGTCTTTTCCTGTACCGTTCATCTTGCCACCATTAATATCTCCAACTGGAATCATCAATACTCTTGTAGCAGGATTATAGATATAAGCGGTTTCAACTCCATTGATATATACCTTGGTATTTGCAACGAAATCCAATCCTTCTGGTAATGTATCTCTAACTACTGCATTTTTCCAAACAGAGTTTGTTTGATCATTTGTAAGAGTTATTGTGTACTCCAGAACATCTCCAACTATGGTTTTGCCGCCTTGGTTGGTTATATTGGCAACCGTTTTATCACCATTTTGAATTGGTGTACCAGATACCACTTCTGTATCAGGACCAGTAACACATTTGTCTCCAATGTTTGCTCTATTTGTAATTGTCTTTCCATAAGCATCCTCATTTACTGTCACCTGGAATTTAATTACCTTTACATCTTTTCCTGATCCATCTGCATTTCCACCCTCTAAATCACCAGCAGGAATGGTTAACAATCTTGTAGCATTATCATAAGTATAGGATACCTCAGTTCCATTAATATATACTTTACTAGAACTATCAAAATCCAATCCTTCTGGTAATGGATCTTTCACTACCGCATTTTTCCAAACAGAGTTTATTTGTTCATTTGTTATTGTAATTGTATACTCCAAAACATCGCCAACTATAGTTTTTTGGTCGCCATGTGTTAGGTTCTCAACTGTTTTTGTACCACTTGTAATTGGTGTTTTAGATCCTACTTCTGTACCTGGATCTGTGGTTGAAGTACTTCCATTGTCACCTTCTACTACAACAGTATTGTATACAACTTCATTATAAGCTTTCTCATTTACTGTAACTTCAAAGGTTACTACTTTTATGTCTTTTTGAGAACCATCTTCTCTACCACCTTTGATATCACCTACTACTACTGTTAATAATCTTGTTGCATTGTCATAATCATAAACTGTCTCAACGCCATTGATATATACTTTACTATTGGTATCAAAATCCACTCCTACAGGAAGTGTATCTTTTACGATTACATTCTCCCATACAGAATTAATTTGTCCGTTGGTTAGGGTAATCTTATACTCTAATTTATCTCCAACTACAGTCTTTCCACCAGGATTTGATAAATTTTTGGCAATTTTCACTGCTTGAGCAATAGGATCCTTGTATGTTACTTCAACGCCTCCATCAGTACTTTCACCAGTGCCATTATCTCCCTCTACAGATACGGAATTAAAGATTGCTGTATTTACAGCTAGGTCATTTACCGTAGAATAAAATATAATCACATGCACATCAGCAGTTGTACTCATGCTAGAATCAGAACCGGAAATATCTCCCAAATGTACTGAAATCTCTCTATTACCGCTATTATAAGCATTAGGAACATTACTACCATCCAGAGTTACGCCTTTGCTTTCATTAAAATCGATTCCTACAGGAAGTGTATCATATAAATATACATTTCTCCATGTGGAATTCTCTTCATCATTTGTTACCCTTATGGTATACTTTAATACATCACCTATATAAGTCTTCCCATCTGATCGGGTAAGATTTTCTACAGATTTTATAACATTAGGACTTGGATAATCCCCTATTTCATCTTCTGTTTCTACTTTAATACTGGTTGCACTTGCAGATAAACAATTACCTACCAGCAAAATAGCTGTCATGAAAAGTACAAGTCCTTTTTTGAAAAATCCTTTTTTCAATTTCATACATTATCTCCTTTCAATTGCTTGTCCATTGTCTTCAACAATTAATCCATCACTTGTGGCATTATTTAATAATCTTGTAACACTATTAATTCCTGCAACATTTTTAATAATCTTATTATAGCCAAGTTTATTTACCACTACATCAAATACCAAAATTTTGGTATCCTTGCCTAAACCATTTAGACTTCCCCCAAAAATATCGCCAATTTCCACTTCTAATAACCTTGTAGAAGCATCATATGTATAACTCACTTCAACCCCATTCAGATATACTTTTGTGCCACTTATAAAGTCCACTTCAACTGGGATGGTATCAAATATGGAAACATTCTTCCATAGGGAGTTTGGCTTATTATTTCCTGCTGTTATTGTGTATCTTAGGGTATCTCCTACTTGTCCAATTGCACTATCTCTGGAGACATTTTTTGATGTTTTACTTCCTATAGGTGTGGGGGTATCCATGATAACCTCAATTCCACCATCAATCACTACAAACTCACCACTATCACCCTTTATTACAGCTTCATTGGTAATTATAGTGTTAAGTGCATTTTCCTTTACAATTGCTGTAAAGGAAACCTCTATGGTATTCCCTCCTTTCATATTTCCTAATGGTATGGTTAGTACATGATCCTCATAGGTATAGTTTGATGTTTGTGTTCCATTCAAATATACCTTATTTGTTCCAGTAAAATCCACACCTGCTGGTAAAACATCAATAATGTTGACGTTTTTCCAATCCATATATTGTGAGTCATAGTGAACTGTAATGGAGTATGTAAGAGTATCTCCTACAATTGTATATCCATCATTTCTAGATGAATCCACAACCGTCTTACTTCCACTTATTTGTGAATCTTCCCCTTTACCACTGGCAAAAATACGACCATAAGAAGAAAGGCTGAATATATTAAGTGCCAGTCTGGTATCTCCACCCAAACCATTTGCAGGTGTTTTTGTTTGTTCCTTATTCTTAGCCATCAATGTCAAATTAACCCACTGATTATCAATCTTTGAATTTGGAAATGGGGTTTCAAATGTTGACCAAACAGTGGTATCAACACCTTTTAAATCCAAGGCTGTTACAAATTTTGATTCTGAATAGCTACTATACCTGGTATTGTATATTGCTAAACCAACTGTGGAGTATGCAGCATTAGCTCCAGTAGAAGATGCTGTTGAGTTATTACAGATGTCTACAATACCTGGATTATGAACTTTTACCACACCACCATCCAATTGAATCGTTGGTGCTAAAGAAGTACTCTGTGCCAGAAAACTTCCACCATTGGTAATATGAATATCACCTGGGGCTGTATAATTAAAGGAGACTGCTCCTGTTGGATATAGCCCAGTATCACCTCCATTGCCATGGGTATATGGGTTCATATTTACCACCTGCAATTTACTTCCCTTGCCATCCACTTTAATTATATTTCTAATACTATTATTGAGTATTGTACTTTGTGCTGTAATTGCAGCTCTTCTTGCAGAGGTATCTGTTCCTGAATTGTTATTAAACACATCCATAAAGCCACCATTTGTAACATTAATCTTTAGTGGTCCATACCCATCATGAAAGATTGCACTATAGGCACCTCCCTTATGGATAATCTCCATCTCAGATCCCAATCCATCTACCGTATAGCTGGTAGGACCAACAGAGTAAACAGTACTTGAGGCGGGAGTAATGCTTTTTGTTGCATAATCAGCTGACTCCAAATGAATTTTACCACCATCTAGTGCACTGATAGAAAGAGTTGGTTGTGTTTCAGCTGCAATTGCCCATGTACTACCTTTAATTGATAATTCACTGTCATTGCCAGATACGGTGATATCTTTTATTGCATAACTTCCAGATCCCGCCAGCGACATTGCGCGGTAACCATTGCTGGCAATAAACATTTTTCCACCATTTTCTACAGTTATGTACATTTTACATTCGCCATAGGCTTCAAAGGCTGCATACTCATATTGCCCAATTACCCCATTATTATTGGCAAAAATGTCTACATATCCTGTACTTCCTACCGTAAATCTATTACTTCCTTTGTGGTTAAATTGATAAAACCATGCATTTCCATTATTTGATGTTACATCTAATTTTCCTAAGATATCGATATCACTATCTCCATGACCTAAGATTGACACCACTCCATAACCACGAGCGTTAATTCCATATCCCTCTGCTTTGGCAGTTAAACTAGCATTCTCTGCGATCTTCATTTGCAGACCCATAGAATCTTTGCCTAACATAAGCACCTCAAATCCCTTTGTGGTGGAATCACCAACACCATCTGAAATTAACTCCACCTCAGCTCCTTGTTTCAAAACAAAGCTAGAAACCGCATCGGATCGTATAATTGCAGTTGCATGTTCTGTTACAACAATATTGTAGGATCTGTTTGTTTGTGCAATGGCTTTAAAATTACATTCTTCCTCAAATAGATAGGTATTAAATCCATCAATCACATCTAAAGTGCTGATTCCAAAATCTCTAGAAATTTTGGCTTGTGCCATTGCTGATACAGTAAAGCTTCCATTTTTCCCAGATGCTTTAAATACAATATTATTTGTTGAACCATTCAGTGTGAAATTGTCTCTAATAATTACATCTTTTGCAAGAATAACTGCCTCATTGGCAGCTACACCTACTGCATTCACAGTGTTTACCCCAAAAAATGTAACACTTCCATAGGTTGTGCTGGTATTTGCAACAATTGACGCACCTGAAAACTCAATGTTTTCAAATACAACATCCCAGTTTCCAACATTGTTAATGTAAAAAAGACCATTTCGATGATTTTGTGCAGTTGGACTACCTGCAGTTGTTGCAGTCACCATCTTAAGATCTACAACTTCAATGGTTCCAGCAGACCCAGTCACATTCTGTGCTACATTGATTCTCCACATCCCTAAATTAAGGGTATGTCCCTGCCCATAGATTGTTATACTATGGTTTAAGGATAGCTTTGGGTTGTTTGAACTGCCTGTCAAGCTATAGAAAATATCTCGTTCTAGTTGAATTGCAGTGACTGACTGATTTGAAAGTGCAGCTCTTAATTCATCAATTGTACTAACTGAACTAACACTTCTGGAATTTAAACGTTGCAAAACATTTTCATTTACTTCATTGACTGATATATCTGCATTTAGTTCTGAATCATCAAACATTGTAATTTCTTGTGTATCAATTTCTTGTGTATCAATTTCTACTTCTGATTCAGATTCTTTGGGTTGTTCAATTGTTGCTACTGGTCCAATCTGTAGTGCTAATGTAGTTAGTAGGTTTGATTGACCAAATAGAAAACATAACACTAATACAATAGCAAAACACTTTTTGTAAATTGATTTTAGCATTTCCTCATTTTCCTCCTTTTTATTTCATTGACTTGTTACTGATGTAATCGTACTTTTATATAATGACCCTACTTATGAAACATGTCCAAATAGTCTGTAATTAGAATTCATAAGAAGGATGTTATATCTACATAATCAATTTCTTTTATGTCAACAATATATTTAGTTTTATATCATTAAAATACTAATATGGAATCACATAGGGGTAAATCTAAAATATTTCAAATAAGAGTGTTATTGGACTGTTGCGTTTAATATACCACATATGTAATATTATGTCAATTATTCTCGAAAATTTTAGTGCTTACTTTGAAAACTTTTTGTATACATTTTGAAAGGTAAAAAACTGTCCCTTATTCTTGACTAAAATTCCATAAATAAAGAGTAATCGTCTATAGTAAAATATTGATAAAAAATGGGGTTGAAATATTTAAGATATAAGGCCTTATTCGGTACTGGCATCATTACACAAGAAGAATAGATAGAAATAGATTATGATAAAAGAGGTGTTACACTCATGTGAACACCCCCATATATGTTAGTTTATTAAAATATCGAAGAAAATGCAAAAATATCATTCGCAAATTCTTCTGCCATGGACACATCCCAGTGGCTATTATGACTACACCCTAGCTTCTTTATAAAACTGATATTTGGAGTTGCTTCAAAGGCCTGAATCAATTTCAATTGATCTTCATAGTTAAAAAAACCATCTTCAGTTCCCCATATAATCTGCACAGGGATGGTTATATGATTTAAACGAGAGGTGTTGTCTAGATGGGTCACCGCCCCAAAAACCTTGGACCATATGTAGTAGGGCAAAGACCTAGCATGTTCATAAGTGAGTTCGGCAAACCTAGGATCCACATTATTAGTAGCGGTCCAATCTTTTAAAAATTCCTCTGGAGCTTCTTTGGAAAAATTAGCTACACCTGAGAAGTTTTCGTCCCCATTAAGCAACCACTCTAATGTAAGATTCCCCTCTATCCTGACTCCGCTTCCTATTAGAGTAATTGATTTTATTCGATTAGGATACAAAATCACCAACTCCTGAGTAATAAAACTACCTAGGGAGTGCCCTACCAAATGTATATTTGATAAGTTCATCAAAACCATAAAGTCATAGACATCATTTGCATGAGTTACCATAGAATAATCACTATCAATAGGTTTATCCGTTCCACCATGACCTCTAAGTTCCAAAATAAAAACATCAAAACCCTTCTTAGCAAGGTAAGGTCCTACCTGAGAAAAGGAATAATAACTATCACTAGCGCCATGCAATAACACAATGGGAATTCCTCCCATAATTCCCATCCGTGCATATCGCATGTTAATGCCAGTATTAAGATCAATATAACTAAAATTTGGATTGTAGCAACATGTTATCATATTTACTCCCTTCGGTCTGCTTAGCAAACAATAAATTTAAAAATACTATTGTTATTCTATCATAAAACTAAGATAAGCAACACTTTCTTTTACCGCACGAATCTGACGTTATAATTTTACAAAATATAGAAATTCCCTTGACAAATACATATTTGCAAAATATAATGCAATTATAAAATTAAAAGGATGGTTTGTTGTATGTTAATTGTATGTGGAGTGTCAATAAACAACTAAATGCAGTTGTAAAGGGTCATAAATTTACTATAAGTTATGGTATCACTATGCCCTTTCGGAGGTGCTTATGCTCTCCTATTAACATCTACCTTATAGATTGCTTCAATAAACCATTAATGGATGAATAATCAAAGGATGGGTATGGCATTTATTGTCATACTATTTTATCTCTACCACTCACTTTATGGGATAGAATCTTCCTAGTAATTCAAACCCGCAGAAGCAATTTGTCACTCTTTTTAAAGACTGAGCAGGCAGATTGTTGAATTGCGGGTTTTTATATGTTCTGAAAAGGAGAACCATTATGAATCATGCCATAGAATTTAACAAAATAATAGAAAAACTAAAAGGATATGCCATATCTGACAGAGCCAAAGAAAAGCTTGAAACCCTTTCACCTTATTTGAGTGAACGAGAAGTTAAATCCAAAACCAAAGAGACCACAGAAGCTAGAAAAATGCTGGATATTATAGGTCCCCCTCCATTTAGTACCATGAAAGAAATTGATATTATTTTAGATCTCTCAGAAAAAGGCTCTATGTTGATTCCCGAACAGTTAGAATGCCTGCGCCAGTTTTCTTCTGCATCTAAAAGAATGAAAGATTATTTAAAAAGAGGGGAAATGTTAGAAACTGAACTATCAGGTTATGGTGTTGTTATAGATGATTTAACATTCCTAAGAGAAGAAATTAATGTTGCTATAAGAAACAATAGAGTGGATGATGGTGCTTCTACTGAACTTCGAGTAATAAGAAGAAAAATAGAGCATATGAAGCAATCAATCAAAACAAAGCTAGAATCTATTCTTAGAAATAAAAAAGAGATTTTTTCTGATAACTTTGTATCTGTGCGAAACGGACATTATGTTTTACCCGTTAAAAAAGAATATAAATCACAAATTTCTGGTTCCATAATCGAGAAGAAAAATTCTTTATATTTTAACAGCTCTTGTTTGCGATTGTGCAAGAGAAATTAGGCTTAATATTGATGCCATGGAAACTTTGGATTTTATTTTTGCTAAAGGAAAATTAAGTTGTCATATGAATGCTGTAGCCGCTATGATGAATAATGAAATACTTTGTGATGTTGGAGATGGGCAAAGTATTACAGAAAATCTTTCTACCTTCTCAGCTCATATCACCAATATTATTTCTATTTTGAAGAGAACAGCAAAGGATAGTTTAGTATTATTGGATGAATTAGGTTCTGGTACAGATCCAGCAGAAGGTATGGGTATTGCTATTGCCATATTAGAAGAATTAAGAATAAGAGGTTGTTTATTTATAGCTACCACCCACTATCCCGAAATAAAGGAATTTGCTTCCAAAGCGGATGGTCTTATTAATGCAAGAATGACCTTTGATCGGGAAAGCTTAAAACCACTTTACCATATGGAAATTGGTGAAGCTGGTGAAAGCTGCGCCTTATATATCGCTAAAGGATTAGGGTTGCCAAAACATATGCTGGAACTTGCCTATAAAGAGGCTTATAAAAAAGTGAATTCTACTATTAGTAGTGTGCCAAACCGAAGTTTTATTGACACTGCCAAAGAAAATTTGGATAGAATCACAACACCCAAATTAGAAAAGCCCATGACCATAAAAAAGGTTGGTAATTCATCTGTTTCCTTTCAAATTGGAGATAGTGTAGAAATTACACCAGAAAATAAAATCGGAATTGTGTTTCAGCCAATCAATGAAATTGGAGAAATAGGTGTTCAAGTTCAAAAGAAAAAGCTATTAATCAACCATAAGCGATTAAAACTGAAAGCATCAGCAAGTGAATTATACCCTGAAGATTATGATTTTTCTATTATCTTTGATTCTGTAGAAAATCGAAAGATTAGACATCGTATGGATAGAAAGTATACAAAAGGGGAAACTCTTATAATTGAAGATTTGAACTAGAAAAAGGGGCTGTTAGCAGCCCCTTTTTCATAACTATTGTTTCATAAACATTCCAAAAGTTCTCTAACATCCTTCATGGAATAGGTTGGCTTAAATGGAGTATTGGCAACATCCTCTTCCTTCGCTTCTCCAGTAAACACAAGGCATGTATCCACCTCACTATAAATTCCACATGCAATGTCTGTATAAAGTCTGTCCCCGATTACCAGAACCTGATCTTTTGAAAACTTTGTTTGATTTCTGCATAATTCCACTACTTCCTTATTGGGTTTTCCCATATATAGTGGGATTCTTTTCGTGGAATGCTCAAGCATCTGGCAAATAGCTCCACAATCAGGAATAAAACCAAAAGATGCTGGACAACATAAATCAGGATTGGTCGCAATGAATGCAACAGAAGGTCTGCTTAAAACTTCACAGGATTTCACCAGTTTATCATAAGTTAATTCATTATCAAATCCAACCACAACACATGCAATGTCCTCCTCAACCTCTTCGGTTATTTCCAAATGATTCATTCTTAATGCTTTTACAAAAGAAGATGTGCCCAGTACAAATATCTTGCTATTTGCATAGTTTTTCTTTAAATACTGAATGGTCATATAGCCAGAAGTGATAAACTGATTTTCTTCTGTTTCTATATGCCATTTTTTAAATTTCTCCACATAATCATGGTTGCTTTTTGTGGAGTTATTGGTTATGAAATAGGACTTACCACCAATCTTTTCTATATATTGCAGCAATTCAAATGACCCTTCAAATAAAGTATGTTCCACTGCTAAAGTTCCATCAATATCAAAAAGAAATAACCTTTTATCTTTTAATCTGTTCATATTTTTACCTATTTGTCTCTATATTTTTTCTAATCCAATTCCTATAGGAATCATAGCTACCATTATATCCCCATATTCCATAATATTCAAGGAATTCCTTTGAATAATAACAGGGTTCTAATTATAAATGGGTATCATCTCGTTCTCTTTTTCGGCTTAATAACTCATCCAACTGCTTTTGTTTGTTCTTTTCTATTTGCTGATTTTTTTTTCCAAGCTTCTGTATTTTTTGCTCCTTTACATACTCAGTAAGGTTTTCAGGCACTCTCCACTTAATATTTAAGCGGCTGATGATTACATCCATCATAAAAACGAAAAGAGCAAGAATTAATAAAAATAAAGTGATTGGCTTATTCGATTTCACAGCTTTAATCTCCCCATTATACACTTCAAAAGGGGAGGTAATAAAACTGCCCTGAACCATCCTTACAAAATCACTTAATATATTAGAATTATCTGCAAATCGATATTCTCTGGAATACTGCATTACATAAGCGGTATTCAGATTACTTATATCTCCATTGCCCTCTTGTTGGCGAATATTTACAGAATATACCCCTGTTTCCTTTGTGGCGAATTCTCCTAAATACACCCCGGGAGAAGTGGCATTTAACACAATTTCATTTGAGCTTCCATCTTCAAAAGTATAAACAGCCGTAACTGATGTCCTGGAATCATATTGGTCTGTATGGTAAGTAATTAGAGCTCCATTCCCCATACCCTCTATAGATGCAAATCTTTTGTTATCCCCACCATTTGATATGGTATAATCTATTATATTCTTCCAAAGAAGGGTATATTGATCCCAACCAGCATATTGGGATGTCCACTTATTTTCCACGTCACTACTAAAAGCTACCGTCTTTCCAAGCCCATACTGCCAGATTGTTAGGATTGGATCATCATCATCTGATATGAAAAGAGTCTGAGCAAATTCCTTTTTGGTAGATGCTATATAACCATACATTGGGGGTAGACCCTTAGATGCCACGTAAGAAATAATATCATGATTGCTAGTTACAATAGGAATAAATTCCCTATTTACCAAATATGATTTTGCTGAAAGAAATACTTCCTGAGCAAATATTCTTGGAATATTTGTATTAAGATCTGTATGATAGTATCTTCCATTTCCATCCACAGCCAATCCCCTTAAGGTATCCACGTCTGCATCAGTTCCTACAGATACTGTTGATAAGGTAATCCCATTTTCATTGATTTCATTGATCAGATCCTGATATTTGTTATAACCATCCTGGCCATCAGTCAATAAAATAATATGCTTTAATTTGGAATCGTCTTCTTTTATTACATCTACCGCCTCTTTAAGAGCTGGATAGATGCTTGTACCACCTTCTATATGGATGCCTAAAATACTGTCTTCTACTTCCTCATAATCAGAAATCTTATTTAACTCTCTTACCCAGGTAAATGTATCATCAAAACTAAGTACTCCAATGGAATCCATTGTTCTCAGATTCTCAAGTGCTTCTATTGCAGCTTCCTTTGCCAAGGAGAGGTTGGTAACTCTTCCATTTCCATCACCCATACTTCCTGATTTATCAATCACTAAAACTATGGATGTAGGGGGGATCTCTTTTTCTCCCTGAAGATCCATATAGACAGGTAGTATAGTTTCTAAAGGGGTATTCTTATAATTACCTAAGGCAAAACTATTTTCTCCTCCAATTGCAATAAATCCACCAGCATAATCCTTGACATAAGTTTCGATGGAATTCATAAATTCATCTTTTAAGTCATCCCTATGTACATCTATACTGATGATTGTTTTGTATTCTAACATTTGGTCTATGGTTTCAGGCACACCAAAGGGCGATACCATTTTAAAATCCATATGAATTGCCTGTAATAGCTTCACAAACTCCTCTGCTGCACCTAAGCGACCTTCAATTACTAATATCTTAGGGGCTGCCTGAATGGTTGTAAAGGCGGAATATTCATTATTGGCACTTTCTGTATCTTCATCAGAATCTATGACTACTCTATAATTTTTTAGACCACCATCAATCTGTGTATCTTTAAAAATAAAATGATTGCTCCCTGTCTGCAATTCTACGAGTTCCTGGGCTTTTAATGTTCTTCCCGAGTATAGATATATAGTTCCATTTACTGCTTTGTTACTAATTACCTCAATTTTAACGGAAAATTCATCTCCAATGTTAATCTTTCCTGGAATTTCTAGATTATTTACATAAACTTCGCTCACATCATTTTTTTCTACTTGAACCACTTTGAAGTCAATATTACTTGATAATATAGATGCTGCTATACGTTCCACAGAACCTGAATTTTCATATCCATCTGTTAATAATACAATCCTTTTAGCAGAATCATTGTTGAGCAATGCCAAAGCGACAGAAACTGCTTCTTCTATATTGGTACTGGTTCTATTAGGAATTGCCTCGAACTTTGAAAAAACTTTCTTGTTTGTAACAAAATGTTCCAGTTTTATATCTGAACCAAAGGTAATGATGCCTGCATACTCGTTATGTGGCATTTCATTTATGGAATCTTCTAAAAATGTTTGCATATTCTGCTGGTAAAATTTTGTACTATCTGAAAGATCGGCAATGTAAATTGTAGTAATTGTTTTATTGGTCCATTTTATACTAAGTCCGCAAAAAGCCAAGATTATCAAAATCCCAACAATTCCATGATAAATCAGGCTTTTTTTTACTCTTTTTTGCCACTTTACCTTAAGTAGTTTTGTAGTGCCTATGAAAAATAGGATTAAGATAGGTATCAATATTAATAAATATGGGTGTAAAATCTCTATACTCATAGTTCACCTTCTTCTTTTTATACTCGTTTTATATATACAACCCATTCTACACAGAGTAACAGCAAAACAAAAAGGATAAATAGCCCTCTTAAATCCTTCATTCCACCACTTCCCACAAAATTTGCTTGGAGAAAATCTGAAGTTTCACCAGTGGTTTCTTTTATTATGGATTCCTCATTGGTGGGGAAATCAACAATTATAGTGGTTTTAACCTCTTTTTCATCTACTTGCTGTGTTAATTGATAGACCCCTGCAAGATTTAAATAGTCATAGGTTGTAGAAAGACCAGTGGAGGGTATCACATCATTTTGAAGTTTAGGATTGGTTATGGTAATATCAGAACTCCCAGAAATCAGATTCATCTTTAAGGAATCGCCTGTTTTAAAATGGTGAGTATTTACTATACCTTGGTTCAGGCATAAACTGATTAGGTTATGAATAAATATGGGAAACTCAGTTTGAAGGGGAAAATCACTATTGTGAAAATCAAATCCCAAAACCCCTACCATTTGACCTTCGTAGTCTCCTAAATATCCTACACTAAAACCATCTGCCTTTAAAAAACTTTTAGCCCAAACAGGCAGCTGGTATCCGTCAGCTTTTGTTACACCTAAACTATAATTTTCCAAATATTTAGTTACATCATGGGGTATGGTTGTTAGCATAACATGTTCAAATTTTTTTGATACTTCCACTATTCCCGAAATATTTTCTGATGGGTTAATAAATATAAAATTTCCACTTTCAGGCAGGGTATTTGGTACCACTCCATCAAATAAGTATAGGTCAAATTTATCACTGGCAGTTAGATGATTGACATCATTAGTTTTATATAACTCTAAACCAGACATAATAGACACTGCTTTTTCCACAAATACATTTTGGTCAGTAACAAGTAAAACTTTTTTGATCTCAGATTCTTTTCTTAAGGCATAACCCACATTGTCATTCACTAAATAATCCTTCTCATTGATTTCCGCTCGAATCAATAAACCGTCGGATTTTAATCCATCAAAATACAATACTTGGTTTTCATTAGCCTTTAATACAACTGTTTTAATATTCACTAATTCATCATCAATATACAAGTTCACATCCGAGGAAAAATCATAGGGTGAGGGATTACTAACTTTTACTAATACTGTCAATTCTCCATCCTTCTCTCCATAACTTACGAAATCAATACATCCATTGGGTCCTACTGAATTTACCTGAAATAAAGTTCCCTTTATGGATGACAAATCAATGACCTCATCAGAATAAATAATAGTCTTATACTCTTCCCACTGTTCTGCCATAGATGCTATGAAATTTATTGCATTTTCAGGATTTCCTACATTATCTGTCAATATAAGCTCACCAAGCAGTTTCTTTACAGTTGTTTTGTCGGTTACATTAGCTGCCATAATGGTAACATTTTTATCCATAGAAAGAATTGTGACAGAAGTTCCATCCTTTAAACTTTCTACGTACTGAGAAGCTTCAAACACAGCTTTTTCAAATCTCGTTTGTTTATCATCATATTTTGCATTCATACTGCCACTGGTGTCAATGGCTAGCACCACTCTTTCATAATTGGAACCCTTTTTCAAATAAGGGGAAGCAATGGCTAAGACCAACAAGAGCACTATTATGATCTGCAAAAACATAAGGAAATCTTTTTTAAATTTTTCCCATGGGGTGGTTGCTTCCATATGCTTATAGGCTTCCTTCCACAAAAAAAGAGATGAAAATGGAACATCTTCTGCCTTTTGCTTCAACAAGTAAAGTAGTATAATAATTGGTACAAATAGTAACAAAAAAAACGGCCAATAGCTTCCAAAACTCATCCTTTCACCTCCCTTTAAAAGATTATGTCTAACGGGTCACAACTCCGGTCCTACCAAATGCTTCAAAAAATAGTTGATCAATTGCAATATGGGAGGGCGCATAAATATAGGAAGCACCATAACGCTTACATACCCCCTGAATATGATTTGTAAATTCCTTTAAAGTATGTTGATAATTATAGTATATGGTACGATTCATGGAAATTTTCATTTCTCCTCTGGTCTCCGAATCAATAAGATTTAAGGTTCCTTCCATTATAGGATCCAGTTCTTCCTTTGATAAGGTGTGAATCAATATAATCTCTTGCTTTTTAAAAGCAAGGAACTTTACCATTTCTTCTATATCCGATTTTAAATAAAAATCCGAAATAATTATACTTACTCCCCTTCCATAAAATGGGGTTCCTTTTATCATGGAATTCACTTCCATATCTCCTTCAAAAATACAATTCTCTAATTGTTTTAATATCCTTCCGAATGATTGACGCCCTGTTACCCCTTTAGAAGAATACATAACATCCTTTTTTTGAGTAGTCAAATAAACCCTATCCAGATTATTAAGAATCAGGTAGGATAATGCACCTGCAATTTGGCAGGCATATACAGATTTGGGGTTCGTACCAAAATCCATTGATTTACTTCCATCTACAAAAATATGAAAATGCCCTTCTTTTTCTTCCATAAAAAGCTTTACCAACAGCTTATCTGTTCTCCCATATGCATTCCAATCAATATGTCTTATATCATCTCCTAAAAGATATTCGCGAAAATCCGAAAATTCCAAAGAACTTCCTTTTACACTTGATTTACGGCTTCCAGTGGTTCCCTTATTCAATCGCATATGAATATTAAGTTTTAATGTACTTATTTTTTTTAAAAAATCACCATCAAAAAGCTGTTGTTCCATAAATTAGACCACCTTTTATTATAGTATTTTAATAGATTCAATAATTTCTTTAATGAGGTAGTCTGGCTGAATGCCATCAGCTATGGCATCAAAATTACAAATGATTCGATGTCTAAGAGCTGGATATGCTACAAAATTCACATCTTCAAATGATACATGAAAACGACCTTCAAGTAATGCTTTGGCTTTTGCTGTTTGATATATTGCCTGAGCCGCTCTTGGGCTGGCACCATTTTGAATATATTTTTTGGAAATATCGGGAGCCCATTCACTATCAGGATGGGTTGCTACCACAATTTTTAAGGCAAAATCCATAACTGTATCTGCCATAGGCATATCCCTTACAACTTCTCTCATGGCCAGTATATCTGAGCCTGAAATCATACTTCTAATCTCTACCTTTTTATTGGTAACTGTAACATCCATAATCTCCTTTAATTCTTTTAGAGAGGGAAATGCTACATTTAGCTTAAATAAAAAACGATCTAGTTGAGCTTCTGGAAGGGGATAGGTACCTTCATTTTCTATTGGGTTTTGAGTTGCTAAAACCATAAATGGCTGTGGCAATGGATAGGTGGATTTCCCAACTGTAACCGTTTTTTCCTGCATGGCTTCCAAAAGAGAACTCTGGGTCTTTGGAGTAGCTCTGTTGATTTCGTCAGCCAGAACAATGTTTGCAAATATAGGACCTGATTCAAACTTAAATATATTTTTATCATTTTCCTTCATAATCAGGTTTGTACCTGTTACATCTGCTGGCATTAGGTCTGGTGTAAACTGTATTCTGGAAAAAGATACATCGATTACTTTTGCCAGAGTTTTTACTAATTTGGTTTTCCCAAGTCCTGGTACACCTTCTAAAAGCACATTTCCATTGGTGAGTATGGCAAGGATTACCTGACGGACAATGTCCTTCTGACCTATGATTGCCTTGCCGATTTCCTCCTCTACCAGAGTGATTTTATCTATAATATCTTTTATCTTCCCCTTATTATCTTCCATATTTCACCTCTTTTTCATATATTTATTCTACTTATTCACTTAATTTAGAAAAATAATCCTTTACCACATCTTTTACCGTATTAGGTATGGAGGAATTATTGATTTTATTGTAAGCCGCTGAAGAATATTCACCTACCAACTGTTGATAATCTACCTTCTGACCTGCATAAGCCAAACCAGTATGGGAAGTGGTAATATATGAACTATCATCTGCATTTGCAGAACCAGTTAGGTTATCATCATCACCTAAAATTCTGTCCGGAATATCCAATTGCTCTGGTTTCTTATCTGTATTTCCTGCTTTTTCAAAACCATTTTTACTTCCTTGATTCCATCCACTTCCGCTGGCACTTCCACTCCCGACTGCACTACCTTTCCCTTGCTGATTGGCTCCTTCTGACTGACCATCCTGACCTGATTGACCACCTTCTGTGGATTGATCACTCTGACCCCCTTGATTGTCTGCACCTGATTGTCCATCTTCGTCTAGCTGCTGCTTTGTTTTACCATCACTTGATAGGCTGGTTTGCTTCATACTGGTAGTTGTTTTTTCTAAAGAAGCTGATAGCTGTTCACTACTTACACCCATTTGTTTTGCTAATTGTTCCAATTGTTCTTCACTTAAATTACCTTCACTTAATTGCTCTGCCAGTTCATTAGATATCTGTTCCAATTCTTTATTTGACAATGAAGTTTCTAGTTTTATAAGCTCTTCTTCCACTTTTTGAGCTAACTCAATTTTTTCTTCCTGCCTCTTACCTTCAGAAGGTAGGTTAAGCTTTGCACTAATATCTTCTGCAACTTTCTGAAATACCTGATCCGTCTGGTTTTCTTTTTTTTGTTCAAGTTTCAGATCCAGACGCTCTAACACTTTTCCAATTTCTTCTTTGGATTCCACATTAGAAAGTTCTTTTATTGTCATTTCAAGAAGCTCAATGATTTGCTCTTGCTGAAGTTTTGTTAATTCCTGTTTTCTGATTTCATCCTTCACTTGTTTTATCTGCCCTTCTTGTTCCTTCACCAATTCATGGAATTCATGGTTCAAAGTGGCAATTTCCTTTGCTTTTGAGGGTACAAACACACATAAAATACACAACATTATAGACAATATAAGTAAACCCAATGACTTCCATGGGATACTAATAGGTATGTTTGTCTTCATGGGGAAATCTTTGATTAGCTCTACTGTTTTTTCTCTTTGTAGAACACTTATATAATCATTAGAATCCCTAAATTCAAGGGCAGTAATCAGACTTTCTTTCAGCCCCTTAGAATCCCCTATTAATGCTGCATATTTTAAAGAAGGATATTTGAAAATACTATAAACAAGACCAAACAATAGTCCCAAAATCCCCAATAAAATACTATAACTTTCACTATTATAAATCGGAATCCATATAGAGGAAAAGCTCACTAAAAATCCCAAAAGGAAACCAACCATACCTGACCGAAGAGACCAGAGTAGAAGAATGTTCAGTGACATACGAAATTTAATTTTTTTTATAAAAAGCAAAATTGATTCATTCAATTGTATTATCTTCCTTTTTTCTTAACTGGATTTAACTTCTTTATGGAAGCAAACAATAACAATGTAATAAATGTTATTTGTGTCACAATACTAACCACAAACCAATACTTCCCCATAACTTCTGGTACTCCTACATAACCTAACAAACTACTCAAGTCACCTATATTTCCCACCTGTTTGGTGAGCATACTGATTAAAGTTACAACAGGATTTAACAATAACATCACCCACATAGTGCCTGTTTCTCCATCATAACCATAATAATTACCTAAAAAAACACCTATAAATCCTGTAATAAAGATGGTTCCTATTCCTATCAAAAGAATTATACCATAGGCTGACACTGTAGATGTAGTGGTTTTTTTAAAGAATGTGGAACAAGTAATCCCGATTACACCTGCATAAATGGTTATATAAATTAAAAACATAAGAGTTGTTACAATATCTCCCACTGAAATTCCACCAAAAATAAAGATTAAGGATAGAACTGGTATACTAGAAATAATTATTAATACAATGGAACATATGGAGGACATTAATTTACCAACTATAATTCGAAAAGGTGACAGACTTGTGGACAATAATATATCCAACGTCTGTCGCTCACGCTCACCAGAAATAGAACTTGCAGTAAGAGCTGGTACAATAAATGCCAATAAAATAAATTGGATACACACTAAAGTGACATAAAGTTGAATGGTGGAGGAATAGTCAATACTACCACTCCACTTTACGCTTTCCAAAATAGAACCAAAAACTACAAGCCCTATCACTGTTAATATAATATTAAATGCCAGCATAAATACGGTCATTTTTATACTTCTTACACTAACTAAAATTTCCTTTTTTAGCATCGGATTTATTTTCATGGATTACTTCTCCCCTGTTCTTGTAAGTTCGATAAACAAAGATTCTAAGCTACCTTCTTCCCTTTTAAAAGAAAATATGGGAATCCCCTTTTGAACCAAAGACTTTAATAACTCCACTTCATCCGAGGAATCTCCTTTAAAGTGAAATTTAAGCAATTGTTCTTTTACAATTACCTTTCCTGATAAAGGATGCTCTTTGATACATGCTACAGCAGCTTCCATGTTATCTTTGACTAAGATACACAAGGGGTTTGTCATGGCCATTGTAGAAAAAATGCCCTCTACTGTGTCACTTACAACCATCTGTCCTTGTTTTATAATTCCAATATTTGTACACATCTGCGCCAACTCAGATAAAATATGAGAACTGATAATAATTGTCTTGCCCATATCACATAAATTTTTAAGAATTTCTTTCATATCATAGCGGGCAGTAGGATCCAGACCGGAAGCTGGCTCATCTAGAATCAGTAAGTTTGGATTATTTACCAGACTTCTGGCTAAACATAATCGTTGTTTCATTCCTCTTGAAAGCCCATCCACATAACTATCAGCTTTATCACTTAAATTAACTAAATCCATAAGATCCAAACAGAGTTTTTTTGCCTCTTGACCATGAATATTATATATGGAAGCATAAAATTCCATATATTCCATCGCTTTCAAATTATCGTATACTCCAAAAAAATCAGGCATATAACCAATTTTTTCTTTTAATCTCTTTTGGTCTTTTAGAGCATCGATATCATTTACATAGACCCTACCATAATCTGCGGACAATAAGCCAGAAATAATTCGCATAGTTGTAGTTTTTCCTGCTCCGTTTGCCCCTACAAAACCATATAATTCGCCTTTTTTTACGTGGAGGCTGAGACCATTAAGAGCTATAAAACTGCCATATCTCTTACATAGATTTTCAATTTTAAGCATTATTTTTCCCTCCCAGTCAGATAAAATACAGGCAGACTTACTTCACTATAGGTATTGCTCAAATCAACTTTTTTGTATTGAACTGTAAGTTTGTTGTTCTTATCAAAATACTTTTGCAAATCCTGATCCAATATATCATAATCCACAAACATTTTATCATACTCACCTGTTTCTGTATTAAGAAAGAAAACGTCTAATTCATAACCTATACTATAATTTGAGAAAACACCAATACTTTCAGGCTCTATGGTATCTTCAAAACGATACTCGATAGTTCCTTCTTCACTAAGCAAAGTCATATAATTATAGTAGCTATAAAAATCTCCTACTGTTTGATATAGGAAACTGGAGATATCCGGAATGTTTGTTTTACCATTATAATTATAATTAACTTTTGCATCTTCTACTAACATTGTAATCCCTGAAACATCCAATCCTGATCCTTCAACTATTTTGGTATCGTAATCTTCTATAAAGGCAAGAAGGCAATCCTCACCATATGTGTAGGTCCCATACGAGATATATTCCTCCAATAACTTTCTCTTCCCTGCTTTTTGAGATTCCTCTGAGTTTGAATCACTATTATCATAAGGAATCAGAAGTTCTGTTATATCATAATAATAACTGCTATCTATTAATTCATAACCATTTTCTATATGAATGGTTTTTCCTTTTGGTATATTTCCAAATCCAAAACAGGTATTGCCAACTATAATCCCAACATTTTGTAGGTTATAGCCGGTGTTATTTGTAATAGTTCCAGCATATGAATTCCCCTCATAATAGAGTTCAATATCCACATTCCCAAATTCTATCTCTTTTTTTACTGCTTGGAAATACTTGGATTCAAATGCAGAAATATTCTTTATTTCAATGGCTGTTGATTGATTCTCCCTATAAAGGCCGATATTATAATCACCCACCTTATAATCTTCCTCATCGTAATAATCATAATTGTAGTTATCTGCAACTGTAACATTATAATTTTTATCAATATCGAATTTATATGATTGATTCTTTGGTGAGGTTGCTGACATATAAGTTGTCTCAGTAGCACTTTTGTATTTTGAATTGATAATTGTTGAATAATTAATAAATGGTTTGTTTTGTCTGCTTCCAGTTCCCAAGCCAAACATAAGCAGAACAAATAGTGCAGATAATAGTGGGATGCTAAACCATATAAAATGTCGCTTGTCTTTGATTTTAAGAACAATATATAATATAGGCAAGAGAATGATATAAAGGATCAATAGCAAGCTATAAGTTACTAAACTTGGAAATTTCTTAATAAACGCATTGGAAATCATGCTCTGTATCCCCCAAGAATCTATTTGGTTGCCCGTACCTGAAAATCCAAACAAGGTTTCTGTATCTGCCACTTCATCCAATACATTTAATATCATCGATCCGCTATACTCCCAGTCAGAAATTTGGCTGCTGCCCAAATCATAATCAAATACTACAACCTTTCCCAACCCTTTTTCCACCAAATGATATTTAAGCTCATCATTTCTTTGGCTTCCATCTACAGATATTGTTAAGGAGTCATAAGATAATGGTTCCATATCAGGAATACTATAATCTTCACTAATATTGAAATCACTAACAGCCTTACCTAATTCACCTATTGTTCCTGTTATATAATCATCTTTAAATCTATTTAATGTCTTTTGATAGGAAGATCCTGTACCAATAAATAAAACACCACCTTGCACTACCCACTCCTTTAGAGTTTGGTATTGGTCATCACTAAAATTTGAGGTGTCAAAATTATTGATTACTAGTATGTCAATAGAATCCAGACCATAAGAATTTTCTGGCATCTGAGAAGAACTAAGCTTTACCAATCTGAAATTCTGCTCTTCATTGGTTTCTACATTATCATAGATTCCTAAACGATCTAAATAGTTAAGGCTTCCAATATCATCTGTTAAAATTCCAATATAAATATCATTTGTAACAGTTGCTTTTTGGGCATACCTCTTATAAAATACAGCCTCGCCCTTACTATCTTCAATGTGTAGCTGCAAATAAGAGAAGTTTTGTAGGGATGGAATCAAAAATGTAACCTGTTTATCACCACTGGCAGAAATAATGATATCTTCTATGTAGGCTATCTGCTCACCACTATTGGAGGATTCTAGAATCAATTTTATACTGCCCTCAAAGTCAGTTTTTGTATTATAAATACTCAAAACAATGGGGATAGTACTATTTGTCTTAGCATAACCATTGTAGCCATATTTAATATCTACATCAAAATGTTTTTGATCAGTACCTTCCTTTTTTTTTGCAGCGTAGGTGTTGGTTCCAAAAAAATATAGACTCATTAGTATAAAACAACCAATTATAAATAAACACTTTTTAATTCTCATTTTTTCCCCTCACTTATGGTAGTTTTATTGTTTTACATAACTGTGAATAATTGTTTATCATTATAGCACAGATTTGGGTTTGGTATCTTAAAAATTGATTACAATATTTTGTGATATTATTTCTTTTGCTAATCAATGAGTTTATAGGTATGTACAAAGAAAAAAGACATGTATAGACTGGAGGTGACACCCAGAACCTATACATGTCCTTCTTAAGATTTTATCAAAACTTACCAGAAGAGCCTCCACCACCAAAGCTGCCACCTCCGCCTCTGAATCCGCCTCCGGAACTGCCTCCACCAAATCCGCCTCCAAAGTTTCCGCCTCCAAATCCCCCGCCCCAATAACCTCTTCTAAAACGTCTGTTTCCACCTGAAAATATAAGAAACAGTATGATTAAAAATACTAAATATAATATTTGCATAGAATCACTGGTGTCTTTATGGGTTTTTTCAAAAGTTCCTGGTTCTTCTAATTCTTGTATTACCAAATCATACAGATTTTTAATCCCAGTATCAAACTGATCTTTACGCAAATCATCTGTCACTTCTCTAATAAAACGCCCCGACATACTATCTGTTATAGTGCCTTCCAAACCATACCCTATTTCTATTCGAATTTCTCTTTCTTCTAAAGCCATAAGAATTAATACACCATTATTTTCATCCTTACTGCCTACTCCCCATTTTCTTCCCATTTCTATTGAGTAATCTTCTATACTGGTTCCACCTAAGGAAGGGATTGTGGTTACTACGACTTGAGGACCTCCCCCTTGGGAATATACTTTACTTCTTTCAAATATATAGTCTTTTGTATCACTTGATAAAATATTGGCAAAATCATTTACAAAAAAACGGTCTGTAGGCTGTGGTATGTCTAACGCTGCTATAATTGTATCAGAAACAAATAAACACAGTAGTATCAAACTCAGGAAACGCAATACTTTTTTTCCAAATTTGGATTTCATAATGCTACTCCCTCCTAAACTATTTAAAAGTGACATCTGGTACATTTTGTGCACCCTCTACAGCTTCAAACTGCTTTAATTTTTCCAAGCCAAACATTCCAGCTATGATATTATTTGGGAAGGAACGAATTTTAGTATTAAAAACTTTCACTGCTTCATTATAATCTCTTCTGGCTGTACCAATTCTATTTTCGGTTCCTTCTAACTGATCTTGTAATGCTAAAAAGTTCTCATTGGCCTTTAGTTCTGGATAAGCTTCTGCAATTGCAAGTAACCGTCCCAATGACTGAGTTAATTCCCCTTCAGCTGTTGCTGTTTCATCCACAGTAGTTGCTCCCATCATACGTTCTCTAGCATCTGTTACTGCTTGAAATACTTCTTTTTCATGAGATGCATATCCCTGAACAGTATTTACTAGATTAGGGATTAAATCATTTCTACGTTGTAGTTGTACCGAAATATTTGAAAACTGTGTATTTACTTTTTCCTCTTCCCTAACAAGAGTATTATAACTTCCTACAAAAAGACTTCCTACAATAATGACAACAATAATAATGCCAATAAGTATCATCATTGCACTGCTTTTCCTTTTTCTACCTTCACTCATAGTTCTTACCTCCTTATTTATGAATCCCTATTATATATATTTATTATTATCTTAACCAACTATGTCATTTCTATTATATATGATTGGTCACAATTAAATACTCGAAATATTACAAGCTATTTATTATTTTTTTAATTACTGATCGTTTATTCTATTAATAATAGTAATTTAAAAAATTATAAAATTAAATTAGTAGCATAATTTGAGATAAATATGGAAACAACTATGCTATGAATTAATATTAACTTTCAATTTAGAATAAGGTTGATTAAGCTATGTATTAAGTGAAATTTCGTGATAAATACTTTGCATTGCCTTGATTAGTGTATCTGTAAAGCAGATAGATGGAGTTGCTATGAAAATGTATTACAAATATAAAACAATGAATTTGATCTTTTTTATTTTAATTCTTATAAGCACATTTCTGATGATGTCTGAATATCAAAAAAATCTTGCAAAAGAATCATCAGTAATGGAACCTCGTGTTCTTGATGCCACCAGCATAGTTGTCTATAATTATACAGATTTAAATAATGCGCTTGCAAATAATAATGGTTACACAAACATTTACTTCGGAAATGATATTACTATGAATGCAGGTATTATTATCAGTTCTACTAAGACCAGTGTTGTCATAAATGGAACCAATCCCCTTGTTCCTGGAAGTGGTCCTTTCACACTTACAGAACGAACATCAGCGGCAGTAGCTGATACTATCTATGTAAACAGTGCGAATAATAAAGAGGTAACTTTAAGCAATATGACTATTGTAGGGAAAAATTTTTATGGTACTGTTTGTGTTAACGCAACATTTAATGTTACTGTAACTTATGATCATATAAATTATTCTGGTCCCCAGCTAACTTATAACAGAGTCGGAACAACGAAATATTTAGACAGTACAATTAATGTTAATACCACCAATGGTAATGCAGGAGTAACAATTTCGGAAATGGGTGAAGTTTATAAGGTGGTCTTTGGAGGAAATGTAACAGTTACAGGTGCCACCACAAATGTTTCACTTTTGTGGTTTGTTGGTACTGGCTGTACCTTAGATATACTTCCAAACTCTAATATCTCCATTAATATTCTAAATAGTTATATGATCTATTCCGATGGTGGAGTAGTTGATTGTACAGTGGGTAGCGGTGCAACACTTAATATATCCAGCAAGTATGGTCTCTTTTATAATACTTATCCAACTCTGCACCTGTTTGGAGCATTTACTATTGGAACAAATGCTTCTGTGATTATTTATCAATCCACTAAAAATGCCTATGATGCCGCAACCGCAACAGTTAAAGTTCAAAAAGGGCTTACAGTAAACTTCGGTGCAAAATTGTATGTTCATGCAGATTATCCTGCAGCAAATCCACTTATCCGTTTTACTGCTACTGGAGTGGGTGCTACTTTTAACAACCCTCAAACTGTACTTTTATCTAATACAACTGGTAAACTTTTTGATTGGACCACTGGATCAGGTACCATCAATATAAATGCCAATGTGATTGATTATTGGACAACCGCCCCAACATTGGCACAACTATCCACCTTTAGTTATATGCCCCAATCCTATTGGTCAAAAGTCTCTGGGGAAAATATGACTGTAACTGCATCTGTATCTAGTACAAGTACTACAGGTATCACATCGAACTTTCTTACAGGAGTTGATGTGGGCACTGCACCCACTACAACCACATTAAATTTTATAACTGCAAGGACGATTTCATTTGGAGAATTACCTATATCCGTTAATCAACCTGCAGATAACAGCCGTACTATAACCGGAACAAGTGTACCTGATGGAAATATGAAAATAAATTACAATACTAGCAGTGCTGCTGGCACAATCACTGGTAACGCTGATGGAACTGGAAATATCAATATCCCTTTGCCAGCTAATGATTATTTATTAACAGGAAGTACCCTGGTTTTAACCGCTCACAGTGACTATAAAATTAAAAGTATTAACACAACAGTAGTAGTAGGTAAGCCGAAAATTCTTGCTTTTAAGACTATTTCCCCGAATCTTTCATTTGAAAGCTCAATAATTTCAAACCATACAATATTTGTAACAAGAAGCAACCCTAATTGGTCACTTACTATAACTGATACCAGAGATATAGGAATGCCATGGTCAATATCTGTAAGTATTTTACAACCACTTACTTCTACGGATGGGAAAAATAAAATTCTTCCAAATGCTATCATATACATTGATTCCAACAATTCAAAACACATTTTAAATAATGATATGTATAAAATTTTTTCAGGTGTGAAAAATGCCCAAGATGATACCACCCTTTCCTGGGATAATAACAAAGGAATTCTTTTAGAGATCCAGCCAGGTACTGTATATGCTAATACAATATATAATGCTAAAATTCAGTGGATTCTATTAGATGCCCCATAAAACAGGATTAAATGATCTGAATGTGTTATTAGATATATGGTTTATTTTCTATTGTATTTTAGAATCCCCATAATAGATTAAATTATTTTGAAAAGATGATAAACCAATACATGTAAAAATATAATTAGACGCGAATATTACTTTTCAGAAAATATACTCATAGAATATAGAAATTATATTATTAATCATATAAAATACTAATATTTGTGTATATTTACCAAAAATTTTAGCTTGCCTAAATGAGATATTAGTGATAGAATTCATTTGATTAGTCATTCAACTTTGTAAATCATAAATACTAAGTTTTGAACTATTGCATTTATTTTTGGTATGTTATAGAATGAAATTATCATATTAGCAAAATTTTATGAAAGGAGTTTAGAAATTGAAAAAAGATGATATTGTTTTAAAAAATCGCTTAAGAGCTGCAAGAAAATCAAATTTCCTCTCCCAAGCCCGATTGGCAGAAAAAATTGGTGTTTCAAGGCAAACAATCAATGCTATTGAAACTGGAAGGTTTTGCCCAACAGCTAAATCAGCGCTTTTGTTATGTATAGAATTGGATAAAAAATTTGAGGATTTATTTTATTTTGAATAATATAAAGTAATACACTGTTGCAAAACTGATTTCTAATGGTATAGAATGAAAATTTTTGTAACAGTGTATTTTTTTACCAATCTGTTTTAATGATAACCATTAGGATTATTCAATTGCCATCTCCATGAATCCACACACATATCTTTTAAGCTTTTTGAAGCTTCAAATCCAAGCTCTTTTTTTGCTAAGGAGCAGTTGGAGTAACAGGTGGCAATATCCCCTAATCTTCTAATTTTAATGCTATATGGTATATCTTTACCACAAGCCTCAGAAAATGCCTTAATCACCTCAATTACGCTGTATCCAACCCCAGTACCAAGATTGTATATCCGCACCCTATTTTCTTCTGAAAGTTTCTTAATGGCTTTCACATGTCCCTTTGCTAAATCCACCACATGGATATAGTCTCTCACTCCTGTTCCATCTGGTGTATTATAATCATCTCCAAACACACACACCTCTTTTAATTTCCCAATAGCAACCTGAGTAATATAAGGTGTTAGATTGTTAGGAATTCCATTAGGATCTTCTCCAATCAACCCACTTTCATGAGCTCCTATCGGATTAAAATAACGTAATAAAATAATATTCCACTCTGGATCTGCTATATAAATATCCTGCAATATGTCTTCTAACATCAACTTCGTTCTTCCATAGGGATTGGTAACAGATAATGGAAAATCTTCTGTTATTGGAACTGTTTTAGGGATTCCATACACCGTTGCAGATGAACTGAAAATCAATCTTTTCACTCCACATTTTCGCATAACATCACAAAGTGCTAAAGTGCATCCAATGTTATTATCATAATATTCTAAAGGCTTTTGCACAGATTCTCCAACAGCCTTTAATCCTGCAAAATGAATTACTGCATCGATTTTTTCTTTTTGAAAAACCTCTTCAACATCTTCTCGATCACGTAAATCTATGTTATAGAAAGTAATTGATTTTCCAGTGATTTTTTCTACTCTTTTTATAGATTCTTCACTAGAATTTACCAAATTATCAAGCACTACCACATGATATCCATGATTTAGCAATTCTATACAAGTATGACTTCCTATATATCCAGCTCCGCCTGTTACCAAAATATTCTTCATATGTTACCTCCATTATATGTCAGTACATCTCTTAAATTTTCCCATAACATTATATGTGGTCATCCTAGTGCTACATCCAAAACCATCATCACCACAAATCCAATAAGTACTCCTGCTGTTCCAATGTGTGAATGCTCACCTAAATGAGCTTCTGGAATCAACTCTTCCACCACAACAAATATCATTGCTCCCGCAGCGAAAGACAACAGCCATGGCATTAGTGGTGCAATCCCCCCAGCAATAAGCACAGTCAAAACACCAAAAATAGGTTCAACAATACCCGACAAGCTTCCACAAAGAAAGGCTTTTCCGGCTTTCATACCCTCCTGCCTAAGTGGCAAGGAAATAGCTGCCCCTTCTGGAAAGTTTTGTATACCTATACCAACCGCAAGTGCAATTGCTGCTGTTAAAAGAGCTGGATCTCCGCCACGTTGTGCTGCAAAAGCAAAGGATAGACCAACTGCCATTCCCTCAGGAATATTATGCAAAGTTACAGCTAAAATCAAAAGGGTTGTACGTTTTAGTGAAGATGGTGTTCCCTCAGGATCCTTACCACCAGGATGTAGATGAGGTAACAAATTGTCAAGAAGCAACAAAAACAGTGCCCCCAGTATAAATCCTCCAGCAGCAGGTATCCATCCAAGTCCTCCCTGGGCCTCTACCTCTTCAATAGCTGGTATCAGAAGGGACCAAACAGAAGCAGCTATCATTACACCTGCTGCAAAACCCAGAAACGCCCTCTGTATATTACTATTTATCTTATCTTTAAATATAAATACAACTGCCGAACCCAATGTGGTCATAAAAAAAGTGAAACCAGTTCCAGCAAGTGCAAATAAAATCGTTCTCATAATTTATTTTCCTTTCTATATAAACTTTTGTATATGATAGGACATGTCATAACAGTCTATCTATACTTATTTTATCATAAATGTTACCATAAAACAAATTATTCTATTTTAAATTAAATTTTATCTTATGGTAATACGTTTTTCTACTTTACTTAAAATTCCATTAACAATAATAGCCAAACCAGCAGACAAAATACTGCCCCATAGAATTTTATTGACATTTAATGTGCGTAGCCCGTCAAAAAGAATACTACCAAGACCACCCGCATTAATAGAAGCCGCTATAGTAGCAATACCTATGGTTGAGACAACTGCAAGATGAATTCCAGCAAATAACGCCTGCAATGACAGAGGGATTCTTACCCTAAATAGAATCTGCAACCTACTCATTCCCATACCAGTAGCTGCTTCTATAATAAATGGATCCACTTGATTAAGACCATCTGTAAAATTTCTTAAAAGCAAGTATTGATTATATAGGACTAATACAATAATAGCTGTATTTCTGCCCAAACCTGTAAAGGGGATTAAAATTGCAAATAAAGCTAAACTTGGTATGGAATAAATAATCGAAAAGATGGTTACTAATAACTTAGAAATCCAAAGGTGATAAAGAGATAATATGGTTAATAAGGTTGCCAAAACAACGGATAAAAACAGTGTTACAATAACAATTTCTATGTGTTGCATTAGAGCAGTCAGTAATTTATCATAAGACTTAAAAAAATAATCAATCATAAAACCTCCAAAAAATTCCATTGACTTTTGGAGGAGTCAATTAAAGATTTCACAAAATCATTGGCTGGATTTCTGGCAATATAGGCTGGCTCATCAAATTGTTGGATTTGACCATGATCCATAACCATAACTCTATTTCCCAACTTAAAAGCTTCGTTAATATCATGTGTAACAAATAGATAGGTTTTCTTTGACAATCCATGAATTCGAAGCAGCTCTTCTTGAAGTTTCATACGCGTTATAGCATCAATGGCTCCAAAGGGTTCATCTAACAGCATAACATCTGGATTGGCAGAGATAGCCCTTGCAAGCCCTACTCTTTGTTGCTGACCTCCCGATAGCTGTGAAGGATATCGATTGGAAAACTCAGCTGCATCTAAACCTACCATATCTAACAATTCCTCTGTTCTGGCCTCTATTTTTTTTTGAGACCACTTTAACAATTTAGGTACAGCGGAGATATTCTGCGCAATCGTCATGTGGGGAAACAATCCTACCTGTTGAATCACATATCCGATTTTTCGTCTTAGTTCAACAGGATTAGTGCTGCTAATATCTTCTCCAAATAGCTCTATTCTCCCACTATCTGGCTCATATAATCGATTTACCATCTTTAGCAAAGTTGTTTTTCCGCAGCCAGATGAACCTAAAATGGTAATAAATTCTCCATGATTTATCACACAGTTTATGTGATCTACTGCATAATATCCTGAATTTTTAAATTTTTTACTAACTTCTATAAATTCAATGGCTGTACTCAAGGTTAATCTCCCACTTTCTTTTATTTTATTGATTCATAAAATTCTTTCGCAACTTCTTCATATTCTCTTTTGTCTACATCTACAAATGCATTAAGTTCAGTCACTTTTTTTGTAGTTAAAGAGGCACTTATTTTGTTTAATATGGCAGCAATATCTGGATTATCGTCCAAAACTGATTGTAAAATGACTGGCGCTAGATTATAAGGAGGCCACACCTTCTTATCATCCTCTAATAAAGTGAATTCTTCCTTCACAAGTTGTCCTTCTGTTGTGTATGCTGGTGCCACATCTGCTTCATTGTTGGATAGAACCGAATACTTTAAGCCATTGTCATAAATCTTAGAAGATTTCCAATTAAATGAGCCATATACCCTTTCTAATCCTACCATACCATCCTCTCTTAGGTCAAATTCTCCCTGAGATGCAAAACGTACCTCAAAAGCATGGGACTGCAAATCTGAAATTGTCTTTATACCTAACTTCTTGGCAATATCAGTTCGAATCACCAAACCTTGCCCATCATTGGCATTAGAGTAATCCAGCCAAACCAGCTGAAACTTCTTTGCATATTCTTCTTTCACTGTAAGATATACTTCTTCAGGGTCTGTAAGTAAATCCATTTGCAAAACAGATAATAGACCGGTTCCTGTATACTCGGGGTAGAGATCAATTTGTTGATTCACAATTGCTGTATGAATTACAGAACTTGCAATATTTGGTACACGTTTCACAGAATATCCGGCATCCTCTAATGCTAATGCATATATTTCACCAACGATTAGATTTTCAGTGAAATTTTTCATACCAACACGAATACTTTCTGTATTACTTTTTTTACTTCCACATGCTGTCAAACTAATTGTCACTAATATGACCAATAAAACTATCAATGATTTTCGATTATACATATTCTCTCCTATGCCTTTATATATTTATACTTTAACAAACATCTATCCAGTATATTTAATAAAATCCCTGCCAATATGGCAAGGGCTGCAACAGAAACCCCTCCAATGAGCAATAAATCAGGTCTGTTTAAGCCTAATCCTGTAAAGATAATACTACCTAGTCCCCCACCTCCAATATAAGCAGCAAGTGTTGCACTGGCTATAATCTCAACCATCGCCGTCTTCATTCCTGTTAGTACTAGGGGCAAAGACAGGGGTACCCGTACCTTCCAAAAAATTTGTTTTTCGGTCATTCCTAAACCACAGGCGGTTTCAAGCATAAAATCCGGTACACTTTCAAATCCTATGGTTGTATTCATGAGAATAGGGGGGATTGCTAATAACACCAGGGCAGTCATAGCTGGTTTGATTCCTGTTCCCATAATAGGTATTAAAAGTATTAAAATTGCAAGACTCGGTATGATTCTTAACACCTGAAAGAATGCAATCATCCACTTCTTCCACTTCACTGCCCTAGCACAAAAATAGCCTAGTGGTATCCCCACCACCATTGCTGCCACCAGTGCTAGTATACTAACCCAAATATGCTCATTCAGGGAGATTAAGTATACATTCAAATGATTGCTAAAATAATTTATAATATGCTGCCACATTAGATTTATCACCTCCTATTTTCATTTAATAATTTCTATAGTTTCCCATAATTTCCATTTTAACATGTTTCAAGATTTTTTGGTATCCATGTTCTTCTCTGGACACTTTCTCCTAATCGTCTTGTTTAATAAATTTAGTATTAACATAATTTATATATGTTAAGCAACCACTTTGAGGCAGTATTGTTACATCTAGGCAACCATAGATAAATATAAAATGAGCTAAATAGATGACAAAACAGGTCGTTTACGCACATATGTTCTCCTTTATTGTATCATAAACATTCGTTGGTCTCAAGTATTTTTTACTTTCTGGTACATTTTATGAAAATAAAGCGCCTGAATTATTATGCTTCAGACGCTTTGCTCTTTTGTATTCATTTTATCTCTTAACGTTCTTCTCTAAAATAATTTTCACCACACCCTGCTGGCTGGGCACCTTCTCTGGACTTTCTCATAGAAGTAATAACCAGTACGATTGTAGTAATTAAAAATGGAAGCATCACATAAAAGGCATTAGGTAATACTATGATATTCTTAGGTGCATAAAATTGTAATACTGAAAATGCACCAAAAATTAAGGAACCTAAAATCGCCTTAACGGGACTCCAGCTTGCAAAGATTACAAGTGCTACTGCAATCCATCCCTGACCATTCACACAGTTATTATTCCAAACACCGCCCCCATTAATCAGCGATAAATAGGCACCACCTAGTCCGCAAAATCCACCACCAACTAATATATGAACATATTTTACAGCAACTACATTAATTCCTGCTGCATCAGCAGTGGCAGGGTTTTCACCAACTGCTCTCATATAAAGACCTGACCTTGTGCGGCTAATATATATGCCACCTATAATTGCAAGTATCACTGCTAAATACACAAATACATTATTGGAAAATAGCAACTTTCCTAAGTAAGGGATTTTCCCCAGCAAAGGAAGTGGTTTTCCTAACAGCTGTTCCATTAATTCAGCTGACAATTTAGGTGTTCCATTTGGAGAATTGCTAATCATTCTTTCTCCAAAAAACTTTGCAAAACCCGATCCGAAAATAGTAAGGGTCAAACCAGTTACATTTTGATTGGCCATTAAGGTTACTGTTAAAAATGCATAAATTAAGGCTCCAAACATACCTGCCATAATAGAGGCAAAAATCGCAAGATAAATATTTCCCGAATGATAACCAGCATAGAATCCTGCAAAAGCACCCATAAACATCATACCTTCTACACCTAGATTGAGGTTTCCAGATTTCTCAGTAATAATTTCACCAGTAGTTCCAAATAACAGAGGGGTTCCCGCCTTAATCGATGCTACTAAAAAATTAATAAACATTACCATAGCTATTACCCTCTCTTTCTGAAAATAAATTTGTATCTGGTAAAGAAATCAAATCCTAAAATAAAAAACAATATGATTCCTTGCAAAATATCAGACACTGCAGCAGATAACCCAAAGGAACTTTGCATAACACTACTGCCCTTTTGTAACACACTAAACAGCACAGTGACTACTAAAATAATAATAGGATTTAATTTTGACAACCAGGCAACAATAATTGCAGTAAAACCAACGCCTCCTGCTATACCTTCACTTAAGGTATAGGCAGCACCAGTTACCTGTGTCATTCCAGCAATTCCACAAATTGCACCTGATAAGAACATAGTACGCAAAACTATCTTCTTTACATTCATTCCAGCATATCTGGCCGTATTTTGGCTTTCACCTACAACACCAATTTCATATCCCTGTTTTGTAAATTTTAGATAAATGAAAAGTAATACTACCAAAATAAGTCCAATAATCCAGCCTCCATGGATTCCAAATACTAAATCCAATCTGGCATTTTGCACAAATGTAGCAATTTTAGGAAATCCCGAAGAACTTGGATCTCTCCATGGACCTTCTGTTAAATACTTAATGATATAAAGGGCAATGTAATTTAACATCAATGTAAATAAGGTCTCATTTGTACCAAATTTACTCTTAAAGTATGCTGGAATCAAAGCCCAAAGACCTCCTCCTACCATACCAGCTAAAATCATAACAAAAATCAAAATAATATGAGGCCAAGTGTTGTGAAATATAGCAAAATACGTAGCAAATATACCCCCCATAATAATTTGTCCTTCAGCCCCAATGTTCCAAAAATGCATTTTAAAAGCAAGAGTTATACCCAATGAAGTAATTAATAGAGGAATTGCAATTTTTACAGTCCCCTTAATTGCTATGTTACTTCGAAAAGCACCTTGTACAATTGTTGCATAAATCTGCAACGGGTTATACCCCAAACATGCCATAAAGATTCCTCCTGCAACAATAGCCAAAAGAAAGGCTAATAGAGTAAGAATCGTGACTTCCTTCGCTGGAAGTTCTGCCCGTTTTGCTATACGTACAAAAGGTTCAGAATGAGTAATTTTATTGTTATTTTGACTCACTAATTTGACCTCCTTTTGAAATAGCATCTGTCATCATAAGACCAACTTCTTCTTTTGTAGTCTTAGCCGCATCTACAATACCAGTTACTTTTCCATGACAAAGAACCAGAATACGATCACATAGTTCAAGCATAACATCTAAGTCCTCTCCAATAAAGAGAACACCAACACCCTTTTTTTTCTGTTCATTTAAAGAGTTGTATATGGTATAGGAAGAATTAATATCCAATCCTCGAACCGCATAAGCTGTAATCAATACATTAGGACTGGATTCAATTTCTCTACCCAGCAATACTTTTTGCACATTACCACCTGATAATCGGCGCACAGGTGTATCCACACTTGGTGTTACAATTTCCAATTCCTTAACAAGACGTTTTGACAACTCTCTTGCTGCTTTCTTGCTGATAAATGGTCCCTTATTACTTTGACGATAACTTTTTAATAAAAGATTGTCTACCATTCCCATTGAGGCAGCCAATCCCATCCCAAGGCGATCTTCAGGAATAAAACTCATACTAATGCCAAGTTTTATAATTTCATTTGGGGATTTACCCACGATATTTTCATTTTTATAAAGGATTGCTCCTTTTTTTACAGGGATTAAACCAGCCATGGCTTCACAAAGTTCTTTTTGACCACTCCCGGCCACACCTGCTACTCCAAGAATCTCACCTTGGTTTAAGTCAAATGTAACATCTTTAATTGCAGGAAGTCCCTCTTCGCTATTTACAGTAAGATGATGAATTTCCAAAAAGTTTTCTGTATAAGGAGTCTTTGGGCGGTCAATAGACAATTCAACAGGACGACCTACCATTAGTTCTGTTAGCTCATGAGCATCTGTTTTTTTTGTATCCACTGTAGCCACACTCTCACCTTTACGCAAAATTGTGACACGGTCACTAATTGCAAGTACTTCATTGAGTTTATGTGTAATAATAATAACTGCACAACCTTCATCTCTCATTCTACGAAGTATTTTAAAGAGTCTCTCAGTTTCCTGTGGAGTTAATACTGCGGTTGGTTCATCTAAAATTAAAATATCTGCTTTACGATACAAAACCTTAATAATTTCAACTGTTTGTTTCTCTCCAACAGACATATTATAGACCTTTTTATTAGGGTCAATATCTAACCCAAATCGGTTGCTGATTTCTTTGATCTTATCTGTTCTTGAATTTGTAAGCCACCTGCCTACCCCTTTACCACCCAGAATTATATTATCTGTAGCGGTTAGTACATCTACTAACTTAAAGTGCTGATGAATCATACCAATTCCTAATCGAATGGCATCATCTGGAGATGTAATACTAACTACGTTCCCATTAATAAAAATAGAACCGCTGTCAGGGCGGTAAATCCCTGACAACATGTTCATTAAAGTTGTTTTTCCTGAGCCGTTTTCTCCAAGAAGAGCAAGAATCTCTCCCTGCTTTACAGACAGGTCAATATTGTTATTTGCAACAACCGTACCAAATGTCTTTGTAATTCCTTTTAGTTGGATTGCTATTTTATCTTCTTTTTTTTCTTCCACAACTTCACCTGCCTTACGAAAGTTTTATCTATTATTTTACTTCAACGGTTTTGTAGTACCATGTCATATTACCTGTAATATCTGCATCAGAAAGTACTTTACCTTCTTCACAAACTTTATTTCCCTTATTATCAAATAACTCTCCTTCAAATATCTGGAAGGAACCATCTATAATTTTAGCAGTTACTTCATCGATTTTTTCCTGAGTTCCTGGAGCACAGTTTTCTGAAAGAGGGGAAAGATCAACAAATCCTTCTTTTAATCCTCCAAAGTAATTGGAACAATCCCAGGTTCCATCAATAATTGATTGTGCTGCAAATGTATAATATACGCCCCAGTGCCAAATGGGAGCTGTCAAATGAGCTCTAGGAGCTTCTTTTGTCATATCCGAATTATAACCACAACCCCATACCCCTCTGTTTTGAGCTGCAAGCTGAGGAGCAGTTGTATCTTGATGCTGAGCGATTACATCACAACCCAAGTCTAAAAGAGCTTCTGATGCTTGACCTTCTAAAGTAGGATCAAACCATGTATTTGTTACTTTCACATAAACTTTTGCATCAGGATTTACTGATTCTACACCCATTGCAAATGCATTGATACCACTAGTTACTTCTGAGTTAGAGCTATCCATAGCAGCTACATAACCAATTAGATTGGATTCTGTCTTAAGACCAGCGGCAATACCTGCTAAATAACGAGGCTGGTAGATGCGGCCAAAATAGTTATTCATGTTGGTTCCATTATTTTTATATCCAGTTGCATGAGAAAAATAAACATCAGGATATTCGATTGCCAATTCTTCCATTGTGTCCATAAATCCCCAGCTTGTTCCAAAAATCACATTACAACCTTCTTCAATACACTCTTCAATAGCTGTTCTAGTAGCCACAGCGTCTCCATCAGCAACATTATTCTTACGAACGATTTGGCTGTCGGATAATCCCAGATTAGTTTGCATCTCTACAATACCTTGATCATGAGCAAAGGAATAGCCTGTACCATCTGCAGGGTCACCAATATGTATTACACCTACTTTTAAATCTGCTACCTGGATTGCTTTCCCAGTTCCTTGCTTATTACCTTCTGCTTCTGTTGTTACTTCCCCTGTACCAGTAGTGGCTGGTGAAGCAGGTGGTGTTTTTGTACCGCATGCTGTCATACTAATTAAAGTTGCTACTGCAATTAGAACAGATAAAATTCTTTTTGATTTTTTCATTTTTCTCCTCCAGAAATTAATGTAAAATTATTAGTTTCCTAACCTAGACAACTGGTATTCTACCCTATCTATAAACATTTTGCAACCAATATCCAACAAATAGCCTGAAATAAACAAGAGTTTTTTTATTCATAAGCTGACTCCCAAATTTGCAATAAGTAGCACTTATAAGATAACTTTAATTCTCTTTCACAATCAAAAAAAGAGAGAAGACTTATTTACAGTCTCCCCACTCCCCAAAGCTTTATTCCCTATTGTTATCTTTGTTTACAATCTTAATGCTAGTTCTACTTTGCATTAAAGTAGACCTTTCCTGGCTCTAAAGGTATTCCTTTTGCGGCATATAAATCATTAACAGTAACTAACTGATATCCTTGTGAAATTAATATAGGAACAACTTCTTCAAATGCCTCGGCGGTTGTTGGATATAAGTCATGCATCAACACCACTGCACCATCACTTGCAGTACGCAATATCTCTGCCACGATGGCATCCTTATTCTTAGTCTTCCAGTCTAGGGTATCTACATTCCATTGTATCATTGGATATTTCACCAATAAAGACACCTGACCTTGATAGGCTCCATATGGAACTCTCACAGTATTGGTACGAGTTCCAATAATTCCTTCAATTAGATCATTGGTATATGTGACTTGCCATAACACATCTTCTGCTGAAATCTGATTAAATGGTTTATGGCTATAGCTGTGATTTCCAATTTGGGATCCTTGTTCATAAATGCGTGTTAATGTCTGCTTATAGTTATTTACCCTGTTCCCAACAACAAAAAAGGTTGCATGAGAGTTCGTTGTATCCAGTACATCTAAAATACGTCCAGTTACAGGTGTGTAGGGACCATCATCAAAAGTAAATGCAATCATAGGTTTGTTGGGATCCAATACCACACTGGTTGTAGGTGCTTCTATAGTAACTTGAGGATCTGTCTCCGGTGAAGCAGAAGGTGTAGGCTCTGTGATTGGTGTTTGGGTAGTTGCTACTGAAGTCTCTGTCACATTCTCTAAGGTAGCTGGTTCTGTTTCTTTTATATTTCCGGAAATATCGAGAAATAGTACTGATTCCAACTGATTTCTTGGTATAACAGCTTTTTGCAAACCCAGTTCTGCTGGACAGATGACTCCGCTACTAAAATAAAATACCACCACCTCATTTGACAAGGAAAAGGAAGAAAAATTCCCTGGCAACGGAGAAATATTGTGCTTATATATGGTGGAATCAATATATGGTTTCAATGTCTCATCTGCCCCAAAATAATTGGTAACAGAGGTTGAAAGCTGATGTTCAAAATTGGGAACAAACACATCCAAAAGACCTAAGGTATTACCTGTTTCTAAATTGTAAATATGGGTAATAACAGACTCTGTTGGCACATCTTTTGTTTTATCATTCTTTGATAAATGAAATACAATCGAAACAATTTTGCCTCCTACAATATAGCTTTCATAATCTAAAGTAAGAACAGCTTTTTCTTCTGGGGTATCTGCATGATATTGTGCTTCCTCTAAAGAAAATAACTCTATCATTTCTATTACTTTATTATAAATAGATTGATCTATTGTTGGGTTACCAAGTACTGGATATTGAACTCCATACATGTAATTATCTTCCGATTTTTCAATGGTGTTAAGTTCCCCCACTTCTTTTGTTCTATCCGTATATTGGAATAGACTCTCCACTGAGGTACTTTCACTTTCGATTACTTCTGGTTCCTTGCCATTACTTTTAAATTTCTTTGTTAGTTGAAATACGGATACTGCCAAAATCATCACTGCCAATATTTGGATAATAATTACAACAGGTGATCTTTTATTTCTTTTCCTATGTTTACTTTTTCTTGACACAATAAATTTCCTCAATTCTATTTATACTACTATATACAGAATAACACAAAATAGAATGAATGTCTGTTACGGATTTATTAATAATTCATTTCTACATTACAGATTTATTAACACAACATGTTTTCTAGTGACTTTACGGAAGTAGCAATAGCATCTGCCCCTGCTGTTTCTAATTCTTCTTTTGTGCCATAACCATATAGGACACCTATGGACTTTATGCCATGTTCCTTTGCTCCTTCCATATCATATTTTCTATCTCCAACCATGATAATGTCTGATAAAGAGTAGCCTTGGGTTTGTTTTAAAGCACATCGGATTACATCTGATTTTGTGGGACGCTGATTATCTAGAGTATTCCCTATTATGAAGTCAAAATACTGATCCATCTGAAAATATTTTAAAATCTCAATTGCAAAAACATCAGGTTTAGAGGTAGCTAGGCCACAATGATTTCCATTATTTTTAAGCTTAGATAGAAGCTCTAAAATGCCATCATATACAGTATTTTGGAAGATACCTTCAGATTTAAATTTTTCCCTATAATGTACTAACATAATTTCTGCTTGGTCCTTAGTTAGATCATAATATTCCATTGCTGCACTCACAAAAGGAGGTCCTATAAATACCTCCAGTTTTTTTAAATCGTCTACTTGAATACCTATTTTACTGAGTGCATACTGCACACTTTTTGTGATTCCCTCTGCTGAGGCAATTAGTGTTCCATCTAAATCAAATAAAATATATTTGCTCATCATATACCTTTCCTAAAATCAAATGAAATCAGGTAATAATAATTGATAAATAAGTTGTAGGTCTTTACTATCAATTTCCATATATCCCTCAATATTTTTCCTTAAATGAATCTTTATGCTTACAGGTTCCAAATACTTTGATCCATCCAATACCTCTAACAGTGTATCTAAAATCCCTTGTGTATAGGTCTCATCATATTCCACTTCTGAAAGATTTACAAATTCTCCATCTTCATTCCTTTTATTAAATGAAAGAAGATACTCTGCTGTGGCACTATTCATTCTATTCATAACTGGTAGTGGATATAAATCAACAGTTACCACATAGTCTGTTCCATCCTTTATTGCTTCACCAACTGTATAATTTGTCTTCTTCAATACTGTTTCATAGTATGTTGCAAATTCAGCAAGGTTTTCTTGTGAAATATTTTTACAACCAAAATGTTCTGCTAACTTATTTCCATATGACTTTAAGAATTCTTCTTTTTTCAAATCATCGGGTAAAGATCCAGAATGATATTGTCTATCTAATACTTCTTGAACATAATAGGTCATTTGCTTTAATTTTGTCTTTTCTGTCAAAGAGCGATACTTTACAAATATTGTAAAGGCTATTATTAATGTAATTAAGATAAAAATCATAATAATTGTAACTAAAGTTTTTTTATTCTTCATAGGCGATACCCTGTAAAAAGAGACCTTGTGCTGTTACTTGAGCCCCTGGTAGTTCTTCTCCTGATATCATTTTAGGAACATCTGACAGTTCTCTTTTTCCTAAGCCAATTTCTAATAAAGTTCCAACAATGATTTTAGGCATATTGTGAAGGAAATCATTGGCAGTCATTATGATTTTTATCTCATTATTTTGTTCTGTAATCTTAATTTCCTTAAGATCCTTACTAGTAGATTTACTCTTTTTTACTGTAGAAAAATACTTAAAATCGTGCTTTCCCATGAGTAGTTTTGCTGCTTTTTCCATCTTAGCACAGTCTGGCTTATCAAAAGAATAAAAGACATACTTTCTCTCGAAGATTGGTGCTGTTTCTCCTATAGCAATACGATATACAAATGTTTTAGATTTTGCATTAAGAGTTGCATGAAATCTATCTGGCATCTCTTTCACATCAATTACAGAAATATCTCTTGGCAAATAACGATTACAATAATGTTTTACTTCATAATCCTTCAACTTGCAATTCCCTTTAAAATTCACTACCTGCTCATAGGCATGGACTCCTGCTTCTGTTCGTGCACCACAATTGATTTCTACAGGCTCACCTACCATCTTTTGAAGTACCTCGGACAGTCGATTTTCTATTGTGTTGCTGGACTCATCTTTCCCCAATCTTTGCCATCCATCATAACGACCTCCATCATATTCCAGAACTAATTTGTAATTATTCATAGTCTCCACTTCTCCTAACTCTTCTTTTCAAAGAATTCTTCAATTTTTGTTGAACTTTCGTACAAAGTTCCTTGAACCAACTCTGCACTTCCGCCGCCTTTTCCTTTTAATACCATATTTAATTCTTTTCCAAATACTCTCATATCCTGTTTTCTGCTTGCAGCAGCATATTTGTAGCCATGTTCCATATCTCCAGAACATACCAGTACCAGTTCTACTTTTTCAGCTAACATAGTAACAAAATATCGAAGTTGTAAGGGCATTAGGTTGTCCTCAAAAAGAAGAAGTTTAGACCTTCCTTTTGGATAGGCAAGAGCACGAAATTCAAATAGTTGTTGATAGAGATTCCCAATCTGAGAATCTTTCTCTATAGTTTCCTTTTTTAAACGATCTACTGCTTCGTAAACTGACTCTGACTTAGCAGATAATACATTAGAAATTTTAAGAATACTACTTTGCTTTTGATGATAATCTCTAAGAGCTCGTAATCCACAGAGCATAGATATACGTGTTCCTCCCTTATACTTAATGGCACCAATCAATTTTATAATCCCAATTTCACCAGTTGCAAAAACATGGGTACCACAGCATGCACAAACATCAGCATTAGGAACCGTTACAATACGCACCTCTCCTGTAAGCTCTTTTTTGCTTCTATATTCCAATTCGGTCAATTCCTGTTTGGAAGGATAGGTAATCGCAATCCCATTATTTTCATATATTTTTCTATTTGCCATTTCTTCAATAAAAATAAGATTCTCTTGTGATAACTCACCACTCATATCTAAGGTAACTGCATCTTGCCCCATATGAAATCCTACATTTTCAAAACCAAATTCTTTGTGTATAAGTCCTGAAACTATATGTTCTCCTGTATGGTTTTGCATATTAGAGTATCGTTTTTCCCAATCTAACACTCCATAAACAGTATCACCTACCGCCAAAGGACCATCTGTGTGGTGGTATATCTTTCCATTTTTCTCATGGACATCCAAGACATTTATGTTACTCAGTGTCCCAGTATCTGCTGGCTGCCCTCCCCCTTCCGGGTAAAAAGCAGTTTGATCCAAAGTAATCAGATATTCTTCCTTCACCTGTTCACAGCTTAATACGGTTCCCTTAAATTCTTTTATGTATGGAAACTCATAATAGAGTTTTTTTGCCATCCTATTCACACTCCTGTCTTTGCTTATTATAACTGAGTCTCAAGGCAATGACAAGAGCGTTTTATTTGTTATAAAATGTAATTATTTAATTATTTTTACAAATTTTTTCTTTCCAATCTTTAAAACATCATCATTAACTAAAACCTGATTTAGATCATCTATCTTTTCCCCATTTAGCTGGATTCCTCCTTGAGACATCATTCTCCTAAATTCGCTAGAGGAAGGGGCGAATTTATGCTCTACTAACAAAGACAGAATATCTTTCATAGTATCAAGTTCCCAATCCACTACTATAGTTGGAATATCCTTTGGTATAGCTCCCTTTGAAAATGCTGCTTCATAATATTCCATGGCATTTAGACACTCCATTTCTGTATGATATAATCTGGTTACCATCTGAGCCAATTGAAATTTAATATCTTTAGGGTTTTCTCCATTTATAAGTGCCTCATTTAAAATCTTAAATGTTCCCTTTTTAATTATTTGCATCTGCTCTGCTACTGTTTTCATCGTCTATACTCCTTACATTTCATTTTAATATAAGCCGTTTTAAGACATGAAAGCCAATAAAAAAAGCCCTCGTCCTTTAAATAATAAAGGACGAGAGCGTATCTCCCGTGTTACCACCTTAGTTCATAAACAACTCACGTTGCTTACCTTTCAAGTACTCCACTTACAAAAAACAGCGGGTAATACTCTAGCACGATAACGTGTGCACTACGTCACAGCCTACTAAAAACATGGTCTCGTTGGGTGTGAAGCTCTAAGACGTATTCAGACTAAAATCCCTTGTGCCTCTCATCTGCCGGCTACTTTCTGTAAGTTCTTTTTAATCTTACTATTTCTTTTCATTGCTTTTTATCTCATAGTCCGAAAGGAATTATATTCCCTTCTTCCATATGCTATATATTAAGTTAACAATATCATAATGATATAAATACAATTTGTCAAGCCCATTTAGCCATTATTTAATTTCTTGTATTTTAATAGCACGATCACCTTCATAGGTAATCTCCACATTATCACCAATGGAAAGACCATCACCACTTAGAATAATCTCACTGTCTTCTCTTTGTAATGTTAAAAAGGTTCCATCTTCCAGCTTAATATTTATTGTGCTCATAGCAACATCATCCACAACTCCTTTGGATGTCAACTGAGGATAGGTTTGAGATATTGGTTCCATGGTTGTGGATTCTAATTGTGTTTCTGAACTTGATTCTTTGGCTGATGTAGTAACTGCTTCAGTAGTGGCAGCAAGTTCAGATGAAGTAGGTTCCACTGGTGTATTTTTATTCTTACACCCTACCAATAAAAGACCTCCAATTAGTATGATAAGTAATAAATTTTTTTTCATAAATGTACATCCCTTCTTCGTTATATATTTCCCGATAACATAGTTTTCTATCACTAATAAATCTTGTCATTTCGTTTATATAAGCCCAGCCATCATAGGAACTACTACTACAGTAATTAGACCAGATACTGCAATAGCCAAACTGCTCATAGCCCCTTCCACTTCTCCTATTTCTAAAGCTCTAGAAGTTCCCATTGCATGGGCGGCTGTCCCCATTGCTAATCCCACAGCCATAGGTTCTACAATTTTAAAGATCTTACAAATGGCTTCACCTATCATACTACCCAAAATACCAGTTACCATAACTGCCATAATAATAATAGCACTTATGCCACCTAACTCCTCGGTGGCGCCAATTGCAATGGCAGTTGTAATTGATTTAGACAGCATGGATACATAAGTAATATGGTCCAATCTAAACAGCATAGAAAATGCAAATATACTAAACACACTTGTGATTACTCCGCAAAAAATACTAATTATAATTGCAGCAAAATAATCTTTTAACAGCTTAAGCTGCTTGTACAATGGAATTCCAAGACAAATGGTGACCGGTGTAAGTAAAAACTGGATATATTTTCCTCCATTATAAAAATTGTCATAGTCTATTTGAAATACTTGTAAAACTATAATTACTAAAATAATTGCAACAAGCAGTGGATGAAATATTCTTCTTTTCAACTTTTTTCTTATCTCGATCCCTAAAAGATAGGCACCTAATGTCAATGCAACTCCAAAATATACTGAATTTACAATGGTTTCTTTCATAGTGTTTCCTCTTTTGCTCCCTCCGTAGCTTTTGCCCTTTTCCTACGTATCACAAATTGAGCCGACTTTCCTGTGACTATCATAACAATAATAGTAGATACCACAATCATAATAGTTAAAGGAATCAACATACTTTTAATGTCTTTATAAATCACTATAATACTCACACATGAGGGAATAAATAGCAGAGGCATAATTTCCAGTAAAAACTCACCTACATGGCTGACTGATTCAAGCAATATCCATTTCTTTTCCAAACAGATCAATAAAATAAACAGCCCATAAACACCTGCTGGTATTGGGAAGGGCAAAATAGTATTAAGACATTCTCCAATAAAAGTAATGCTCATAATAATAAATAACTCTTTTATATATTTCATTTCACTCCTCTACTCCTTAGCAAGTTCTAAAACTGCTAATTGAAGACATCCCATAATCCCCTGATCCCCTTTCAGGCTTGCAGGTACGATGTATGTATCCAAATCATTTAGTTCTTTTGTATTAATATAACCATTAAGCATCTCTTTTACACCATTTCTAATCATAGGGAAGAGTTGCATCTGGTGCATAACACCTCCTCCAAGAATAATTTTACGGGGAGATACTGTAAGAATATAATTTACTAATGCTTGAGCAATGTAATTTGCCTCTAGTTCCCAAACTTCATTTGTGTGTTCCAGCTCCTTTGCAGATTGACCATATCTGTCCTCTATGGCTGGACCTGATGCCAATCCTTCTAAGCAGGTTTTATGATATGGACATTTTCCTTCATATTGATCACTTGCTTGCTTTGCTAATAGAATATGTCCAGCTTCAGGATGAAGCATATTATGTACCAGTTGTCCACCACTAATGATACCTACACCAACCCCTGTTCCAATGGTAATATAAATCCCAGAATCTAAGCCTTTTAAAGTACCCCAGGTAGCTTCTCCTAAAGCAGAGCAATTAACATCCGTATCAAATCCAATAGGAATATGTAATGCTTCTTGAAATGCCCCCACAAAATTATAGTTTGTCCACGAAAGTTTTGGGGTAGAAGTAATGTAACCATAAGTTTTAGAGCTTCTATCCAGATCCACAGGTCCAAAAGAACCAATTCCCAAAGCTTCAATCTTTTTGCCTTTAAAATATTCAACTAATCGAGGTATGGTTATATCAGGAGTTTCTGTTGGTATGGATATTTGTTCAAATATTTCACCTATCTCATTTCCAATTGCACAAACCATTTTAGTTCCACCTGCTTCTAATGCTCCTAAAATCATTTTATTTCCCCTTTTCTATTTTATTTCATAAATCTTATGATTTAGTATAATGAAAAAACCTAATGTATGCAAGAGAATATTTTTCAAATTTCAATCCCCAAAACATACCATATTTTATTAATAGAAGCAGGCATTAACCACATAACTGGCCACAACAAAGTAATAGGATACTTTGTTGTGACCAGTTAGTATTTAACTATTGTACTGCTTTAAATGCTTCCTCTAAATCCTGTATAATATCATCAATATTTTCAGTTCCAATAGAAAGTCTTATGGTATTAGGTTTGATTCCCTGATCTAACAACTCTTTTCCATTTAATTGAGAATGTGTTGTAGATGCTGGATGGATCACCAAAGATTTCACATCTGCTACATTAGCCAGCAAAGAGAATAATTCTAAATTGTCAATAAAATCTTTTGCCTTACGGTCATCTCCTTTGATTTCGAATGTAAAAATAGAACCTCCACCATTTGGAAAATATTTTTTGTAAAGTGCTTTTTGTGTTTCATCCTTTGTTACAGAAGGATGATGTACTTCTTCTACTTGGGGGTGATTATTTAGATATTGAACCACCTTTAATGAATTTTCCACATGTCTTTCCACTCTTAATGACAATGTCTCTAATCCTTGTAGGAAAAAGAATGAATGGAATGGAGATAAAGTAGCACCTGTATCACGTAATAAAATGGCACGAATTTTGGTTACAAATGCTGCTGCTCCAACATCTTTGGCAAAACTGATTCCATGATAGCTTTCATTTGGCTCTACCAATGAAGAAAATTTTCCAGATGCAATCCAATCAAATTTTCCACTGTCTACAATGACTCCACCAACCGAAGTTCCATGACCACCTATGAATTTGGTTGCGGAATGTACTACAATATCAGCTCCATATTCGATTGGACGAATTAGATAAGGGGTACCGAATGTATTGTCTATTACCAATGGAATACTATGTGAATGTGCAACTTTTGCAATGGATTCAATATCTACCACATCTGAATGAGGATTTCCTAGCGTTTCAATGAAAATAGCTTTTGTTTTCTCAGTAATCGCATTCTCTAATTCTTCTTCGTTAAAAATATCAACAAATGTAGTGTTAATTCCATATTCAGGGAGGGTATGAGCCAATAGATTATAGGTGCCACCATAAATATTCCTGGCTGAGACAATATGATCCCCTTGCTGAGCAAGATTCTGAAAGGTATAGGAGACGGCTGCTGCTCCAGAAGCTACTGCAAGTGCTGCAACACCACCCTCTAATGCTGCAATTCTTTGTTCAAAAATATCTTGTGTAGGATTTGTTAGTCTTCCATATATATTACCAGCATCTGATAGTCCAAAACGTGCGGCTGCGTGATCACAGTTACGGAATACGTAGGAAGATGTCTGATAAATAGGTACTGCTCTTGCATCCGTTACCGGATCCGCATTCTCTTGTCCCACATGTAATTGTAATGTTTCAAATTTAAATTTTCTATTTGTTCTTGTAATTTTATCACTCATATTAATATCCTCTTCTTTTAAATTGTAATGGTTGACAAGTTTCTTCTGGAATTAACAACATTGACACATTTGGTTTTCAATGATATAGATATCATTCCTTTATCTTTGACTTTACACACAATTCCCCTTCCATATTATTCATATTGGTTATATATGAATAATATTTTAATTTAATATCTCATATTTGTCAACCGTCTTTCTTATAAAATGAAAAAACTTATTAAAAAAAATGGAAAGCTATTTTTATATCTGACTTTCCATTTTTCTGATTCATTATTCTGTTTGCACGCGTAGAATTTTATCCATTTTTCTACCTTTTGCCAATTCATCTATTAACTTGTCTAAATAACGAATTTCTCGCATGATTGGATCCTCAATATCTTCGACTCTTATACCACAAACAACTCCTTTAATTAACAATCTGGATGGATTTAAATTTGTTGCTTGGGAAAAAAAAGTTTCAAAATCAGTGTTCCTTTTTAAATGAACCTCTAATTCCTTTGGAGTATATCCAGTCATCCAACACATAATTTCATCCACTTCTTCTTTTGTGCGATTTTTTCTTTCAGCCTTGTTTACATAATGTGTGTACACACTTGAAACACTAGTTGTAAAAATGCGATGTTTCTCCATAATAAACCTCCATGTTGGCGAACTTACCTTTTTAGTAATGTGCATCCCAGACTTCCAATTCTAGAGGGATGTCCATTACAGTATCAGCTTTATATATCATGTAGGTTGTCATAATTACATCATAATATTCAATAAGCCACTCTTTAGAACTCTGCCCCTTAACATCTATAACCTTATCTTTCGCATCGCCATCAACAATACCAATTTGTGCTCCAAAGGAAGATGAATCTGCAATAGCTCCATATGGGGAATAAATAATATCTCCCCATTTTAGTTTCATCACATTGTTATCTACATCCTCATACATAATCATTTTTTCAAGTTCTACTACATGATTATCATTAAAGCATGATGGCAGTACAAATAATACAAATAAAAGTACTAGTGCAACCATTAATTTTTTCATTTCTTAGTCCTTTCAAAATCTCATTAAAAAATTGATTTTATCACAAGCAAAAACCCCGTAATCATAAGAGGTATACCAATAAATGCTCCAACAAGCGTAACTGTTAATATAATACCAATAGCAAAAAGTAATATCCCTACAATAGCTGAGACCATCCGTCCCATTAATCCAAATAAAAAACCAATGAGAGCCCAAACTATTTTAAAAGGCCACAATAAAATTCCCATCTCACAAAACCTCCATCATTTTTATGTACATATAACATCTAGTTGTTAAATACTCTATGTAAAATTATAACAAATAAATATATATTTTAATAGTACTCATGATATAAAATTTCATGAATAAAATTCACCGTCATACTAATCTAATTTACTAAAAACTGTTTTAGAATAGAGAGCAATTATGCCTGATGTCACCGCCCCCACAAAAACAATTGCCCAAGGTCTGGCCACAAACTTTTCAAATAACAAGCCATACAATGTCTGACCAATAGGTTGAGCACAGATGGATAAAGCCATAAGACAAGAAATAACTTTGCCCACTATTTCAATAGGGGTCTGGATCTGAACAAAAGTCAACATTTGAACTGTAAATAAGGTAGCACATATCATTAACAAAAAGCTCATGAGGGTAATGATTATAAAGCTGGAAAATGCTGGAATGCCCAGCATTAAGGTAATACCCATAGGAATAATTCCTACACTACACATAAAAAGTAGCTGATATGACTTCTTTATATTTAACTTATTTCCTAACACTCCCGCTGCTATTCCTCCAATCAATCCACCAGCTGCCAACGCTCCTTGGGATAATCCATAAAGCTGGTCACTGATTCCTAGATTTTTTGTAATCAAAACAGGGAGTCCAATTACTAACATAGAACTCATAAATAGATTAAAACTAAAAATAATTACAATTACTTTTGCAAGAACTGGTTTTTCCTTTGAAATAAACTTGATACTCTGATACATATCATCCTTAACCATATTTAACATGCTCCCTGAAGATGCTTGACGCTTATGAGGAATTTTAATAAACAATTCCATCACCGCTGAAAATAAAAAACATCCACAACTAACAAATAAAATAGGCTCTAACCCATAATTCCCATAAAGCATACCTCCAATCACGGGTCCAATTAACCCTGCAAAAGAAGTGACCAGATTAACAATGGCATTGGCAGTACCAAGGTTTTCTGGTTTAGAAAGCAAAGGCATACTTGCCTGAACTGCTGGGGTGTATGCTCCTTGAATCCCATATAACAGCATAAGGAAAACAACAATTAAAGGTACAAGAGCCAACCTCCCACTGACCATAATAAATATAAAAATCATTCCTGCGGTAAAAAAATCAAGTACCACCATAATCTTCTGTTTATTTACCCTATCAGCAATTATACCACCAATTGGGGACAAAATAATCATAGGCAGAAATGAACTAGCTGATACAATGCCAAACAACGCTGGTGAGTCACTTACTTGAAGAATATATAAAGGTAAAGCAAAACGTAAAATAGCGTTTCCAAACAAAGATATAATTTGACCAATCACCACTAAAACAAAATCTTTATGGAATAGTTTTAACTGGTCTAGAGAGTTTTCCCCTCCTGATAATAATTCTTTCTCTTGATTCATCCTCACTCCTCCTATCTGCTCTTACAGATACTTTAATTGGTGTTATGAATATCACTTCTTCCTATTCCTTCAGATTGAGCAAAATAGATACTGTCAGTATGTATAACTTCAAAAAATAGGACTCTTGCAAAATAGGGACATTCACCAAATATAGGATATCTATTTTACAACAGCCTCTCTGGGTTGTCTTTTTTGGATTACAATAAGACTTAGTTCTTCTAACCTTTTAATCATTTGATCATCAAGTAAATCTATCCCTATACCTAATAGCAGCTCACGAAAAAAATGGATTCGTTGCCTCATAACCTCCAAATCAGCATGGAAAACCAGAGGAGTCAACCATATATTAATCAATAGAAGAATGACTTCCCCCATCTGTCTGGGGTAATTGGTTTTAATTGAGCCATCTAAAATTCCTTGTTCAATTAAAGGTTGCACATATCGTGGCATAGATTCCTCCATAAGGTTACGAAGTTGCATGGTCAATATTTTGGGATTTTTCAGCATATCAGGGGCAACTCCAAACATCTCTACCTGATTTGGATTATTTATTGAAAAACGTAATAATTCCTGTAACTTTTCAAGACCTGAAAGCCCATTATCCCCTTTCAAGATATCATTCAATCCTTCCCCTTGATTACCATAAATCCTATTAGTGACCGCTATCATAATGTCTTCCTTGGATCTAAAATGATGGTAGACCGCTCCCTTAGTCAACCCACCCAAGTGATCAATAATATCTTGAATAGTGGTATACTCATAACCCTTTTCTAAAAATAATTTCAGGGATACATCCAAAATCAAATTAAGTGTCTCCTCAGGATATTTGTTACGTGACATATGTTTCACCTCCAACATACCATTGGTATGTATAAAACTATAGCAAATGCTCTCAATTTTGTCAATACAAAATCAAGAGCATACTTACACTTATAAAACCTGTAAAATCCACTACTTAACTTCATCCCTCAATAAGACAAATATGCTTGCACATGTGATTACCATACATACCAGTACAACAAGTATAATTTTTCCTGGTAAGTTAAAATTTAAAATAAATTGAAATAATGGATTTGAACTCATTATATAATTACTATTGCTTAAATATGTAAATGAAAATGAGCTAAACATATAAATTACATATAAGGCTATAAGCCCCTTACGCCCAAATTTTAAAATAAGTGCACCACACAATAAACCTATCATAATAATACCTAACCCTATGGCAAATAATAAAAATGAAATTCCGAATAATGCCCGATCAAAAATAGCATCCAACGAAGCGGTACTGCTATAGAGTAGTCTTCCTATAAAACCTTCCACTTTTATAAAAACAAATAAGACTGCCGTCATAACTGCAAAGAAGGAAATGTAATAACAGATGGTTGACAGTATATAGTTTTGTCTCGTAATACCCATTTTCACTGTATCAGTAAAATCTGAGGAAAAACTTCTGACAGTCAAACCCAGACATGTTATCCATACACATATGGCTGCAAGAAATGTTCCAACATTTGCATAAGTATCCCCATCAGTTATTTTCACAATTGCAAATACTACAATACAACCTAATACAAAACTTATAAAACATACACTTAATAATATGGGTGTATTTTTTGCATTCTGTAATTTAAATACTTTTGTTATTGCATTCATATCATTCCTCCATTATTTATTTCAATTCCATTGTTTTTGTTAAATTCCAATTAAACATTGTCATACCCATAATTACCAGAACGATAACTGCTGAAGTTAGAGGGCTTAATAGAAATGTTAAAAATAAGGTCATATCCTTACCAGTTAGGGTACCATATAGAAAAATACCCGTACATCCAAAAATAATAGCTAAAAAAGACACGAAATAGATAACAAAACCGGCCTTAGCCCATTTCAGCATAAGAATTCCATAAAAATCTCCTAAAGTGCCAACAAACATGGCAATACAAAAAACAATAATGATTCCACTTAAAGTTCGAAAAGGGAGATTTTGATTATAAAAAGTCAATCCTACTCCTGCAACTACTGCAATCAAAGCATAAATTATTTTATGGACAAAACCACCCAAGAAAAAATTCTTTTTTGTACTACTAAAACCAACTAGATATTTGTAGTTAGCTGTATAACTTTGTAATGATAGTGCCATAGGCATCATCATATAAACAACTATGAGCATTATTTCATACATATAATCATACCCTAAAAATTTAGCATAAAAATAAAAAAATATGGGAGATAACACTAGCACTGGTAAACTTATCTTTAAAAAATATAACACACTTTTTATATTACGTAAGAATCCATTTTCCATAACTTTTCTCCTCTTAAAGTAACTGCATAAACAGTTTTTGTAAACTTGGCTGCATAACATCAAAATCATATTGTTTTAAATCATTATTAAATGCAAGGTAATCATCAACCTCAATACACACTGTTTTGCTTCGCCCTACAGTTTCCTCATGTATGACTTTATAGGACAAAGCCAATTGATCAATATGAGTATCTTTACCACTTACCATTCTATGGCGTGCAAGAAGCTGCTCCGTATTTTCTTCCTTTATAATTCCGCCTTTGTCAATCATAATAACATCTTCCAATATATTTGCTGCTTCATCTATGATATGTGTTGAAATAACAAATGTACGCTCTGTTCGTATAAATTCTTCTACCAGCAACTTCTGGAACTTGTCACGCATATAAACATCAAGTCCTGCAACTGGTTCATCTAAAAAAGTCATGGGGGCTTTTGAGGCTAATGCTATGATAATGGTAACCGCGGATAACATACCCTTAGACAGATTGTTCAACTTCTTTTTGGGATCTAAATCAAATTCCTCCAATAATTGCCTTGCATACTCCTTGTCCCAATATGGAAACATAATCTCGGCCATTTTTAATACCAGTTTCACTTTTCTTCTATCTGCACCAAATAATATGGTTGTATTAATTTCCCGAGAAAAACAGATTTCATTTAATGCTTTTTGATTTTCCCAAATTGTTTCATTATTGTATGTAGCCTTACCACCTGTATTTGGATTTTGTCCTGATAAAATGCCTAACAATGTAGTCTTACCTGCACCATTTCTTCCCAATAAACCATAAATTTTATGTGCTTCTATTGTTAGATTTATATCCTTCAAAACTTCTTTTTTGCCAAAACTCTTAGATAAATTTTGACTCACTAATTGATTCATATTTGTTCCTCCCTTATGGATGCAATAATTTGTTCCTTTGTAATTTCAATGATTTTTGATTCCTGCAACATGGGTGTTAAATAATTAGACGAAAAATCCTCTCTGCGCTTGCTTAAGATTTTCTCCTTTGCACCAGCTACAACAAACATTCCAACTCCCCTTTTTTTGTATAAAATACCATGATCAAACAGAACATTAATGCCTTTTGAAGCAGTAATTGGATTAATATTGTATAATTTCGCCAGTTCATTGGTTGATAAACATTGTTCATCTTCTTGTATAATTCCACGCAAAATCTGGTTTTCTAGAATTTCTGATATTTGAACATATATTGATTTGTTTGATGAAAAATCAAGAGCCAAGCTAACTCCTCCTTCCAATTTTGGTTTACGATGCGACTATTTTCTATACACCACTTTAATGGTTACCTACTAACGTATATAACTATATGTCTTTTTTATTCTTTTGTCAATACCTAACTATCAAGTGCTACTAAATAAAAAATAACTTCTTTTTGCTCTTCTGTTGCAAATTTTTGAGTTTGACGCGCACTTTCTAGTTTATATTCTTTTTCGATTTTATTGACATTTTTTTTATGAATAACACTTCCCTCATGAAGTAAGTCTAAAAGTTCCATAAATGCTTGGTCACTTAATTGGGTATTGGTACTCTTACAATAATCATTTTGTTCAGTAATTAATAATCTATTGTTCCCTCTTGCAATATCAGCCCCTATTCCAGTTATAAAAACTAATGTAGAATTGTTGGAATCATCTGTTTGAAAATGATAGTTCGAATATGAATATGTAGTTTTATCTTCATTTCATTTGTAAATGGTAACTCCATAATCGTCTACCGAGAGCCTTAATATAGACTGCATGAATGCCTTATACAAAAATATAAACATTAGCACAATAGCAAACACTGATATAGAAAAAAAATACCAAAAAAGTCGCTAGACTTTTTTGGCATCCTCTTCATTCTTTTTATTTTGCTTTTTACGATACTTAACAGATTCTGTTAATAAATACTCAATTTGGCCATTGATAGAACGAAAATCATCTTCTGCCCATGCAGCTAGTTCATTCCAAAGATTAGCCGATAAACGTAAGGGGACTTGTTTTTTCCCTTTTTCTTTGGTCTCATCATTCATCTCTGCATCAGCCCTTCCATAAATTCTTTTATTTATATTTTAATATATAGAACCACTATTTACAATAGGTTGGGCATCTTTGTTTCCACACAAAACTACCAATAGGTTGCTGACCATTACTGCTTTTCTCTCATCATCAAGTTCAACTACATGATTCTCACTTAATTTACTCAATGCCATTTCTACCATACCAACAGCACCTTCTACAATCTTCTGTCTTGCAGCTATGATAGCTACTGCTTGCTGGCGTTGGAGCATTGCAGAAGCAATCTCTGGTGCATAGGCAAGATGGGTAATTCGAATATCCTGAATTTTAATACCTGCCACTCCCACTTTTTCTTGGAGTTCTTTTTCCATTAGATCAGCAATTTCCTGACTACTTCCCCTTAGTGACCACTCATCTCCTGCTTCACTGGTATCATAGGGATAACATCTTGCTACATTACGTGTTACTGCATCACATTGTATAGAAATATAGGATTGAAAATTCTCTACATTAAATACGGCCTTGGTTGCATCCTCCACCTTCCATATAACAATAGTACCAATTTCAATAGGATTACCTAACTCATCGTTGACTTTTTGCTTTTGGTTCTCAAGAGTACAAGTCTTTAATGAAATCTTACTCTTGGCTATATATGAAACATTTCCATGGGGATCAGTGGTAACCGTTGTCCCCTTTTGCAATGGATTAATTGAAGTACAGAATGGATTTACCCAATAATATCCTGGCTTATTCAGTGTTCCATAATACTGACCAAATAAAACTAACACTAAGGCCTCATTTGGATTAAGCACCTTTAGACCAGACATTAATATAAATGAGGTCACCATAATCACTAAACCACCTAACAGCAGTACCAAACCTAATGCAATAAAACTTTGATCAAGCCTTTCAATTCCAAAAATTATTGCCACTACAGAAAGAACCAATCCTAAAAGGATTATTACTAACATAGCCATACCACTACTGCTTTTTGCAATTCTTTCCTCACCCTGAAACATTAAGTTATTTTCCATATCTTCCATCTCCTTCGTATTGTTGATATCAATTTGATATCAACATAATATCACACAGAAATCATTTTGTCAACTTCAACATAAAGTAGTTTGTTGACTGTTCTGCATCCTTAGTAAAAGTAAAGTGCCATCATGGCTAGATTTCATCCATGATGGCACTTTACTTTTATAATAAAAACTTCTCCACTGGTTTTCATTATAATGCCCACCTTGTCTGATAGACAGGTAGGCATTTTTTGTTGTCTAATATTTATGAACAATTATTATTTGAATTCACTAGAAATTGATGGTAAATTACTCAAATTATTACCTTCTCTATTGTCTGGCAATGACTTTAAATATTCGTTTCCATTTCTTGTAGAAATGCCTACTCCTTCAATACCACCTTGTTTTGCAAGCATAACACCATCACTTTTACTTAATACATTGCCATCTGAAAGTTGGTACCCAGTTACTTTACCACTTGCTTTCACTAATGCGGTAATTTGCTTTGCATCCGCTTTTGACTCTGGAATTTCAGATAAAGCTTTCATCGGCAATTCTGTTACGTCTATTTTGTTATCTGACATTTTCTCACCTCAATTTTATGAAAGTTATAATTTTCTTATTATTATAGTTCCAAAATTGTTAAATAATATTCTTATGGTGAAATGCCAAATATCATCAATCTAATATAAGTTGATACGTATTCTCCATTAAAATCATAAACATTACAAAAATCAAGAACGTTTTATTACAAAAACATAGGTTCCTTCTTTCATAGAAATCTCATATGTTTTTCGTATGGAGAAACCATTTTGGGGTGCCATCTTTTCTATATATTCTTTATTATGAGAATGCAAAATAAGAGTACCATCTTTTTCTAAGTGATTCTTAATCTTTTTAAAAAATTTCAAATGCAGATTATAGATTTCATCTTCTGTTTTTCTTCCAATCCTAAATGGCATGTTGGTAAATACTTCATCAAAAAGATATTCATGTTTAAAGTCAAAGAAATCACGATTGATATAATGAATGATTTGATGAGCAGATTCGGTGTTTTTCCTTGCCATATCTATGGCATCCGCTTGAAAATCAATACCATAAGTAGTGTTTGCTTGTACTGCTTTATAACGTTCAATCAACATGGTTCCTGCCCCACAAAAAGGGTCTAACACTCTGGCATCTTTTTTCATATATGCCATTGCCAGTTTTGCAGTAATTGCTGCATTTACTGCCCTTATGCTTGTGGGCATTGCTTCTTTTCTATATGCAAATCTATCATCCCTTAGAGTAAATAATTTCACAAGTATGTTACAATTCCCATCTTTATTTTCTATTAAACGTATCTCAAATTCATAATTGGAGGTGGTATTAATTAATGTTCTATTGGATAGTTTTTCAATTTGGCTAGACATTTTTTTGGTAAATGCACTTTTTTTATCCAATTCCATCTTGCTTTTAAATTCTACTCTGAAATAAAATTGTGGTTGGCCTTTATGACAATTTGTTAAAAATCGAAGGAGGTCAGAATCTACAATTGCTTTCGCTGCTTTCTCAGCATCCATTGGGCAAGTTGGCAGTCCTTTTATCACAAATAATAATTCATGATAAGTACGAATTTGATCTACCCAGTTTAAATTTGTTACATTTGCCATGACTCCTGCAGTAAATGTTGTCATTTTCGCTTTTGGGTGTAATTGCTTAAGTTCTTCTAATGTAGCTTCAGGAAAATTACGATTTGTAAGTAGGATAATGTCATAGGATTTTTCTTTATCCTCAAACTCATGGGACTCAATCCCTTCTATGGCAATCACCAAAGACGATAATTCTCGTATTTCTTCTGTAAGATGCTTTTGATTTTCTTTTGTCATTGTTATATTCGACAGTTCTTCTAAACGCTCCTTGAATGTTTCTAAGTACTCTCTATAATCAAAATTCTTAATTGCGGCTAAATAAGAACTTTTTACAAACATCTGAGTCTCTTTCTGGTATGCCTCATAAATTGGTACTAAAAATTTTTGACTTCCTAAATCTCCAAGAAGTAGCGCAACATTTTTTCTGGTTTTTGCATCTTCATGCTCTAATAATTCACTAAGCTTCTCTTCCTCACCTGCTAAGCAATAAAGTAAAGCGACTTTGTTTCCTTTTTCCTTCACTTCTTTACGAAGTTTGCTTAGATTTTGTCTTACATCCTGATTTTGTAGTATTTGCTCCCATGTGTCTATTATCATAATTTTCCTTCCTATACTATCTTAATATACATAGTATACACTTTTTAGAGTTACAATGAAACTACTTTTGTATTTCTATAAAAAACACACCACTTCAAGTATTAAAATCGTAAGCGAAGAAGGAGCCAGCGGATGTTCTTTGAGAAAAGTAGCTGCAACATGTAACGTAAGCCATGCAGCCCCTTATAGCCATTTTAAGGACAAGGAAGATTTACTAGAAGCCATGAAAGGTTATGTGACAGATAAATTTGTAACAGTCCTTAGTCAAACCGTTCAAGATGATACTGATGCCCCAAAGCAGTTTACTCAATTAGGAAAAGCATATGTTCTCTTCTTTATAGAAAATCCTAATTATTTTCCATTTTTATTTGGGCAGCATAGTTTTTATATAAACCTTACACCAGATTTTTCTGATACTCAAAACTACCCTCCTTTTGATATTTTCAAGATGGTTGCTATCTCTGCTATGGATCATTTGAAAATACCTAAGGAAAAATACTTACAATCACTTATTGCTATGTGGGCTGTGGTACATGGTATTGCAGCTATCGCTACCATGCACAGTGTACATTTTACTGGTGATTGGAGTGAAACCATTGAACATATTTTGAATAATAATATAAACTCAAATAACAATATATCGGAAAAAATATCCCGAAAGTCATCAAATAATACCGAGGAAGTTTGGCTTTTATAAGATGTATTTGATGCAATTATAAAAAGGTTCTAAGTCAAAACAGGGTAAATTCAAGAAGAATTTTATCCCAACCTTTGACAAAGAACCTTTTTTTCATTGATTTAATAAATCTTATTATTTTGTAAAATCAGCATAATCAGGCTGATTACTAACTTCAATTTTATAAACTTTACTTGTATCTTTTTTAACATAAAAAATGACTTTATCCAATTTATTGGTTGTTGGTGTTATTTCATAATAGGTAAAACTAGTAGATGAATCATCTTTCTTAAATTCTACTTGAGACAAAGCAACTTCTAAATCTGACTGTGACATCCCTACTGTAATTCCCTTAGCAACAATTAGGGGAGTATTATTGTCATTGGTTCCACTATTTACACTTGTCACAAAACAATTACTAATACTAGTAGCACCTTCACTATAATTTTTAGCTAATACTTTAAAGTTCTGATTATCTTTCATTAATGTTACCCAACCACTATCATGTCCAGAAACAGTTTCCACAGAAGCATCTTTTACAATACTCCAACCATTTGATTCAAATACACTAACAGGAGCTGGAAGTTGATAGAGTATATCTGCATAATTAACTGTAAATTTACTAAAATCATCACTAATTTCTGTTGGTGCCTTGTATCTTCCAACAATTTCAGGTACGTCTGAATTAATTTCACTTGTTGCAAATCCTTCAGGTATTGTAATATTTTCCACAACTATTTCACCAATTATGGATGGGTTGTCAGACTCTGATTTTAATTTAATTTTCTGATAGGTATCTAATTTGTATTCTATATTCCTTATACCGCCATTTGATGTGTTATCATAACTTGGGGTACCATATGTAGCTACGGCTTCCTCTATACTACCAAAAAGAGTTACTCCTTTAGGTAGAATAATCTTGGCATCGGATTTTTTTGCTTGATATGAACTAATGCTAATCGAGGTGATATAACATTCACTAAGTGGTTTTGCATTGATATCAAAATTGCATGCACCTACATAACATTGTAGATCTCCCATATTAAATACTAGTGTAGTGGCACGGAATCCCGCATCCAAAGATTCTGAGTCATCGCCTTTATATACCCAACCAAATGAGGTAAAGTCTGCATAGCTTATAGGTAATTGATAGACATCATCATTAATTTGTAATTGAAAACTATATAAATCATCTGATAGAGATCCTAGTCCAAGTTTCTTAGCTCCACTTACAGTGGTTGGCGCTTCTGTAGAAGCAGGTTGTTGTGTAGTTTCTGTCTCCGATTCAGTTACCACTTCAGTACTAGGTTCTACAACAACTTTTTTGCTGCATGCTGACAGCCCAAAGAGCATAACTGATAAAGACATAACAATTAGTAAATTTTTTTTCATAATTTTAATCCTCTCTAAACGTTTTTACATATACATTAAATAACATATCATTTTAATGTAATCATTTGCGAACTCGAAAAGCATAACATACTTTCATTAAAATGTAAATATTAAGTGTATCCACCAATTATATTGCCACCACAAGATAGAATTATTTTTAGAATAAATGATAAACACTTTCAATTTTTTAAACATTAAATTGCAACAATACTACATAATAAAACTTTTTATGCAAATTTTGATAGATTTACTCTATTAAAATAGGTTTAAGATAGTTTGTATTTTAAAATGGTTATGTAATTATTATTGATTCAGGCTTGGATTTTTATGAAACTATGGTATAATGAATTATAACAATATATTTCATCATATTATAAAAAGGTGGTAACACATATGGCAAATAAAAGTCCAGTAAAAAAAGAAGTTAAAAAGAAAAAAGCAGAAACTGCAAAAGATAAGGTAGTTGTAAAAAAAGAAAAAAAGAAATATGATTAATACGAAAAGAGATAGCATCTATATAAGTGCTGTCTCTTTTACATATTTGCTTACTAAATCAGCTTCCTGTCTTTATTTATACTCTTCCCATTCATTGGGTTTAAACCCTAACAAAACGACATGATCACTTACTAAAATAGGCCGTTTTACAAGCATTCCATCTATTGACAACAAGTCATACTGCTCATCCTCTGTCATATTGGGGAGTTTTTTTGACAATTCCATGGATTTATAAATAAGTCCACTTGTGTTAAAGAACCTTTTAAGTGGTAAACCACTTATTTTATGCCAGACTTTAAGCTCTTCTTTTGTGGGATTTTCCTCTTTAATATTACGTTCTATATAGTCAAATTGATGTTCCCCCAACCATTTTTTTGCTTTTTGGCAGGTTGAACATTTAGGGTAGTTTATAAATAAATATTCCATTTTATCAGTCCTTTTCTAATATTTTTAATCGTACTTATTATATAATACTTTAATCATGATAGCAAGACATTAGAATTCCAAGTTAAATATAAATTTCTTTTAATTACATCTTGTAAAAAGAGGGTCGGAAGGTAATAGTTAGTGAGCAGACTAAATAAAACAATTAGAATTGCAGCCAACACAGAAGCACCATGTTATTGGGCGATTAAGGCCAAAGGGTTTGATGTTAATATGACTTGTGTAGAAGTAGTTGAAAAAAATGACTATAACTATATATGGACTTTTACGGCCAACAAAGATGATTTGACAATAAGTGCCTAAAACATCTATGAACTACTTGCACTGATTGCTGTTCAAGAAATCCGAGGTGATCATTGGGAAACAACAACTGAAGAATGGGAGTATTATAGAAGTATCATTGATTTTGCCCCAATTTATAACAATGAAGAAAACAAACTCGAGATGAATAATGCCTCCATCAAGCAAATGGGACATACAGAATCTGCGTGTTTTTGGACCTTGAAATCCAAGGGATATGAGTTAGACATCTCTTGCAATTTCTATCATGATACTTACAATGATTTTGAGGAATATGTACTATATGATGACTTTTTATGGAATTTTGACATCAAGAAAGAATGGTGCTTTAGTGGAACAACCATTCAACAATCATTAGCACTCTTAGCTATGTGGGAAGTAAGAGGTGCTGAAAACTATACTTGGAAATCCATAAACGACGAGGCAAAAACTTATTTTAATAGGAAAGAGGAGTCTCCCCTTTATGACTTAAATGGAAATATTATTGAGGATTAAAATATGAATAAATGTAATTTTTAGTAACATGTATCTCATGTGCTGAAATGGCTCTGTTTGGAATTAATCAAATGTAGCTACTTAGTTAGTAGCTTCTCAAAACTAAGATCAATTGCCAAGGCCCCAAGAGGCGCCGCTATTAAAATTGAAAGAACTGCTACTGTTAATACAATTTGACCACATGGCAGACCCATCGCCAGAGGAATGGAACCTATAGCTGCTTGTACGGTGGCCTTGGGTATATAAGCTACCATACAAAATACTTTTTCTTTTCCGTTAAGTTTTGTCTTCACAAGACAAAAAAACACTCCTAACATTCTAACTATGAGAACTCCCAAAATCAGAAAAATTGCTGTTGCACCTGCCGAAACAGCATAACGAAGATCTACAGTTGCACCAACAAGAACAAATAACAATACTTCAGCTGCCACCCATAACTTTGAAAATTTATGGGATAGTCTTTTAGCAAGGGTTTCATAGGATTTGAGTAAAGAACCACCCATTGCCATAATGGCAAGAAGCCCAGAAAAAGGGATCACATTATTTAGAGCATGTTCAGTGGCAATTAGCAAAAATGATACACTTAATAGAATCATCACTTTTGCCGAATCACGCATATGGATTCGCCTAAAGACCTTAGCTAAAATCATACCACACAAAACTCCAAAAAGCAGTCCTAACATAATAGAAATAGGAATTTCAGCAAATTTTAACCATGATATATGTTCTCCCTTTGCCAGACCTGTAAATGAGGTAAATAATATAATGACAAATATATCATCCACAGAGGCACCTGCTAAAATCATTTGTGGAATGCTTTTTTTTGTTCCATACCCACCTTCTATTAGTTTAAGCATACGTGGAACAACTACAGCAGGAGAAACAGCCGCCACCACTGCACCCATAATAGCTGCCTCTAGAATTGTCACTCCCAGCAGTCTTGGCGCAAGCAGTATAATTCCTAGTATTTCAAAGCATGCAGGTACAAAACACATGAGTATTGCAGGTCTGCCCACACGTTTTAGATCCTTGATATCCAGAGCTAAACCGGCTCTTGTTAAAATGATTACAAGAGCAAGCTGCCTTAAATCAGATGAAATATTCAGGATTGAACTGTCCAATAAATTCAAAACATATGGACCCAAGATGATTCCTGTAATAATCATACCTAGCAAACTCGGCAATTTTATTTTATTAAAAATCGATCCAAAAAACATACCTACCATAAAAATTAATGCTAAACTTGTTAACATAAGAGAACCTCCATATTGTCAAATATTTGCAGAAAAAAGCTGATGCTTCTGCGTCAAAAATTCACAGAAGTCATCAGCTCAAACCCTATTGCTTTTTGTCACCCTCCACCTCTTGGGTATTTACAGAGACTCTATATCGAACAATTTCACTTACTAGATCAAATGGTATTGGTTTATCTATAGGAAACTGAATGGCACCTTTTGATGTTTTATAGTTTGTTAACTTGTTCTGAAAAACCTCAACTCCCTCAGCACCAGGATATAAACCTATATGCTTTTTAAAAGCAGCAAAATGGACTAGGTTTCCATTAAGATAAAATGTAGGCATTCCCCAGCTTATCTTTTCTGTGGCATTAGGGGCTGAATCCTTTATTACTTTTCGGATTTCTTGAAGGATTATCTGAACATCCAGGGATTGTTGTGAAATATATTCATCTATGGTATGAAATGTGAGTTTATTATCTTCCATCTATTTCTCCTTCTTAATATATCATAGGAATTTTTTACCAATTAAACTTAAAACTTAGTACATTCCCATCTATATTAACATGAAATAAATGCTTTTGCAATTGCCCTTTTGAAAATTTCTTTAGGTATTTTATCATAGTGCCAGCCTGATATCACTTGGTTTTAAGATACTAAAATGTTTTTAAATCCTTGCAGACCTTTAGGGATGCTTCTGTAAGTTGTAACACTTGTTCTAGTGTAGTATCTTGTGCGATTTCTTTTAGAACTAAACCTTCTGAAGTCACTTCAATCACTGCTAATTCTGTCACAATCATATTTACTTTGTGAATTGCTGTTGCTGGCAATGTTATTTTCTTTAATATTTTGGGAACATTACCTTTGGCTGTATGGGTCATGGCTACAATGACTTTTTTAGAACCTGTCACTAAATCCATGGCACCACCCATACCAGGCACCATTTTCCCTGGTATAATATGACTGGCAAGGCTTCCTGTCTCATCTACCTGTAGAGCACCTAGCACTGTTAAGTCTACATGACCTCCACGGATAATTGCAAAGGATGTAGCACTGTCAAAATAGCAGGCACCAACACTAATGGTAACAGGAACTCCTCCAGCATTGACAATATCAGGATTTATGTTGGATTCATTTGGCAATGGTCCCATACCTAGAATCCCATTTTCGGATTGAAGAAGAATATGTACATCCTTGGGAACAAAGTCTGCTACCATTGTAGGCAAACCAATTCCTAAATTAACCACATTACCATCTGATAATTCCTTTGCCACACGTTTTGCTATTCGTTCTTTAACTGACATAGGCTTCACCCCCCACAATAAAATCCACAAAAATGCCAGGTGTTACAATGTTCTCTGCTTCAATTCCGCCAACAGGTACTATTTCTTCTACAGCAACAATAACTAATTCTGCTGCAGTTGCCATAGTTGGATTAAAATTACGGGTGGTGCCCTTGTAGAAAATGGAACCTGATTCATCCGCTATAGATCCTCGCAGTAATGCCACATCTGCTTTCAGAGGTTTTTCAAGCAAATAGTCCTTACCATCAATGGATAAAACCTCTTTCCCTTCTGCAACAGCCGTTCCTAGTCCTGTAGGGGTTAATACACCTCCAAGTCCAGCACCACCAGCACGAATTCTCTCAACTAAAGTTCCCTGAGGCACTAATATTACTTCTAATTTCCCCTCATTCATTAATTGACCAGTTAGGGGGTTTAATCCAATATGGGATGCAATTAATCTTTTAATTGCTCCTGCTGCTATTAACTTCCCAATTCCGGTGCCAGGTGTTCCGCTATCATTAGCTATTACAGTTAAGTCCTTAATTCCTTTCTCTACAATAGCATCCATTAATAGTTCAGGTGTACCATTGGACATAAAGCCACCTATCATAACAGTCATCCCATCTTTTATATTAGAAACCGCTTCCAAAGCTGTAATTTTCTTCAAAGAACTTACCTACCTTTCTACAATTATAGAGGTTCCCATACCACCACCAATACATAAGGTAGCTAACCCTGTTTTTGCATCTCTTCGTTTCATTTCGTATAACAATGTGGTTAGAATTCTTGCTCCTGATGCTCCAATTGGATGCCCTAGCGCAATAGCACCACCATTTACATTGGTTTTGTTTAGATCCAGACCTAAATCTCTAGTGACTGCAAGGGCCTGAACAGCAAATGCTTCGTTTGCTTCTACCAAATCCAAATCCTGTGCTTTCATCCTAGCTTTTTTTAGTGCCAACTGAGTGGCCGGTACCACACCTAATCCCATTACAGATGGATCTACACCAGCAGATCCATAACTACGTATGGTTGCCATAATTGGTAAATGGAGTTCATCTGCTTTTTCCTTGGAACAAAGAATCAACATAGCCGCGCCATCATTGATTCCTGACGCATTTGCTGCTGTAACCGTTCCATCCTTTTGAAATGCTGGGCGTAGCTTTTGGAAATTTTCGATTTTTGAATGGAAGCGTGGAAATTCATCTGTATCATATACCATTGGCTCACCTTTTCTTTGAGGAATAGATACTGGTACAATCTCTTCTTTAAATCTCCCTGATTCAATGGCTTTTTGAGCTCTTTTTTGGCTTTCCAATGCAAATTCATCCTGTTCTTCACGGGTAATTCCATACTGACTGGCAATATTTTCTGCTGTTACACCCATGTGATAATCGTGGTAGGCATCCCACAATCCATCTTTAATCATGGTATCTATCAGGGTATCATTTCCCATTTTATTGCCAAATCGATGTCCATTTAATACATAAGGAGAATTGGACATACTCTCCGTTCCACCAGCTAAAATAATGTCTGCATCACCAGCCTTAATTATTTGGGCTGCCAAAGAAATTGCTCGTAAACCTGAACCACACACCTTACTAATCCCCATAGCGGGTACTTCTTCTGGAATCCCAGTTTTTATTAATACTTGGCGGGCAACATTTTGTCCCAGCCCAGCACTTAATACATTTCCAATGATTACTTCATCTATTTGATTTTTATGAATCTTAGCACGCTCTATGGCTGCATTTGCTGCAATAGAACCTAGTTCCACAGCAGATACTCCTGCAAAGTTACCACCAAAATTACCTATAGGAGTTCTGGCAGCACTTACGATTACGACTTCTCTCATTTTATCTCCTATCTGCCTGTCTTAGCTAATAAATATTTGAGTTTCTCTTTAAAGACCCAAAATTTTTCTGGCTTCATCAGGTGTGGCTACCTGTTTTCCAAACTCTTCAACAGTACGTTTGGTACGTTCTACAAATTCTACATTGGACTTGGCCAGTACCCCTTTTGAGTATAAAATATTATCTTCCATACCAACGCGTACATTTCCACCAAGTGCCAATGATGCAAATAAAATTGGCAAATGACCCTTGCCTATACCAAGGGCACTCCAGGTAGAACCTTCTGGAATCAATTTTTTAAGAAACACAAGATTCTCTACAGTCGCAGTCATACCACCAGGAACTCCAAGTACAAATTGGAAGTGAAGAGGTGCTTTTAATACTCCTTTTTTTAAGTAGTACAAAGCGTTATAAACCATACCAACATCAAAGATTTCAATTTCTGGTTTCACGCCTACTTCCAGCATTGTATTACCTAGTTTTTCAAGAAACTTTGGACTATTTTCAAATACCGTAAAATTCTGCCAATTCATGGAACCACAATCATAAGATGCCATTTCAGGTTTTAAGCCCACAAAGGGTTTCATACGAACCTTTTCATCTAGTCCAATACCCCCAGAGGTGGTTAGATTTAGAACAATATTGCAATCTTTTTTATCCCTGATAAGTTCTACTGTCTGGCGGAATTTTTCATAACTCATAGAGGCATTATCCTGATCATCTCTAACATGAATATGAGCTATAGAGGCACCAGCCTTCCAACTCGCGTAGACTTCTTTGGCAATTTCTTCTGGTTGTAAGGGTACATAAGGAGTGTTTTCTTTCTTTGGCCATGCTCCTGTAGTTGCTACGGTCACTATTACTTTATTGCTTAAATCACTCATTTATTATCTTCCTTTCTATATGTTTTAGTATGTATAAGTAGAAGGAAAGGGAATTGCCAACTTAGACGAGCAATTCCCTTTTCATTTCACAAAATAGTGGACTAAATTACCAATTAAACAAAACCGTACTTATATATTCTTTCTGGTACTGGATTCAAATCCTCCTCATCAATTTCCGCAACACAACGGACCATGGAACCATCGCCCATATACCATCTAATTGGAAAACAGAAGAATCTAAATCTTTTTCCAGAAATTTTATCCAAATTACCACCAAGGTTTTCAACTCCCACAATGCCATGACCTAACATTTCTTTATGGCATGGTTCCCATGTTCCCCAGCATCCTAGTGCCTCTAAATCACCGAATTTCTCATCATATGCTTCTTTTCCATGAATTTGGATATATAATTCTTTGTCAAATTCAGCATAAGCTTCTTTACCAAATTGTTCTATGTATTCTTCTGTAATTGGTTTTCCTGAAGATCCAACTAAATTCATCCTTGTCATTCCATTATTTCCCATTGCGGTATGGAGTGGATGATCCAGAGCCTGCATATCCATAGCAACACACTTTACCTTATGTGTTACAAACCACTTTCCAGCATCCACTCCTGTGCCACAGGAATAATGATAATAATCCTTTGAATCATCAAACTCACGATGCATACCTGTATTTAGGCAAACAACCATTCCTTCCAATTCTTCTGGTTTGATATTGGCACGCTTACATGCATCATCTAGATGTTCTCCTGTAATCAATCCCCACCGATTAATATTTATTTCCAGACATACAGCATCACCTGTGTATGCATCAACAGGCATCTCATGGGTATAACGTGCTCTTTTTCCATCAAATTCTTTTTCCATCACATGGCGAGGTGCATCACAATGTGTACCTGTATGCATGGTACAACCAACATACTGGGTCAGAACACCACCTTTAGCCAATGTATGTTTGCTATCAATAACCGGCTTATCAAAGTAAGGCCAGCGTGGAATTTCTGCACTAAATGGATGTGTTAAATCTACAAAAACTTTTTTTCCCATTTCTTTATTACCTCCGTTATTTAATTTTTATCATGGATCTTTCTATTATAGAAGTTCCTATGTTAATTTGCCCAATAGCCGCCATCCACAGGAATATTGGCACCAGTGATAAAGTTACTTGCTGTGGATGCTAAAAATAAAGCAGTACCTACAAAATCTTCTGGCTCACCTAAACGACCAATTGGAAGTCTTGTAAGAAATTTATTCTTAGCCGTATCATCCTGAAACATCCATTCGGTTAACTCCGAGCGAAATACAGTAGGATTAAAGGTATTGACATTAATTCCATATTCGCCCCATTCCGAGGCCAAAGATTGAGCCATTAGGTCGATACCTCCTTTAGCAGTACAGTATCCGGTATAGTTTTTCATACCAATTTTGGAGCGGGCAGAAGATACTAAAATCACTTTTCCGCCTTTTTTCTGATCTACAATTACTCGACCTGCATACTTACAAAATAACCATGTTCCCTGAACATCAGCGTCTATAATTACTCTCCAATCTTCTAAGGTATGATCTAAAATAGCTTTTGGGGCATTGTAACCGGCCGCTGTTACTAATACATTTATTTCACCATATTTGGCAACAGTATCAACAACAATTCTTTTCACATCTTCTTCTGTTGCTGGATCACCTACTGAGTATCCGCAATCAATACCTGCTGCACTCATTTCATCACAAAGAGATTTTAATGTATCTTCCTTACGTCCTGTTGCCATAACTTTCATTCCTGCATGACCATATCCAAAACAAATAGCTCTTCCTAGAGCACCAGTTGCGCCAGTAATAAGAGCAACCTTTTCCCTTACATCAAATATTGTGTCTACAAACTGTTTTTCTACCATTTGTATCTCTCCTTCTATTTAAACCTAATATGTTGTATTATTGTGGATAATTGATGATTACAAGCATAGTGGCTGGTTTATTTGACTCATTTAACAAATAGCGCCCTTCATTAGGTAGAAAGGAAATGGATTCATCTTTATGAATGACATATTTTGTGCCACCTTTATCTGCGACAGTGATTTCCCCCTCAAGAACGTAATATACCTTTTCTAATGGGTTGTCTTCATAAGCATATTCTGCACCCCCACCTGGTAAGAAGGTTGATAAACCTATCCAGAACTTTTCAGCTCCAGTTTCCTCCTTGCCATGGATGCGCATTGCTGTCATATTAAAATGACCAGGTGCAGCATAAGCTTTTAAATCTGCTAGTGAACGTTTAATCATGTAAATCTCCTCTCTGCCTGCTTTAGCAGACCTTCCATTTAGAATCGTGAAACAGGTTTTAATTGATTTAATAATTTTTACTGGCTTTTAATTGACAAAGCAAACGATAATGAAAGGCTTCTTGTAACTGATTCTTTTTCTCTTCTGGATAAGTGAAAAATCCTTCTCCTGTTTTAAATCCTAATTTACCTTCTTCCACCTTTTTTCTTAACATAGGGCTTGCAAAGGTGGTGTTGTCCATAACAGCTAAAAGATTATCTCCTACTGCACACCAAATATCCAATCCACCAAAATCTGTAACTTCTAATTGACCAGTTGTTGCATAACGAAAAGCTGGACCAAATTTTAATGCAACATCAATATCTTCTGGATCTGCAACACCCATTTCTATTAAAGAGAAAACCTCTCTGGCGATTCCTTGCTGGATTCGGTTCGCTATTAAGCCCGGAATGTCTTTTTTAACCTTAGCAGGGCGTTTTTGGATTTTTAAATACATAGCTTCTACTTCTTTAAAGACACTTTTATCCATATTTCCAAAAAATGAAAGTTCCACCAAAGGCATAAGAAAAGCAGGATTGTACCAATGACAAATCATTGTTCGTACCTTACGGGCAGCAGAAAGATTAACAGTCATATGTTCAAATGAAAGACTTGAGGTATTACTTGCAAATATGGCCTCTGGTTTGCAATATTGCTCCAATTGGTCAAATAATTTTATTTTTAATTCTAAATTCTCAGGAATTGCTTCAATTATGTAATCAGCATCAGAAACTGCTGATTTAATGTTATCATACATGTGAATATTCCCTAAAGAAGGCTCTATATTATCTGAATTCATTACACCTTCCTTACTTAAAAATTGATATTGGGAAAAAATTTTATCTTTACAACTCTTACGAACTTCAAAAAATGTCTCTGAAACATTCACTTGATATCCATGCATTGCGAAACATCCTGCAATTGCATGACCCATAGTACCTGCCCCTATTACAGCAATTGTTTGAATCATATTTTCACCTTTTCCTTATTTTTCTACACTGTACTTTTTTGACAAAGCAAAAAATACAAAAAGAAATTATTTCGTCTTTTTATTGTAATATTCGTTGCATTAATTATTATTTATTGTATAATTAGTATAACACTTATCATTTTTTAAGTGAAATTCATAATATTTATTATAGTTATAACTAAGGAGGTGAATTTTTGAATCTATTTCAATTAGAATATTTTTTAACTCTGGCAGAAACCCTTAATTATACAAAAGCTTCTCAGAAGCTTCATATTACTCAACCAAATCTAAGCAAGATGATTGTGAACATAGAACGTTCTGTAGGTTCTCAACTATTTATACGAAGTAAACGTGACGTCCACCTTACCCCTTCTGGAGAAGTTTTTTATAAAGAAATCACCAAAACTATGAATGCATATGATAATGCCATCAAAAAAACACGGGAAATGGAAAATGGCACCTCGGGAGTTATTAGCCTTGGTTTTTTAGGTACCGCCGTAATTAAAATACTGCCTAAAATCATAAATCAATTTTATAAACAATATCCAACAGTCAATGTGGATTTAACAGATTATACCTACTCACCTTTAATACAGGCTCTGTCTGAAGATAAGATAGATATGGCAATTCTCCCAGATCAGGAACTACATACCATACCAGAGTTAGCAAAAAAGCACTTATATTCTGATGATATGTGTGTAGCAGTCTATCATACACATAAATTTGCTAATCGTGAATTTATCAGTCTTTCTGAACTTAGAGATGAGCCTTTTGTTAATATGAGCCAAAAAGTCTCCATTAGAGACTACAATTTAGTCAATAACCTATGCTTAGAAGAAGATTTTTTACCAAATACTGTTTATGAGGCAAATACCCTTTTGAACTTGTTAATGATGGTGGAATGCCAGATTGGAATCACTATTTTGGCTAGTCATATGTGCCATTTTGCCACTTCCAATGTTCGTTTTATCAAACTAAAAGGTTATGAACGTTATTTCAAAGTTGTCTGTGCCTGGAGACGAAATCAAAATTCCAGTATACCTAAATTTTTGGAAGTAATTGATGAATGCCTGCATCTTAACGAAACAAAATAAATGTACCTTTAGAACTAAAAAGAGTGTATTCAAGAATGTTCTAGCTTTTCTTGAATACACTCTTAACAAAACCAATTCAATCAGAATTATGGTCTGCTAGGTTTTATAAATTCCTTATATTTATTTACACGTTTTTTGTAAGCTTCTGACTTCTTTGTTTCCATCAACTTACCTTCGTTTTCCCTAATGTCATCCACATGAATGAATTTACCAGGCATGGTATTGTGTGCATGTTGTAGTTGTTCCTCTGGAAATTCAAATTTGATTTTTCCGTCCTCTACTTTCACCTCTCCAACGATTCCACACAAACAGCAAATAGCTTCTGATGCATTGTCATTTAAATAAAAGTTTCTGCTATGACAGTGAGGACAGACACCATTATCTCCCAAATATTGTGCATGATCCATGTTTTCGGTCGCTTTAGCAAGATTCACACCTATTTCATGTGCTCTTTGTACTTTTTCATCCTCCATAATTATACCCTTAGACCATTGGAAAACTTCATTATCAATGGTTTTCCAGATTGGAATTAGGGAAAGCATTTCAAAATCACATTGTATTCTGGTAGCCCAATCAGAACCACCGATGCCCATATAGGACACTACTTTCTCTTTGAATACTCTAGGATCCGGAGCCGTTCCACCTGATTCTTCAGCAATTTTTGTACCAATTACATTATTTGCTTTATCCATTCTAGGACCAAAACGGTCTGTTAATGTACGGAATATAGCAGCTACACCTTTTTCAAAAATTGGTGCAGCAAAGACAATAGCATCTGCATCAAACATTTTACTCCTTAACCATTCAAAGTCATCCTTTAAAACACATTTTCCACCTTTACCGGCCATCAATCCTTTTACACATGCGATACAACCTGTACAATATTTAATATCTAAATCCAACAATCTGATAAATTCAATTTCTGCGCCCATTTCCTTAGCACCCATAAGTGCTTCTTTACACATTGAATCATTATTACCATTTTTAGTCCCTGCTGAAATACCCAATACTTTCATTATTTTCCTCCTTATTCTTAAACGAATTTATCAAACCTAAAATCCGTTCCATGTAGGTATTCCTGTATATACCTTAGTTTCTTCCAAGCCTAAAAGTGCACGTAAAGCACCTGATGCCAGAGCTTCCATTTCAAAATCACCACCATATACTTTTATTGGTGCAATAAAGCTGCAGAGTTTACTGACATTCTCCACAAAGTATGTATCATTACTTACACCACCAGTTAATATAATTCCATCTACCTTACCACCCAATACACATGCATATGATCCAATAAACTTTGACAAATGATAAGCCATTCCCTCATAAATTAGCTTTGCATAGGAATCTCCATCCGTTATTTTCTGCTTTATTTCTAACGTGCTATCAGTTCCCAGATGTCCTAACAGTCCGCCGATTTTACTGATTTTAGCTACCATTTCTTTTTCTGTATATTCTCCTGAATAACACATTTTTATAAGAGGAACTGCTGGTAATGAACCTGATCGGTTAGGAGCCATGGGACCATCTCCATTTAGAACATCATTACCATCTATCATTTTACCTTTTTGCTGTGCAGTAATGGATAAACCGCCACCTACATGGGCAACTATAAAATTACACTCCTCATACTTTTTTCCAAGTTCCTTGGCATAACGCATTGCAACTTCTTTTTGATTTAACACATGGACACGACTTTCTCTGTATAGCCCTTTGATTCCAGTGATTCTGGCCAAATCTTGAAACTCATCTACATCTGGTGGATTTACTAGGTAAGCTGGTGCATCTATTTCTTTGGCAAATGCATCAATTAATTGGGCGCCTAAAATAGCAGGATGTTTTACGGTACGCCCTTCTCTTGAATGTTCAAGAATCATATCATTAACCGGATAAATGCCACCTTCCATGCTTTCAAGACCACCACTGTAAGCAGCAAATGCATCTATATCAGAAAGAGAAATCCCTGCCTTTTTTAACTCTGCAAGGATTGTCTCCTTACGATAAGACAACTGGTGGCTAATTTCTGCAAATTGTTTTAATTTTTCAGGATCATGTGCCACATTAGCTTTGAATTTTATGGTTTCATTTTCAAATACAGCTAATTTTGTAGATGTGGAGCCTGGGCTTAATGTAAAAATTTTATGTATAACCATATTCTATTTTTCTCCTTTCGTAAACTCTTACTGCTCTTTGCCCCCTGCACGAATAATAAGCATAATAATATTTCCCATCATTTCTGATAAAGGTGCACTTCTTGAAAAGTCACAAATAGGTTTTGCAAATCCTTGTAATATTGGTCCATATGCATCTGCTTTACCAAATATCTGTATTAATTTTACTCCAATATTCCCTGCATGAAGGTTGGGGAAGATGAGGATATTAGCTTTTCCTGCCACTTCACTGTCTCTCCTTACTTTATTTTGGGCAACTTTTGGGATAATTGCAGCATCTAGCTGAAATTCTCCATCAATCTTAAGACTTGGTTTTCTTTTATGAACAATTTTAATGGCTTCATGGATCACATCAATACTTTCGTGTTCTGTACTTCCACAAGTAGAAAAGGCCAGCATACCAACCCTTGGTTCCCAACCTAATAATGTTTTAATGGTATCTGCTGATGCAATGGCAATATCTGCCAAATCATTGGCATCGGGGGTTGTATTTACAGCACAATCAGCAATTGCCAGCATTTGACCCTCTGGACCATCAAATCCTGGCACATTTAAAATACCAAGGCTTGATATGGTTTGAAACCCTTCCTTTAATCCTATCATGACATTAGCAGAAATTATCACTTCAGCAGTTGTATAACTTCTTCCTGCTGCCACACAATCAGCAATTCCAAGTTTAGCAAGTATCATAGCACAGTTGACTGGATCTTTTGCCTTCCTTTGGATTGCTTTTTCAGTTAAATCATCATACATATTGGTATATTCATGTGCTAATTTTTCTCGAGCTTCTTCACTGGTGTTATCATAAAACAAAAATCCTTGTGTGGAAACATTCATAGACTTAGCAAGTTTTATAATTACTTCAGATTTGCCTATTAGCACGGGAGTCCCAATTTCTTTTATTACCACTTCTTGTGCAGCCTTAAGAATCATCTCATGATCAGATTCCGGAAAAACAATCTTTTTAGGATTTTTTTTGGCTTGTTGTTCTAGCTCTTCAATTAAATTTCTCTCCATTTATCTCAATCCTTTCTATAAATCACTAACATTACTCTTACCAATAGCGGATGCAAATGCCACTACATAATCGGTATCATAAGAGAGTGAAATTAAAATATGTTGAATTCCAATTTTTTGAGCCTCCAACAAAGCTTTACCATGAAGTTGCACAAAAGGTCGCTGTATTTGATCCCCTAATATTTCAATATCACAAAGTCTTATGTTATCTCCAGACACTCCCATAGATTTAAAAACAGCTTCTTTACCTGCAAATCTTGATGCATAATATAGAAAGGGACGTTCTCTTTCCTTAGCTTGTGAGATTTCCTTTTGGGTATAAGTTTCTTTCAAAAAAGGATCTGTATCCACTAGATATGCTTCCTTTAGGTTGGCTAAATTTAGAATGTCTGTTCCGATTCCCAGTAGCATTCTGCTGCCTCCTTCTATTTATTAACGGTAAACATAATCTCCTGATTTATATTTAGGAGGAATCACTGGCACTTGTATAAATGACTCATATTGTCCACCAGTATGGATGATATGTTTGCCATGATTGTTTGTATCCCAGGCAAGTGGTTCAAACCAACCCTCTCTTATGTAACGTCCTGCCACCTGAACTCTTAATTTTTGTCCTTTGTGCCAAATACGTGCAGAAGGTACAATTTCTATATCTACTGGTACAATTTCTCCAGATGTGAGTTTTAATTCTCTTTCATGAGCCATAACTGGCTGGAATTTTGTAGAAAGTTTGGGATCTAATTCTCGGTGAGACACTCGGATCTTACCCCAGGCTCCTGGGTGGGCTTCTCCAAGGGTATGCCATGGAATCCACGCTCCACTCTCATCAGCTTTTTGAATTGTTATAAACATATCCATATCATCATGACCATCGGCTTCAACAAAAAGACGTAAATACATATAACCAGTTAATTCGGTATCTTCTTTAAATTCTATATCAAACTCTACTTGTTCTGTATTTGCATCATAACTAACTTTTGTTTCTGTGGCTACTGGAGTCTCTTGCATGGTTTTAGATTCTGCATCCAGATAGTAACGTACATATTCTGTTCTTTCTAATGGGAAAGCAGTTTCAGCTCTTCGTTCTTGATAATCGCAATCATAAGCATCCATAATATCCAGACGAACCTTTGCAGTCATCTCCCATCCATTATGTATTTCTTTTAGATAGCGGTCATAAAAACGTTTTAAATCTTCCAGATTTTCTGGTGCATAGGTATCCGGCCATTCAAAATCTCTGTGCATACGTATCCATTTTTTTCGGGACTTTGCTTTACGAAAGGCTTGAACGGAACCTCTTAAATGAAAATGGCTATAACCAGCTGTAGCATAAATAGGTATTTTCACCTTTGTAAAATCAGGTATTTTATCTTTCCAATATCCGTTCATTAAGGGATATTTACGAGCCATTGCTACCTGATCATCTACACCACCAGGACCCGTTACCTGTGCAGCAATAAATTCATTAAAACTAAGAGCTGGTATTCCGCCTTCATATATAGCTTCCCGATAAATATCTGTAGTCGCTTCCCAGGGTGCAATACAGGTCAAATGAGGTGGCTGATAAGCTGCAATTCTCCATTGATGCATAGCAACCCCAGAGTTTCCTGACATTCCTACTTTCCCATTACACCATGGCAAAGTGGCAATCCATTCAATAAAATCATAACCATCTTCACTATCCTGATAGGTGAACATATGCATATGACCTTCAGAATGGCCGGTACCTCGAATATCCACATTGGCTACTGCATAACCTTGATGGCACCAATAAGCTGGATCAGGTGATTCAAATTTAGCCATTTTGGAAACGGTTCCTGGTGGAACTCCCATAATCTGCCATTCTGACATTCCATCCCCAGGGCGTTTTCCAAACCAGCTCCAGGAGATAATAACTGGAACCAATTCAGTTGTGTTACTTGGACGATAAATATCTGTGTAAATAGTGGCTCCATCTCTCATGGTAACAGCAACGTCTTGTTCACACAAAATACCGGGTGCTGCTTCATACACTCTTTGGTTAAATTCCGGACAAAAACCCTGCCCCATTCTTGCCATAGGATCATCACTGTTGGACAAATCCATGTCTGCCTGGATGGCTATGGGTTTTCGCGCTACACGATAAATAGCTTCTATCTCTTCACCCTGAAATACTTCTTTTACTGTAAAAAATTTTGTATCTTCCATATTTGCTTCCTTTCTTTTATTCGTTTTCTAAAAGTTCTAAGACATAATCTACTGCTTCACCAATGGTTTTTTGTCTTCTAAATGTCATATAAGGAATTTCCATATCAAACATATCTTCTAAGTAAGTGGTAATTTGAGAATAGTGTACTGATTTAGCATTTAAATCCACAGCAAATGTCATATCCTCAGTTATTTCTTCTGGGGTCTTTCCAAATAGGGGGGCACCACGTTCTACTAACTTGTTAAGTATTTCTTGTCTTTGATCCATTGTTTTTTACCTCCATAAAAAATGTCATTTTGTCATATTATACTTTTATAAATCAGTATGAAAATCAAAATTACACAAATTATTTTAGGCATATATTTGACTTTCACGAGTTTATATAAATTTATTATATACAATACAACTAATTAAAACTATGTTTTGCAAACTAAATTTAATAAGAATAAGACCTTGAGATTGTGTTGCAACACAACAGTCTGATGTAATGTTTGATTGGACTATTTATGAGGTTAAATTTAGAATTAGGAATGCTGTGTATTCAATTCGTCAAGATTATGATGTGATATAATAAGAATGTAGATGAGAGTTTATATTTTGCATAGGGGTATGTTTTATGGAAGAAATGTTAAACACTATCCTTTAAAATGGATGTAGTAGAAGATAGACATCTAGAGGATAATAGCATGTCGGAAGACAAACTTAATAAGGATAAACATATGAAGCCTAACTGCTCCAAAGCACAGTAGTATATGTAAAGTAAAACTACTATGCTCTATCTAATTAATTATATTCAAAAAGTAATCATTACCATACATTTCATCAAGAAGTTTTTTAAATCCTGTACCACATTCTAAATAGTTATATAGTATCATAAGTCAAACATACTGGTCGATGAGATCTAGGATCCTCTACGATATACGCATCTATGGAAAAAACAGCTTTTAAGGTTTCTGCGGTCATTATTTCTTTAGGGGTACCCTCTTTTACGATAGCGCCTTTTTTAACAGCAATCATATGATGAGAAAAACGGGATGCCATATTTAGTTCATGTATTACCATTACAATCGTCTTTTTTTCATCCAAATTAAGTTTTTGCAGCAACTGAAGTATCTCAAGCTGATGAACCAAGTCCAAATATGTTGTGGGTTCATCCAACAAAATCAACTCTGTATCTTGTGCCAATGCCATGGCTATCCAGACTCTTTGCTTTTGTCCACCAGAAAGGGTATCAATATCTCTTTCCTTAAACTCTATCATATTGGTCATCTCCAAAGCCCTCTGGATTTTTTCCTTATCCAAGTCACTGAGTCGTCCAAAACCTTTTTGATGGGGGTAACGCCCATATGCCACAAGTTCTTCCACTGTTAATCCATTAGGTGCTTCTGGAGACTGTGGTAATATAGCCATTTTTTTAGCAATATCAATATTGGATTGTTTTGAAATTTCTTTTCCATCCAGCAGGATCCTTCCAGACTTTGGATCTAAAATTCGGGATAACGCTTTTAGTATTGTGGATTTCCCACAACCATTTGGGCCAATGATGGAGGTGATTTTACCAGTTAATATATTCAGATTAAGACCTTTTACAATATCGGAATTTCCATATGTAAGTGTTAAGTCTTCGGTTTTCATTATATTCATTTTAACTCCCGCCTATCTGCTTTTTTCGATACTTCAATCAGAATTGTGAAAAGTATTTATCAAGCTACAGCCTTCACAATACTTAAAATCTACTACTTCGATTTTGCTAATAAATACAGAAAATATGGTGACCCAATCACAGCCACAACAATCCCAATGGATACCTCATTGGGTGATAATATGGTTCGGGATATGATATCCGAAATAACTAATAAACCGGCTCCGCAAAGTGCCGTAGCTGGCAATAACAATTGATGCTTAGGTCCAACTAACTTTCTTGCTATATGAGGGCAAATAAGTCCCACAAAAGCAATTCCGCCCCCCACCGCTACACAAATGCTGGACAACCCAACCGCTGCCACTAAAAGAATCAAGCTTTGTTTTTGCAAGGAAACACCTAAACCAATAGCTGTCTGGGTTCCTAAGTTCAGAACATTAAGTGTGCGTGATTTGTAAACCACAAAAATCATCAAAATAAGGATCCAGGGACCCATAATTTTTATATTGCTCCATGAGGCACCCCATATATTACCCGATAACCAGCCTTCCATAAATCCAAATTCATCCTGCCTCATTTTTAACAGTAAAACAGTAGTTACAGAGGTTATTGCAGAGGATATTGCAAATCCAGTCAACAAAAGACGACTTAGTGAAATTCCTTGATTTTTTTCATAGGTTAATAAATACACCGCCCCTGCTGTTAAAAAGGCACAAACAAATGCAAAGATTGGCATCAAAATACTGGTGTTTTCCACACCTTTGGAAAATAATAAAATATAGATAGCAACCCCCAGACCAGCTCCTGAATTAATCCCTAAAATTCCTGGGTCAGCAAGTTCGTTTTTGGAAACCCCTTGCAAAACGCAACCAGATACAGATAGTCCTAACCCTACAAGCACTACCATAATGATTCTGGGTAATCTAAGATTAATTAGGGTAAAAGAAAGTGCTTTTGGTGCCGTTTTATTGAAGATATTTATATAGTCAGAAATTTTTAAAGCAGCATAGCCAGTATTAAGATCAACCATAAATCCTAGCACTACTATAAAAACTAGAATTAACAATACAATTTTAGGATATTTCTTTTTAGTCACTGAAAACACTCCTTCCAGTTCTGGTAATATACAAGAAAAAGGGCACCCCTATCATTGCAAAGATAAGACCAATGGGAGTCTCATGAGGTGCGTTAATTAAACGTGAAATTAAATCTGCCAGAATCATAAAAAAACTTCCCATTATCATTGCACCAGGGATTATTTTTCGGTAATCAGTTCCCACAAAATGCCTCACAATGTGAGGGATAATAAGTCCCACAAAAGTGATGGAACCAGCAATTGCCACTGATGTACCTGCCAATAACAAAACCACTACCATACAAATAATTTTAGAAATGGTGGTGTTTAATCCTAGCCCCTTTGCCACATCTTCCCCAAGGCTCAAAATAGAGACAGAACGAGAAAGAAACATAGCACAAATTAGTGCAATTACAATTACAGGTACAGCTACCATCAGTTGATTGATACGAATTCCTGCAACACCACCAGATGACCAAAAGGTGATTTCCATCCCAATTTTATAGTACATGGCAATGGCTTTGCTTAATGCGACCAAAAGAGAGGTAACAGCACTTCCTGCTAGTACAAGTCGAACAGGACTCATTTTACCATGTTTATAGCTGATTACCCCATAAACCAGACCCATAGCAGCAGCTGCACCCAAAAAAGAGACAATCACAATCCCAATATATGGCATTTCGGGAAAGAGTGCAAAACAAACAGCCAATGCAAAAGCTGCCCCAGCATTTATTCCAAGCAGCCCCGAATCAGCCAATGGATTTCTTGTCATTCCTTGCATAATTGCACCTGCTGTGGCGAATGCTGCTCCAATAAAGATATCACCTATGGTTCTGGGAATGCGCAATTCTACAATTACCTGATGATTCAAATTAGTAGGGTCAAAATGAAAGATAGAATCAAAAACTGTATAAAAAGATATATTTGCTGATCCATATATAATAGAGAGTAGTGCTACAAAACAAGTAGCACTACTTAGCATCAGCATAAAAAAGACAAACTTATTTTTACCATTTCCATATTTTAAATTAGACATTTTTTTACCACTCAAACTTATTTAAATTGACTAAAAAATTCTATATACTGTTCCATTTGCCCATGTAAGGAAATAGGATCACTGTGCATAAATGCAACTTGCTCATATGGCATCACATTCCCTTGTAGAACTGCTGGAAGACTATTCCATATATTAGAATCTTCTAAAAATGCACTATCTGTGTCTGCCAACACACCATAAATCATAAAGTCACCTGCATATTCAGGCAGCACCTCAAGGGAAACTACTTCATAAATTCCAGGTCCATCCACCATACTTGTTTGGATTTTTTCTGGTGCCTTTAATTCCCATAAGTCATATAGTAACCTTCCGCCTCTTGCAAAATGGCTACCCATAATATAAAGTTCCTTTGGCCAGACCTCCACAAGAGATACTGTTTTCTCTCCCACAATTTCTTTTATAATACCTTTAGCATCTAAGGCTTTTTTCTGGTAATCTGTTATGTAACTTTCTGCTTCTTCCCTTTTACCAAGCATGTCACCAATGTATAAAAATAATTCTGTATCCTCATAGGTTCCATAAGGAATTAAAACGGTTGGTGCAATCTGGGAATAAGTTTTGTAATCTTCTTCCTTTAAGGTAATGATTAAATCTGGTTCGGCTGCTGCTATCATCTCTAGTGAGGTTTCGGAACTGCTAATATTAAGAGGCTGGATACCTTCTACATAATCTGCTAAAAATGGATTATCAATGGCATAAGAAGATGCTATGATTGGTTTTACATCAAGGGCTAAAAATTCTCCTAGATAATAATCTGTTACAATTTTTTTAGGATTGACTGGAATCGCTATATCCCCCATTACAGTTGAAAATAATTTTGTTTCATTTTGTTCTATTTGACTACTAGGTGTGGTTGTTATGTTAGACGACTTCCTATCAGCACAACCTGATAAAACTAGGCAAATGCCTAGACTCAAGAAAATAGATAATGATTTTTTCATATAATCTCCTTTGAAATAATTGCAGTTAGCAATAGCTACTTCAGCGATTATATATAAATCACCCATAAAAGTCAAGGGGATTTTTAGTTGGAATATAGTGGATGTATTTGTTGAACCCATACAAGATACGTGATATGATATTTTACATACAAATCACAAAAAAGCAAATCTCATATTGATACTTTTTGAAAGGGGGTAAAATGTCAATTAATAAATGGCAGCATCTAGAGGTGGGCGATGAAGCTTAATATCTTATTTCATGAACTTAATATAACTGACAAGGAATGGGTAACATATGACAAAACCAACCAAATTGCAGAAGTATTCTCTTTTGTCCCTTTTCCCAATCATCTTCCCTTTGAAGAAAACCTCCTATACATAGGACCTATTTCTGCAGTCCCTAAGGAATTTCCAGATAAACCTCTAAATTTTCTTTGTTTTCTGGATAAACCATATACAGGAAAATATAAATATCCCTGTAATATGATAACAACCAGCACTCCTCTCCACCAACTATTACTAGAAGCCAGCATTGTACTAGGTTATGAGCAACGACTTTCTATCAACATGCGCCATTTAACCGATGCCTTCTATAATAATCAAGGGTTGCAACATATGTTAGACACTGCTTATGGTATCTTAAAAAACCCCATGATTTTAGTTGATAGCAATTATAAGATACTAGCAATGAATGAGCATTTGATAAATGAACGATCAGATTTAAAAGTTCAAAAAGAATTAGGCTACATGATTGAAAGTAACATTGAAGCCATGAATCGTGACCGCTTGTATGAAAATGCCAGAGAACTAAAATATCCTTATTATCACAAAAGCGATAATCAAGATGGCTGGATTACCGCATTGGTATATGTTTATAATGTGGAAGCTGCCCAGTTGGGCGTTTTAGAACAACACCATCCATTTACTCGCCATGATTACGACCTGATTCATTTTTTGTGTAAAATGATTTCAGCGCAGCTACAAAATAATTCAGTTTACCACCAAAACAAATCTATGATGCACAGTATCTTTTTTTCAGAATTATTGGAAGGAAATATAACCAATTGCAGAATTGCAGAGATACGTATGCAACAATTGGATTGGAAGATAACAGACTATTTTTATATTATGACCATATTTTATGACAACCTTGGAATTTTTAACCGTAACGCTCAGTATATTTGTGAAAAGCTACGAGCACTGTTACCCTATAGCCACTGGGCTATTTATGAGGAACGTATTGTTTTCTTGATTCCATTAGAAACACAGGAATTCATTTCCTTTGAGAAAGATAGTTCCCTTTATGAATACTTTATAACCAATCATCTGACTGTTGCTGTAAGTAACATATTTTCCAATATCATTGAAGCAAAATCTGCTTATAGGCAGTCTATCATTGCATATAAACTAAGTCAAAAATTAACTTCTAATGATATTGTACATTTTTATTCAACTTATATTTGTCATCATATTGGGGATATTATATCTGAAGGTTATACCTTATCCGACTTTTATGATCCCCGCATATTACAGATTAAATATGATGATGAAAAAAATGGTACAAACCTCTTACAAACCTTAAAGAAGTATTTAAAACATATTGACAATCCATCTGCTGCTGCAAAAGAGCTATTTATTCATAAAAATACCTTTTTTTACCGCATGGGAAAGATTCGAGATCTTTATAAACTAGATTTAAATGATGGTGATGAACGTTTGAACATACAACTTACCCTAAAATTTTTAGAATTGTCTTAAAATGAAGGCAGAATAACAGCATAAAAATAACTTCCTAATATGAAATACAAATGATTCCATGGTATTCACTCCCTGAAATCATTTGTATTTTTTGATTTATTTTGATTTACATGGTACTGGTCTTTTAGGCCCCCTTGGCTTAACTGCACCTGCTTTTACAATCGCTCCTTGTTCACATGCTTTTAAACAGGCACCACATTGAATACATTCTTCCTGATCTATAATATGAACAAATCTCTTTTTACCCAGAATGGCATCTTCCTCACAGATTTCCTGACATTCATTACAACCAATACACAAATCCTCTAAAACATGATAGGTAACAAATTTACTGCATACAGTAGCAGCACATGTTTTTTTTGTCATATGCCCTTCAATTTCTTCTCTGAAATTTGCAATTGCGTTCATCACTGTTTTAGCTGCTACTTCACCAATATTACAAAGAACCTGACCTTGCATTTCTCCACATAAATCCAGTAATAAATTAATATCCTCAGATTTACCTTTTTTCTGCACCATATCAGATAGAATCATCTGTATTTGAGTGACTCCCTCATAACCAAAAACACATCTTCCACAACTTTCCATCGTATATTGTTGAATGATTTTTAATAATCTATCTAACATACAGTCACTGTGGTCAAAAATCTCTATGTAATCTGTAGTTAGCTCTATTTCTATATCCAGTTGGTTTTCCCCCACCAATAATCCCATAGGATAACCAAAATACATTGCTTTAAATTTATTTTTTGAACCACACTGGGTTAAAATATCTTGTGGTTTTATTTTTTTAGGAAAGGAGTATCTTCCTATCTTTTTGGCATTTTCGCCAATGTATACTTCTTTTGCCTTTGACTGAAGCAGCATTTCCACAGAATAAATAGGCAGAGTTTCATCCATTCTAGAAGGAATTGGTTTCTCACCTGCTATTACTTTCATTATGACTGTAGGATTTCCATAAACAAAACGGCTTGTTGGTGTTACAGCTACAATATCAATGGTAAAATCAAACTCATTTTTTAAGGTTTCTTTGATATAAGAAATCAATTCTGTTTGATCTTTCTCAATGATAAGATAGTTCTTTTCTCCTTGTTTTTCTTTGATTGCCTCCAGAACTAGGGAGGCGTTTTCTTTTAATAAATCTAAAGACACAGGTGCTTGCCGATACATTGAAATCCCATTACAAATGGTATCATGATTCATCTTTTTTCCTCCCTTTCTAATATTCATTCCAAAGCTTTGGTTGTTGCAAAGTGAGCCTTAAATCACATTGTAGGCAGCGACTGGCTTCACACTGAGCGGCTTCCTCATCAAAGGGTTTTTCTACCATATCAAAACTCTTCTTTCTATGATTTGCATCTAATATTTCAGGTACACTTCTTATTTGATCAGCAAATCCAGGACATCTTCCAACATATTGATTTGGTGTTTCTACCTCTAATAGCTCTTCTGAAATGTCTCCATCACCACCTAAATATAAATCAATCGATTCTGCACTCCTGCGTCCTGCTGCGATTGCTGCAATCACTGATTTTGTTCCTGTAACCACATCTCCAGCTGCATAAACCCCTTCTACACTGGTTTTTAGGTTTGCATCTACTTTGATATAACTGTTATGAACCAACTCTAGTCCCATGGTGCCAGTACCTGCCGGCTTTTGACCAACTGCAAATATAACCAAATTTACTGAAATCATCTCTTTAGAATTTTCTGCCAGTTCAATTACAGCTTTTTTATTTTCATCAAAATAAAACTTATTTACTTTCTGTATTTCCACCCCTTCTACTTTGTGAGTTCCAACAATTCTCAAAAATGAATGAGTTTCATGAAGAATAATCCCTTCTTCTTTTCCTTCTTTTCTTTCCTCTATAGAAGCGGTCATCTGCTCAAGGTTTTCTAGACATGTGATATGTACCTCTTTTGCTCCAAGCCTAAGAGCTGTTCTAGCACAATCATAGGCCACATTACCTCCACCTAATACCATAACCCGCTCTCCAAGCTTTGTTATAAATCCAAGTCGTGTTTGTTTCAGAAAATCTGTATTAATACAAACACCTTCCAAATCACTTCCTGATATTGGTAGTTTGTTTCCCTGATGGGTTCCCGTAGCTGTTAATACAGAATCAAAACCTTTTTCTAATAAAAGCTTGGGGGAATCGGCTTTTGTATTTGTAAGGAGTTTCATCCCTACTTCCAAAATTTCATCTATCTCTCTATCTAACAATTCATCTGTCAGTCTATATGCAGGTATTCCATAACGGCATTGACCACCTGCTTTTTCATTTTCTTCAAATACAGTTACTTCATGACCTTTTTTAACCAGATAATAGGCTGCAGTAAGACCAGCTGGTCCTGCGCCTATAATTGCCACTTTTTTACCAGTGGAATCCACCAATTTAACACGTTGTTTCCACAACTTATGATCTTTTGCTGCTGCTGCTCTTTTCAGCTTACATACAGAGATGGGATTTCCCAGTTCATTTCTTTTACAATTATCCTCACAAACATGGTCACAAATACTTCCTAAAGTTTCAGGAAATGGAACTTTTTCTCGAATGACTGCTGTTGCTTTTTCAAAATCCCCATCTTTGATGTATCGTATAAAACGGGGTATATCAATTTTTGCTGGACAGGCACTTTTACAAGGAACAATGGAATCACTGTAGGATCGATCTTCTTTTATCACTCCTACTGCATCCATAATAGATCCTGTGGGACAGACCTCAATACATGCTCCGCAGAATTTACATCCAGCATCTTTTAAGGATAAGCCACCATCTACCCCAACACGTATTCCATCTTTTGTCTTCTGGAAGTCTAATACTTTTGCACCTCGCAACTCTCTGCAAGCTCTAATACAACGCCCACATCTAACACATCTTGTAAACAGATGGGAAATCAAAGGATTGCTGTTATCATTAGGTACTGATCTGGATTTTTTTCTCCATCGTTCTGGTCCTACTCCCATATATTGATACATGGATTGTAATTCACATTTGCCATATTTGGGACATCCTGTACAATCAGCAGGATGAGTGGCAAGGATGAGCTCCATTGCCATTTTTCTGGTTTTTTCTGCTTTTTTAGAATGAATGGTTACTATCATCCCCTCTTTTACTGTGGTTTTACATGCTGGAATGGATTCCTCCACCCCCTCTACCTCTATGGAACACAATCTACAACCACCAATGGGCTCTAAGTCTGGGTGATTGCAAAGATGGGGAATATAAATGCCAGCAGATAACGAAGCATCCAAAACAGACTGCCCCTCTTTGGCTTGTATCTCTTTTCCTTCTATGATAATTATCATGTTCAATACCTCCATAAAATTGGCAGGCAAACTTATTTGAAAGCTGGCCTGCCAATTTGCTACTGTATTTAATTAATCTTCTAGTAATTCAGCTGCATGTTCACCTGCAATACGTCCACTATTCAGGCAAAATCCCATAGTGTTTCCAGAAAGAATAAATGGATAACTGTCTCCAAAAATATTACAAGCATCTGTACCAACACAGTATAAACCAGGTATCACTATGGATTGTTCATTCATAACCTGAGTTTTATAGTTAATCAAAACACCTCCCACAGTACCATATGCTCCAACATTTTGACGACAACAATAAAAAGGACCTTTTTTGATTGTTTGCATATAGCTTCGGTCTTTTTCAAACAACTCATCGTAACCATCATCACACATATTGTTGTAAGCTTCTATTTGTTCCACTAAACCATCAACATTGATTCCAGCTTTTTCTGCCAGCTCTTTTATGGTGTCCGCTTGTGCAATAGGTTCATATCCATCAGCAATGTCATTTTCCCATTGTTCATCAAAATGATCATATAAATCGTGGGGATGTACATGAGATACAATATCTGGACCTTTTTTCTTGTACTTTTTAAGTAATTTACTATCAAAAATGGAATAAGCTACATTACCCGGCTGAGCTGATATGGCATTTCCTGTAAATGTGGTATTGCCAATTTGATCTTCTGGCATAAATCTTTCACCATTTCTATTCACCCATAGACATGGCTGACGAAAAGCTCCATCCAAAATAAAATGGTTCATGTTATCTGGTAATTGATACATAAGTTCCATGGTTGGCTGAATACGACCTGCACCTGCTTCCCAAGCCATATTGATTCCATCACCTTTCATTCCTGGTATGGCAAAATTAAAAATTGTCTTACCAAACTCATAACCCGTTTGCTCCTTTATCATCTTCGGGTTATCTCCAAAGCCTCCAGTTGCAAGAATTACCGCTTTTGCTCTGGCTTCTATCTCTTGACCATCCTTATTAATGGCTATGACTCCTACTGCTTTGCCATCTTCCATAATTATTTGTTTCACTGGTGTTTCCATCATAAAGGTTACACCTAAATCATTGGCTTTTTCTGTCATTCTCTTCGTCATGGTGGTTGCACATCGTGGACCTGGAGCTCCCCCACCCTCTGGTTTTACTACATGCCAAGTAAATTCACCATCCGCATATGCTCTGGTATTTTCTGATGCAGCAAATGCTCTTTGGACTCCTACAAACTCCACACCCATATCCATAAGCCATTCTATGGTATCACCTGATTTGTAATAATAGTCTCGAACCAAACGTGCATCCACACGATAATGGGTAAAATGCATATGTTTTCTAAATGCTTCCCCAGGAGTTAAAGCTACCATTTGATTTTTTTGAATAGAGGAACCTACACCCAAAGGCCCCATACCCATGTTTGCTGCTCCACCAGTGGTATTTGACTTTTCAAATACAATTACATTTGCTCCATTTTCTGCTGCGGAAATACATGCTGCTAAACCCGAAAGACCTGCAGCAACTACAATAACATCCGTTTCTAATTTCTTCATTGTAAATCCTCCACCCATGATATTCTTATAAAATTAACCTTTAAAAATGATCCTTCTCTTCTGCATAAACTGCTGGTAAAATGGTGGCTAAATGTCCAAATTCTTTTAAATTATGAGCAAACAAACCCATTGGTACTTCTACGGGAATTTTCACACCATCAGGAACTAATTTTATTATTTGCCCATCCACTAAACCATATCCAATCCAAAAACGACTTCGCAGCTCGATTCCCCCATGTATTTCTCTCACAAAGTGAGTCATAATAGCTGCAACCCCTTGCCCCGGAACAGGTCCATGACCATTACAACACATTATGGTAGCACAAGCTGGTGTTCCTACCTTATCTTCATCAAAACCCAGTTCATGGGGATAACGAAAGTTTAATACCAAATCATCAGGACCTGAGCCAATATCCTCTCGTATCAGGTGTACTGTACCCCAGGTTTTCTCCCTCATTGGAATATTTGGATTTCTAACTTTTTCTGGCATTTGATGACGTGCATAAAAATGGTCTTCTGGATCCCAAATTCGATAACGTAAGTCGTCTAAACCATGCCATGCAAACCACCACTCAAACATTTCGGTGGTTACTTCAGGCATTTGGGTTAGATTTGAAACATATGCAGTTCCATTATCCATAACACAATAGCCAGTTTCACTAGACAGATATCCAGGTAAAAACAGATCCTCTCGATTATCTATTTGCAATGCTAAGGAAGGATCTATAGGTCCTTTTTCCAGAATTTCAACCTTTCTTTTAGGTATCGGGGTGATTGGAAGATCATAATACTTTGAATATGATAAACTCCGTTCTTCTGATGTCAAAACAGGTCTTTGATTCATTGTTTCACTCCTTTTCATCATTTAATTGATAGAAAACATCTATGTATATGATACATCTGTTAGGAATAAAATATTTACATTCCCGTAAAATTCATAGTGTACTTTCAACAAAATTTACTCATACAATTATAATATCATATAATCTTTAACCAATGAAATCAATATTTGTTATTACTGTAATAATTATTTTATATATTTCTCACACTTATTCTTTCACTATTTTAATGGTTGGAAACTTTAAATCTTTATACTTACCAATTTTAGATTTTACTATTTCAATATTCTCTGGTGTATAAAATCCACCTTGTGTATGTGTGATTTCTACACAGTGATGCTCTCTTCCTTCTTGTGTTGTTCGATCACGACATAGACCATTGGGGGCAATGACAAATTTCCATTTCCCATCCTCTGTTTTTTCCAAATCTCCTCCAGCACCACAAACCTGACATTCAATAGGGAAATAAAGACCATCCCATTGAGTTTCTCCAAGACTTAATGAATTAGAATGACAGTTTGGACACCAGCCATAATTCTCATCCCCTAACCATTTTCTTTCTTCTGGGGTAGTATTAAGAGCTTTCATAATATTTTCACCTATTTCCCTTGCACGGGCAATCATATCATCATAAAGAAGACACTGGGCAGGGGCTGGCACTCTAGTTGCTAAAAACATATCTACAATTTTAAAATCATTTGTAAATGTGGTTGCCTGCATACATTCTAATGCCATGGACTGCCAAGAACGCGTAGAGCCTCCTACTGCAATTAATGCTCCTACACGATCCTTTTTTTCTATAGCGCCAATTGATTGTAAAAATGCTGATTCATAACTAAGATTTCTATGCATAAACCTCAAAAATGGAGATGCAGGCATTAAATCATAGGTAGGAGATGAGAAAATAACAGCATCTTGATCCAAAACTTCATCCATGATTACTTTTTTATCATCCTTTTGATCCAACACGCATCCTATATGTTTGCCCTGAGACATTGCATGTGTGCATGCAGTACATCCCGTACAATCTAAAATATGGTAATCCCTTACATCAATTAATTTCACCTCTGCTCCAGCTTCTTGACAGGCTAAAAGTGCCTCCTTTAATAAAATTTCGCTGTTACTATTTTTTCTTCCAGCTGTTACTCCCATTACTTTAAATGCCATTTGTTATTTCCTCCTGATTTTTAATGATCTTAGTTTGATATATTTTTAACAATTCCAAGAACAATACAATTGCTTTTTTTAAGAACTATTGGTATGATTATATCACGAAGTTTTTCTTTAATCTTCGTTTATAAACTTGAAAACAGACCAATTAACTTGCTGCAATTCAGACATATGTCCGAAGAGTTAGGAAAGGATACCAGATGGCGTACTTATCAGTTATCATTGAAAATTTAGAAAATCATATGAAATTCAAAGTTTATGGAAAGCTCTCTCCTAATAAAAAAATTGAACATGTAAGAGTGTTAAAGGCCGATGATTTTGACCAGCTACCACTTCTTCATGATGTTATTTATATTGGAGAATATGACAATTTTTATGACAAAAAATTGGATGGTTGTATCTTGTTTTTGAATTGTGAAACAGACTTAATCGTAGAGAATCACCTGTATCTCATGAAAGGATACAATACATTAGAAATTTTTAGTTCCATTCAAGAAACTATATATCAATATAACAAATTAAATAGGCAAAAAGAAGAACTTTTTGAAGCATTACAATATGGTATTGGTGTTCAAGGCATCATCAATATTGCCTCCAAATTTATTGAAAATCCCATTATCATTTGTGATACAAGTTTCTCTCTCATTGCTAGTTGCCCAGAAGATCAAAATGATATGGATGTGGAAACAATAAAAAATAAAAAATATCTAAAGATTACTTCTGTACAAATGATGCATGAAGAAAAACTAATTGAAAAAATCTTTCATTCTACAATCCCTTTTTATTTTAGAAAAAGTTCTTTCCTATACAACTGGCTTTTTTGCGCAATTAGAATCAATAAAGCTGTGGTAGGTTACATTACTGTTCGTGGAATGCTTCGAGAAATCAATGAAAATGATGTTGAATTACTTGATATTTTGACCAAAGTGGTGTCCATTGAAATGCAGAAAACCACTTTTTTTAGCCATAAAAGTGGTTTAAAATATGAATATTTTCTTGCTGATTTAATTGATTTGAATTTTGATAGTATCGACTTTATCACTAGTCGCTTATTACAGCTTGGGAAAACGTTCTATCACTATTTCCAAGTGCTTGTTTATGAGTTCCTTATAGATAAAAGCAATTATATTAATATTACCTATTATATCGAACAACTGCAGTCTATCTTTCCTGAAGGGATGACCGTTTATTATGGTGGAAGATTATTGACCTTGTACTCAAGTGATTTACCCGTTGTGATATCATCTTCACAAAAGCAAAAGTTATTAAATTTGCTAAATTTCAACCAAATGTTTGCAACAATCAGCCAAGTATTTACGAATATTCTTGATTTTAAAATTTACTATCAACAAGCCACTGATATACTCCTTACAAGAACATCTCTCCATAATAGTGACACTATTTTGATTTATGAAGATATTTATATGGACTATTTATTTGAGAAATCAAAAGATGTTTTATCCTTACATGCAATGATTCATCCTCACATAACACATCTTATAGAATATGATTTACAAAACAAAACTGTCCTTCTTACTACTCTAAAAGCATATTTAAATAATGACAGAAATGCAGCACAAGCTGCTGATGAATTACATATTCACAAAAGTACGTTTTTTTATAGAATAACTAAAATTACAGATATGTTAAAAATAAAGCTGACTGACTGTAAAAAAATGTATGATTATGAACTTTCCCTAAAGATCATTGATTATTTAAAACACAAAAAACAATCTTAATTTACAATTAGTTAGATCATAACAGCACAAATCATAAGGATCATCGTTTTGTTCAAATGCAACCTATATATTGTTGCATGATCTGAATAACTCCATGATCCTCATTAGAAGGTGCCATATACTTTGCCGCCTGTTTGATTGCTTCTGACCCATTGGCCATGGCATAAGAGTATTTTACAAGTTTTATCATTTCTATATCATTGCCGCCATCTCCGAAAGCCATACATTCATCTAAGGATATCTTCCATCTGTCACACAGCTTCCTAATGGCTGCACCTTTATGAACTCCTGGTACAATTAAATCAATGCTACCATGCCCACTAGAGACAGGGGTAATAAGAGTTCCAATCTCTTTTTGCAATAGTTCCATATAACTATCTGTTTTATGTTCAGGCACCATAAGTGCAAATTTCAAAATTTGGTCATTGATTTCATGGAAGTTTTTTAACTCCATAGTATTGTGATAATAAAAATTAACAATTTCCTTAAATTCAGGCTGTCCTTTTAGCAAGTAAGCATTTAATTTTCCACATACACAAGTACAGATATCCGGATAGTTTGATAACAATTCCAAAATTTTTGTAACCACTTCCAATGGTATATTGGCTGAGAATATTTCCTTTTTTTCATCTATAATCAATGCTCCATTTTCAGATACATAAGTAATTTCATCCTGATAATCTTCAAAAAATGATTTTAATTGATAGTATTGATTGCCTGATGCAACTACAAAATGTCCTCCCTGTTTTTTAAATTCCTTATAAAGTTTTTTAAATGTCTGACGATCATAATTCATATGATTATCCAAAAAGGTACCATCCATATCCACTGCAATTAATTTAATTTGAGTCATAATTTTATTCCCCTATTATATGATTCATTATTTTATTTTTTCTTGCTTAACTCCTGCTATAGCTGCATGTAACCAACAAGGTCCTGATGCAAAAAGCATCAAGGGACATCCCATCCTTGTTTCTACGCCATTACTTTCGCATAATTTCAAAATATCAGTGTCCGCACAAACTTTTCCATAAAATAGAATTTTCGTTACCCCTATTTCAATTAAACGATCCACCATTTCAGGAGTTTGGCTCTTATGGGATAAAACATAAGCACTTTTAGGTATTTGTGGTAATTTATCAAAATTTTCATATGTAGTGAATTCAAGTTGTGAAAAGGGTGTTGTAGACATAGGGTATACTTTTATACCATTTTTTGTAAATTCTTTATATAATCTTTTATAATACAAATTGTCTTTACTTGAACAACCACAAATCAACACTTCACCTTCGAAAAAATCTTTGCTAATTTTCTTCATTTAATACCTCCATTAGTTTCCGCTACTTGTAGAATACGAAGCTTGCTTATATATATAAGATACAATATAACTAATTATTTCTATTGTCAATATAAAACACATACTACATCCTATTTTTACCAAAACAGTCTATTATTTTTCTAGCTCCGATTTTCCTTGACAAATGAGATACAAGTAACTATAATCTGTTAGGTAGCTAACAATATAGGAGGTTTAAGATGGATAATACTATAAAAATCGGGAAGAAAGTCCATATACTCTCAAAAAACATTAAAATGTGTATGGACAATTCCTTATCCAAAAGGGGTATTACTGGTGTCCATGCCGGCGTTTTGCGTTATGTCTTAATGCAAGCTTCAGGGAAGGATGTCTTTCAAAAAGATATTGAAGAAGAATTTAAGATACAACGTTCATCTGCCACAGGAATTTTGCAGCTAATGGAAAAAAACGATATCATTAAACGTGAATGTGTATCCTATGATGCAAGGTTAAAAAAGATTATACTAACTGACAAAGCCATTGAAATGAAAGGACAGGTGTTAAATGATATTCAAAATATAGAAGAACAATTAATTCAAAATATTTCTAAAGAAGAATTAGAATTCTTTTGTGAAATAATAAACCGTATGTCAAAAAATATTGAATCATAACCAGGAGGCTTTACATGATTAAAAGATTATCAAGATGTATTAAAGAATACAAAAAGGACTCACTCCTAGCCCCAGCATTTGTAATTATGGATGTTTTTTTAGAAGTACTTATTCCACTGTTAATGGCTAACATTATTGACATCGGTATTGCAGAAAAAAATATGCCTTATATCTGGAAGCTTGGAATTATTTTAATTTTATCTGCCATACTATCCCTTACCCTCGGAGCTATGGCAGGACGATTTGCTGCAATTGCTGGTGCAGGGTTTGCAAAGAATATCCGTCAAGAAATGTTTTACAACATTCAAAATTATTCTTTTGCCAACATAGATAAATTTTCTACCGCTAGTTTGGTTACAAGACTTACCACTGATGTTACCAACGTCCAAAATGCTTACCAAATGATTGTCAGACTTTTGGTACGTGCTCCTATTATGCTTGTATTTGCACTAATCATGTCAATTGGTATTAATCCCCAATTATCCTTGGTGTTTGTTGCAGGCATTCCTATTTTAGGAGTTGGTCTATATCTTATTATTGCAAAAGCACACCCTAACTTTGTAAAAGTATTTAAACGTTATGATAAGTTAAATCGTGTGGTGCAAGAGAATTTAACCGGTATTCGTGTAGTAAAGGCTTACGTTCGTGAAGATCATGAAATAGAAAAATTTCATGGCATATCCAGTGAGGTTTATGGGTTTTTTAAGAATGCTGATAAGATAATAGCTTTTAATAGCCCTCTCATGCAGTTTTCTATGTACACCTGTATTTTACTAATTTCATGGCTTGGAGCAAATATGATTGTTTCTAATACTATGACCACTGGTGAGCTTATGAGTTTGATTGTGTACGCTACTCAAATCCTTTCCAGTTTAATGATGCTTTCCATGGTATTTGTTATGATTATTATTGCAAAATCCTCAGCAGAAAGAATTATTGAGGTACTAGAAGAATCCAGTACGCTTCAAAATGGTACAAATCCTATCTATACCGTAAATGATGGCTCTATTTCTTTTGAACATGTTGATTTTAGTTACACAGGAAATTCAGATAAAAATTGTCTAAAAGATATTAACTTCTCTATAAAATCAGGAGAAACAATTGGTATTATTGGAGGTACTGGAAGTTCTAAAACTTCATTAGTACAGATGATTCCCCGCCTCTATGATGCTACAAAGGGTACCATTAAAGTTGGTGGTGTAGATGTTAGAAACTATGATATTGAAACCCTTAGAAATCAAGTTTCTATGGTACTTCAAAAAAATATTCTTTTCTCTGGAACCATCAAAGAAAATCTAAGATGGGGAAATAAAGATGCTTCTGATGAAGAACTTATTCATGCATGTAAATTGGCACAGGCTCATGATTTTATAACTAGTTTCCCGGGTGGTTATGATACCATTTTAGACCAGGGTGGCACTAATGTTTCAGGAGGACAGAAACAACGTCTATGTATTGCAAGAGCTTTACTCAAACACCCAAAGATTTTAATTTTAGACGATTCTACTAGTGCGGTGGATACAAAAACAGATACTCTTATTAGAAGAGCCTTTAGAGAAGAAATTCCTGAAACCACAAAAATCATTATTGCACAACGTATCTCTTCTATTGAAGATGCAGACAAAATCATTGTGCTGGACAACGGAATGATTGATGGGATCGGTACCCCAAAAGATCTGTTAAAGACCAACAAAATCTACCAGGAAGTATACAATTCTCAGATAAAGGGGGAAAATGAAGATGGCAAATAATAGACCTAAAAACAATTATGGAAAAACTGCCAAAAGATTAATGGGTTATGTAACCTCCGTATATAAAGTTCAGTTTATCATTGTATGCATCAGCATCGTACTTAGTGCTCTTGCTGGGGTTGCTGGTTCCTTATTTTTAAAATATTTGATTGATGATTTTATTGAACCATTATTAGGACAGATGAATCCTGATTTTTCAAACCTATTTCGTGCTATTTTATTAATGGGTGGAATTTATTACCTAGGTGTTATTTTAAACTATGTATATAACAGACTTATGGTAAATATCTCTCAAGGCGTGTTAAAAAAAGTCCGAGATGATATGTTTGAACATATGCAAACCTTACCCATTAAGTATTTTGACAGTCACACAAATGGGGATCTTATGAGCCGTTATACCAACGATGTTGATACATTAAGACAGATGGTCAGCCAAAGTATACCACAGGTATTTTCTGCATTGGTTACTGTTATTAGTGTCTTTTGTGCTATGGTTGCACTTAGTATACATTTAACTGTTTTGGTAATTGTAATGGTACTGGTTATGTTTCAAGTTACCAAAAAAATTGGGGGGCTCAGTGGAAAATATTTCATCGCCCAACAAAACAATTTAGGAAAAGTAAACGGATTTATTGAAGAAATAATGGATGGTCAAAAGGTTGTAAAAGTGTTCTGCTATGAAAATGAGGCAAAAGACCAATTTGATGCACTAAATAACGAGCTTTGTGAAAGTTCAACAAATGCAAATAAATTCGCCAACATCCTAATGCCAATTATGGTAAACCTTGGTAATCTACAATATGTTCTTACTGCTATCATTGGAGGAACTTTAGCTCTTAGTGGAGTCAGTGGTCTTACTCTAGGTGGTATTGCTTCCTTCCTGCAACTTACCAGAAGCTTTACTATGCCTATCAGCCAAATATCTCAACAACTTAACTCCATTATTATGGCTCTTGCTGGCGCAGAACGAATCTTTGTTTTATTGGATGAAGAATCTGAAACAGACAGCGGTTATGTTACACTAGTAAATGCCAGATATGATAAAGCTGGAGAATTAGTAGAAGAACATGATCATACAGGACTTTGGGCATGGAAACATCCTCATAATGATGGTACCCTAACCTATACCCAAGTGTTAGGTGATGTACGCTTTACTGAAATGGACTTTGGTTATGATGATTCAAAAATTGTTCTTCATGACATTAACTTATTTGCCAAACCTGGACAAAAGGTCGCTTTTGTAGGTTCTACAGGAGCTGGTAAAACAACAATTACGAACCTTATCAACCGTTTTTATGATATTCAAGATGGAAAAATTAGTTTTGATGGGATAAATATTAATAAAATCAAAAAAAGCCATTTACGAAAAGCTTTAGGTATTGTACTTCAAGATACTCATCTATTTACTGGAACTATTATGGAGAATATTCGTTATGGTAAGCTAGAGGCTTCTGATGATGAAGTATTTGTTGCTGCCAAGTTAGCAAATGCGGATCGATTTATCATGATGCTACCAGAGGGTTATGATACTAAGATATCAGGGGATGGAGAAGGTCTTTCACAAGGTCAAAGGCAACTACTTGCAATTGCCAGAGCTGCTGTAGCTAATCCTCCAGTATTAATTTTGGATGAAGCAACCTCCAGTATTGATACACGTACAGAATCAATTGTCCAGCGAGGTATGGACGGATTGATGTTAGGACGTACTGTATTTGTCATTGCCCATAGATTATCTACCATTAGAAACTCCGATGTTATCCTTGTTTTGGAAAATGGAAGGATTATAGAACGTGGAGGTCATGATGATTTGATTTCTCAACATGGAAAATATTATCAACTTTATACAGGAGCTATGGAATTGTCTTAAACAAGACATATATGTTCCAACATGGCTTATATCTAAATTGAGGTAAATAATCACTTTCAATAGAAATTTACAAAAACAGACCAGTTTCCCGAAACATATGGGAAAACTGGTCTGTTTTGTATAACTAAATGCAAGTTTATATTTGATTGAAAATTTTCCTTGATATTGCTGCGATAACTAATGAAATAGTTGCAGAAATAAAAACAATTAAATACAATCGTCCAGTCAATGCGCCAAACATAAAACCATATAAAGTCTGACCAATTGGGCGAGCACAGGTAATGATTGCAATAGCATAAGCCATAACCTTACCAATCATATGTTTTGGTGTTTCTCTTTGAATAAAAGTTATCATTGTGATTCCTAACATGGTTGCTATTGACATACAAACAACACATGAAGCCGTTATAATCACATAAGAAATCATAGGTGGCAATTGAAAAAGCAATACAATGCCGATTGGGATTATGGAAAGTGTTGCACCAAGTAAAATCAAGTATGCCTTCTGTATTTTGAGTTTTGAAGACATCATACCCACCAAAATGCCACCAACCAGTGCACCAACTCCCATGAGCCCTTGTGTCAAACCGTAAAGTTCGTTAGAAAGTGACAATGTTATTTTAATAATAATTGGAATACCTATAACAAGCATTGAAGTAAAAAACAGATTGAATGTTGATATAATTAATATACTTTTAGTTATTGCAGGGTTACTTTTGCTTATAAATTCTACACTTTCTTTTGAGTCACTTTTAATGATAGATAAAATACCATTGCCATTTTTTTGTTTTGTAAAAGGTATCTTAATAAAGATTTCCATTACAGCAGATGCAAAAAAGCTGAATCCGCTGATGATAATAATAGGGGTTATGCCCCAAACACCATAAAATAGCCCGCCTAAAATTGGTCCAGCAAAACCTGAAAGAGATTCAATTTGATTTACAACAGCATTTGCCTTTAACAAATTATGTTCAGCTGCCAACATGGGTATACTTGATTGTACAGCTGGTTCGTAAAAAGTCTGAATTATTGATAAACAAATCATCAATATAACAATCAGCATTACTGTGTTATGTTCATTTAATGTGAAACCGAACAACATTATGATACATGTAGTAATAAAATCTAAGGCAACCATTATATTTTTGCGATTAACACGATCTGCTAATATGCCAGCAATAGGTGATAGAAGTATCACTGGTATAATTGAAATGGCCATAACAATACCAAATGTTGCAGGTGAATCTGTTTTGTCCAATATGTATAGGGGTAGGGCAAAACGCAAAATTGCATTGCCAAACAAAGAGATTATTTGACCAATCACCATTAAAGTAAAGTTCCGATTGAATAATTTTTCAATTTTAATATTTGTATTCATATTCATATACTCCTCATATTACGCATTATTTTGTTTCTTAGGAAACATATTTACATGATACCTCATTTTTGTTTCCTTGTCAACAAAATTTTCATTTTAATTAAATTCCTAAAACAAAAAAGGCTATAACAATTTGCAACTACTTCTGCATCTTATCATAGCCTATTTTATGTGGGGAAAAATAACAAAAAATTTGATATACTTAAAATATCTTTCATAAACAATAGTTAAAGTTGGGGTGTATTATCTTGTTTCTTTATTTCTGTGTCCAAATGCTGGTTATAATTATTCAAAAAGTTTAATATGCTATCATATTGTTCTATACTTACATTTTCAAATACACATTTATCCCTCAATTGAAATTTTTTATGCAATTCTTCATGTATGTTATAGGTTGCTTGACCTTCTTCTGTCAACCTAAAATAAATTTCTTTCTTATTCTCTGACTTCTGATAGCTTTCAATAATACCTTTTTTTATTAGTTTCTGAGTGAGTTTGCTGATAGCACCTCTTGTCATATAAAATGACTCGGACAATTTTGTCACATTGGAATCTTCGTTTTGTCCAATATATTCAATACAATGTACTTCAGAAGACTTATAACCTTTCAGACTTTCTTCCATTTCAGCCTTATTAAGCAGAACTATTTTGTTTAATATGCCCCTAAAACCTTTCATGACCAGCTCTTCTTTATTCATAATCTAACCTCCAACTGCAAACCTCTAACCAAAGTATAATAAGTTTTTGTTTCTTTGTCAACAATATAGGAGCAAACCTTTTATTTCCCTGTTATGATTAACTAAGCAATCACAGCAGATTCTAATAATTTTAACGTTTTCTCATTACAATCTATTTCTACCATAACCCCATAAGGAAGGATACATGTAGGTGCATTATGACCAAAGTTAATGTTGTATAAAATAGGTAAATCAGGTCGATTGGCCTCTTGACCAATGACTTTTACTAACACTTCTTTATATTCCTCATAATACATCTCTCCCTTTGGTTTCCCAATAATAATTCCATTAATGCGATTAAGAATACCTTGGGCTAAGAGTCCTCGAAGTAAATACTTGACAGTACTGGGTGTTGGATTTTCTTCTGATGTTTCAAGGAATAAAACTACATGATTCCATTCCTCTAAAGTAGGCCAAATATCTGTTCCAATGAACATAGGGAAAACATCTACACATCCTCCAAGTAGTTTACCTTTTACAATACCAGTACCTTGTAGCAATTCAAAGCCTTTATTATCTGGTGTTAATGCCCTTGATATAAGGTTATTTGCAGAATTCCTCCAGTCTAAAAACTCAGAAGTCCAATAAGAACTAGCATCAATTGACAGTGTATGATTTTCTTCAAATAACACTTTTTGAATGTAGTGTTTCGTATATTCATGCATAGCATGATTTTCAGCAAACTCAACAAGCATACAAGGACCATAAAATGAAACAAGCCCTGCTTTATACATCATAAAATGATTAATTGTTGTATCAGAATATCCAATAAATATTTTAGGGTTCTTGTGGATAACGTCCACATCAATATACTTTAGCAATCGTATGGTATCATCTCCACCAATCATACAAATAATGGCTTTTATATTCACATCTGAAAATGCATCCATAAGATCTTTTGCACGAGCTTCTGGATGTTCATCCAGATATTGAATGCCTTTTAGAGCATTGGGCATTGTAACTACCTTTAGACCAAATTCATTTTCCAAACGCTTTTTGCCTAATTCATATCGGTGATAAAACATGGATTCTCCACCCATTCCTGATGAGAGAGAAACAATAGCAACTGTATCACCTATTCTTAATTTACTTGGTTTGATCATAAATAAGTTTACCATCCTTTTTCGTACTTATAATACTTACATTGATTTAACTCTCCTTCCAATTATAGTATTGATGACACTAATTGTCTACTTCACTTCTTAGTTTTGTAACTGCAAATGCTAATATTTTGGCATGGTCAAAGGCGATTCCATTGCTTTCTAGAATTTTATAAACAGTCTTTTCTCTATTATGTTCTATATTGGTCAACACTTCTATCCTTGCATCTAAAAATATTTCATCATGATTTAACCTGAGACTGTAAACTTCCCTTTTTATAAACGAATCTCCTAACTTTTCTACATTTGTATAATCTTTATTATAGTCAATAGAAAACCATTGGGCATCCATTGCATCTTCTCCTGATAATAGAGTAAGCTTATTAGAATCGACCATCCCTATAAAAGAATTGGATATAATCCATCCTCTTGGATCTCTGTCTGGTTCACTAAAGGTCAAAAGCTGTATAAGGCTAACCTCACTAATACCTGTCTCTTCCTTCAGTTCCCTATATGCTGCATCTTCCACTGTTTCGTCAGGTGTTAAGAAGCCTCCGGGTAATGCCCAAGAATTCATATAGGGGTGTTCACTACGTCTGATCAATAAGACTGATAACCGCTGCATCTGTGTTGCTTTTGTGTTATTGTCTGTTTGGTTGTTATTCGTTGTAAATACTGCCATGTCTACTGTAATGGATGGTTTTTTATAACTATCAAAATCGTAGGCACTTAAAAAGGCCTCTTCACCATCCAACTTGTTTTGTGTTTTCTGATATAAAGCAGATAACTCCAACTTTGACTTCTCAGAATAAAAGAGTGGAATCACACCATTGATGTAGTCTGCTCCTCGAGCTGTTAACTGAATTTTCCCGTCCATCAACTCCATAAGCTGATTGTTTAATACATAGGCTACTTCATCCTTAAAATAATCCAAAAATGAAATATGAAACCTATTCTGAAATGATTGTAAATTAACAAACCCAAAATAGAATGCAACAGACACCATTTTGGCAATAGATTCATCCTTTGGAAGTCTGTAAATATCCTGTATTGGCAGCATTCCTTTTTCTATCTTACTAGAGTATTGATCCAATTTTTTATTGCCTGCCCCCTCATTATATGCAAGATAGTCTGCTCCAAATGATTGTGCTCCCAATCCCATTCCCACATAGGAAACCCCCTCAACTACCCTTTTGGTGAGGTAATCGCTTGTTCCGTAGTCACCCTCCACTCTGCTGAAGGTATTTTTTCCTATATTGGCAAGATATCCTAGTTCCATTAGTATTTCATAAGCTAGGCGGTATTGCTTGATAATTTTATATAAGGATACCCCCTCTGCTTCTTCTTCAATCTTAGTGCCTTTATAACGATTTCGATACAATGTGATATAGTCTGGATTTAAGGATATTGCATATCTAAGAGTGCGCTCCAGTTCATCATCTGATTGGTGTAAAAATCCATACATAATATCCACATTAAACTGCTTAAAACCTGCTAATCTAATATTTTTACAAGCCTGCTCATAAATATGTGTAGTTCCTTCTCTTCCTAAATCATTCAACAATTTTTCTGAAACGGTTTGTATTCCCATACTGATGCGTTTGTATCCCATATCATAAACCGCTTTTATCTTCTCTGGGTCTTTTGCAGCAATTACAGGGGTTGTCTCAACACTAAATACAACTCCTTCTTCAAATTCAAAAGAGTCCATAATTGTAGATGTAATCTTCTGAAGGTTATGGATAGATAGTTTGGTGGGTGTCCCACCACCTAAATCATATCCTACTATCTTCTTTCCTTCCAATATAAATTGATACATAGCAATTTCTTTTAATAGCAGAGATACATATTCATCCTCTGTATTTTCTGTTGTATTCTCAAGTACAGCATATTCACAAAATTTACATCTAACCTGACAAAAAGGGATATGTACATATAGACTCAATTTATCAGTTTTTTTCCATTCCTCAGTTATAAGCTCAGCAATTTCTTTCGGATTACTTACTCGATAATGTTTAAAAGAATATGGTGTAAGTGGATATGCTGTATTGGCATAGTGATGATACATTAGACCATTTTCATATACTTTTTTGGGATTCATAACTTGTCTCCTTATCACATTAATTACTATTATATACTTATTATCAATTTGTTATTATCATAATAATACTAACATAACACTTTGTCAATGGCTATTTTATTTTTTCTAAAATGATTATTATTTTTGGTAAAGCAACAATCCGCCATCTTCATTGACTGCAACTAAATATGTTAAATTTTCATTCTCTGGTATAATTATATAATTTCTACCTACACCATTAGAAACACGTTCAATAAATGAAATAGTATGATTACAATTGGCTTTGATAATCTCACCTTTAAAAATTCGTTCTTTTCCTTTTACCACATGTTTTTGATAAATTATATAATAATATTTTTCTATTAAGAGTGAGTTCGCTTCGTTTTTATTTATGCATTTATATAAATTTAATTTATCCAATTCCAGAAAAAAACTATCTGACTTGCTCACAATTTCATCAACACTTTTGGTTAATTCTATATTATCTATCCCTAAAAAAATATAATCATCAAACATCGATCTTCCTCCTGATATATAAATAGTACTAAACTGTTGTCTGTCAGTATCAATGTTCGTAACAGTGTACTATGTTTCCTCTACGGTTTTACTGTGGAGCGAAAAGATATAGATAAGAAATTTATTTATATTTTAGTCTGTCAACAAAGTAACTTTTTTCAAAATCTTTTGAATAATAATGTATTTTTATACATACACAAAAGGAACAAATCCATATAAATTTGTTCCTTTTGTGTATTTCCTGTTGGTGTATATTATGCTTAAGAACCGATGCTTAATATTACAGCAAAAAAGCAAATAACTATTTCTTACCTTTCTTGGTCGATTGAGATTTTATATTTATCTCATCTCTAAATGGCTTTGTAAGTAAGCGATCAAGATCAATTTTTTTTGAGATAAGGTATTTAAAAACTTTAGGATTATCTCCTGTTGCTTCACTAAAAACTTTAAGTTCGTACCATATCTTGTTTTCTTTTTGATCACGATTATCAAGTTTATCAATAATATCAAATCCTTGTTTATAAAGCGCTAACTTTGTCATTCCCTGTACAAGAAGTATTGTATCTTCTCTATCCAAATTTGGCTCTGCTTTTAACTTTAACACATATTGTTGAAATTCTTTCCACATCTTTGATGTTTGAATACTCTCGCACTGGCCATATAACTCTGTATATACATCTTTGATTTTTTTACTCATTTTAACCTCACAGTATTAAATATAAATTAACTGCTTTTTCCCTTTTCAAAGCATTTTATTGAAAACGCTTATAACGTCTATTCGTTACTAAATATTTTTTCTTCTATGTTAATTACTTCAGCATATACCTCAATCCCGCCTTGTTCACATCCGCTAATCTTAATTGTATTTTTAATGATACTACCATGGTCTATCTTCACAAATTTTATTCCATGAATAGATGATTTTATTAAATGTAATTTCCAAACGACACCCCTTATTACACCATTCATCATCAGAATAGATATATCCTTCATATGCAATGCTTTCCTCGCTGATATGAATTTCATGAATACATTCAAACACCCATTCTCCGGTAATAATTTTACTATAAATTACTTTCCATTCAATTGGTTCATTCTCGATTTCAACCTTTTCACAATAGCCATTTTCAAATATCAGCTGCGATGTATCGGTTCTCAAAGTTCGTTTGTACTGATTTAGATGATGTGTTTCAATAATCCAAAAACCATCTAAAAATTCAAAAATAATATCACTTTGTTTCATAATAATATTTGTTACACGAGAATCATGTAAACTAATTTTTTTCCAGTCATTTGTTGTTTGATACTTTTTCATCCTGTAATCTGCTCCTGTATTTGACTCCATGCAGTATATAAAATAAGCATAGTCGCTTTTGATGTAAGCTAATTGTAGCTAAGAAAATGACACATTAGAAAAGATAAGTCTTATGCTTTCATAATCTTTTGAAATATTTTTCTATTGTTCGTAACCCACCCTTCTCCTTTGGCATATAATATAATTAGTTATGAAATAAAGGAGAAAAAATAGTGGAAATAAATCGACTTTCTCTGGGAATGATCGCCCCAGATTTTACTGAAAACTCAACATTTGGTCCCATTCGTATGTCAGATTACAAAGGAAAATGGGTTATATTTTTTTCTCATCCTGGAGATTTTACACCCGTTTGTACCACAGAATTTATAGCTTTTGCAAATGCTGAACAAGAATTTGCTGCTAGAAATGCACAATTATTAGGACTTAGTATTGACAGTAATCCCTCCCACCTTGCTTGGGTGAATACCATCTATACGATTACAGGTGTAACAATTCCCTTCCCTGTCATTGCTGATCGTATGGCAAACGTGGCACACTTATACGGAATGATTGCTCCCAACGTTTCAAATCAAGAGACTGTACGAAATGTCTTTATTATTGATCCAGAACAAAAGATACGAGCCATTTTGGTATATCCTTTAACAAATGGCAGAAACATCCCTGAAATTTTGAGATTGTTAACTGCACTCCAGACAACTGATAAAGACAAGGTTGTTACTCCAGCAAACTGGATGCCTGGTCAACCAACTATGGTTCCAGCACCTCAAAAATACGAACAGCTGCTTGTGCGTGAAAATCAGCCTGAATCAATAGGGCTTGATTGCATGGATTGGTTCTGGTGTTACAATCAAAACTCATTACCAAAATAATAATAAAGATATTTTTTATAATAAATATCATACTTATGAAGAAATTGTTATTGTATCTTCACGGCTCATATGCCTCGCCTCCAAAGCATACCATATAAAAAGAACTACTCCTCTGGCTGCTGCACCAATGGTAATTGCCCACCAAATACCTTCGAGTCCCAAGGAAGTTCTAGACAATATATAAGCCAACGGAACACGTAACCCATTACAGGTAATGCTTACAATGGAGGGAGGTAGTGTTTTTCCCATTCCACGAAAACACCCTGACGTTGTTGCTTCTACACATACAATCAATTGGCAATAGGCTAAAATTTGTAAATAATTAACTCCCATATGGGTAATCTGTGGATCTGGTAAAAACACCCGAAATAGAACCTGACTTCCAAAAAACAATAGTGCTGTAATCATCAGACCCCATATAAGCATGGCAAACATGGAAAGCCGATAACCTTTGTGAATTCTTGCCCATTGATTTGCTCCATAATTTTGCCCTACAAATGCAGTGAGGGCAGAAGCAAACCCTCCTGCAATCAACCATGAAAGTGATTCAATTTGTGTTCCAACCCTTTGTACTGCAATGGCGGATGCTCCCCAATTGGATACAAGTCGTGATATTATCATGGATAAGATAGTAAACAACAAACTTTCCAGTGCTACTGGTAACCCCCATTTAAAAATCTGCAAAAAACTGCTTTTATCTATTTTTTGAAAAAAACGAAATGAAATCAAAGGACGATGTGAATAAAATCTTACCGCAAGAAGAGAAACAACACAAACAACTGCTTGTGCAAATACAGTAGCAATCGCTGCACCTATAATACCAAAGTTAAATGTAAAAATAAGTATTGGGTCAAGTATCATATTAATAATCAAACCGAACCCATTGATATAAAATGGAATTTTAGTATTTCCACTACCATTAAAGATACCCATTACCACGCTGCTTATAAATGTAAGAGGAACACCAAAAGCTACAATGACCATATATTTTTTTGCATCAGCAACCACAATTGCTTCACGGATATTAAAAAAACCAATGAATGGATCACGAAAAACGATTAAAACAACGCCAAACAATACCCCTAAAATAATGGCCAGCCATAAGGAGGAATGTGCATAAATTCTGGATTTTTCCACCTTACCACTACCCAAATTTTGAGAAACTCCAATCTCGGCTCCCATGCGTCCAAGCATTAAAAATGCCATAGATAACCACAAATACATACCCACTGTACCAGAAGCAGCAACAGCTTCGTTGCTAAGTCTTCCCAACCAGAACATATCCGTTAAATTGTATGTCATTTGCACAAACTGGGTGCCCATAATAGGCAGAGCCACAATAATTAACTTCTTTAATATACTTCCTTTTGTTAAATCGTATTTATTCTTTTCCACAACATGTACTCCTATATAAAATGCTTTCATAATATCTTATTTTTGAAATGTTACAAATTCTATCATACCACAATCCAAGGTTGTAAGTAAACTGAAATAAAAACAAGATATTTATAGATACACATTAAAATAACACCACCGATTATTTCTGGTAGTGTTGCCTTTTTTATAATAGATATGTTTATCTAGACTCCATTATATCCTCTTTTCCCAAATTTCATTTAATTTCGGTGATAATCTCCCTATCTTTTTTCCCAATAATCGAATAATGAATTGTTGAAAAATCTACTTTTAATTCAGCATCGTATCCATCTTTTTCCCAGATAAAAGACATTCTATGCGCAGTATTGGATGCAGCCAATTTCGCATCAAATCCAAATGCTGGGAAACTATTTCGAAAACGCAACATCCTTAGTTGTTTTTGTGCAACTGGCTTTTTCAGTTTTTCTTCCATCTCTCCTTTTGTAAGATTTGCACGATTAATTTCTTTATGCCCATCAGCACCTGTACGTTTTATTGCTTCATAATCACTCTTTCCCACAAACAAATCCACATACCATATTTGAGATTTTTCTGGCATAAAAAGTTGTATCGCTCTTGCCAGTAACATTTTTTTATCATCTTCACCCAGTGCACTATAATAAGTTGCATTGACCTGATAATACACATTTTTTTGTCCATGCAAATCTTTTACAAAACCTCCGCGAGCACCACAGTATCGTTAATCTTGTGAATTCTTTCTTTTGGTATAAGTCCTTCAAATAGCAAGATAAATATGATACAACTCCCATTAATTGAAAATAATCAATGGGGTTTTCTCAGGTATTTCACAAAATTTATTACCAAATGCATCTGGCATATGCAGCATAAATAAATTGACCAAACTCATTTAAATTCAATTAGAAAGAATAATTCACTTGTTCTATTCACAAGCGACAAAGTGTAGCTGAATAGCTGGATAGTCTCCAGAATAAGCATCAAAAGTATACCCTCCATACATTAACGCTGACCCTTTCATAAGCAAATCAGTATTCTCCAGCTTATAATTTATGTTTTCCTTCAACCCTTTCAATTTTACATATGGAAATTCTGGGTTTGCTTCAACCTCTGTTACTACCAAATTTACCAAGACCTCTGTTTGATCTTCCGATACAAATTCCCAACTGGAATACTTCTTCTCAGATTCTTCATCTCCTAGTCGATAGTAGGTTCCATTTTGTATCAACCAGTAGTATTTGTGAAAATCCGAAATCTGATTTTTGATTTCTATCTTTTCATCATCATTTAGATTTGCTAAATCCAATTCATATCCAAAGGTTCCAGACATTGCTACAATACTTCTAGTTTTCATAGGTACATTTCGACCTGTTTGATGATTTGGAGAAGCTGACACATGACTTCCCATCGCACTTACAGGATATCCATAAGAAGTACCTTTTTGAATTTTCAAGCGAGCAATTGCATCGGTATTATCTGAACACCATATTTGTGGTGAATAAAACAATATACCGGCATCAAATCTACCGCCACCACCGGCACACCCTTCTATCATGACATTGGGATAGGCTTTTGTTAATCGATCCATAAGTTCATAAGTTCCCAAAATAAAACGATGTGCAACTTCTCCTTGCTGTATTGCTGGTAAAATAGCAGAATAAACATTAGAAACTGAACGATTAAAATCCCACTTTATATATTCTATATTTGCCTCTTCTAAAATAGCTCTGATACTAACAAACAAATAATCCTGTACATCTTTTCTCGACATATCCAACACCATCTGGTTTCTGGACATCATTGGCATTCTGTGGGGATCTTTCAGCACCCAGTCTGGATGTTTTCGATAGAGATCCGAATCCTCATTAATCATTTCCGGTTCAAACCATAGACCAAATTTTAATCCTATTCTATTAATTTTATCAACCAGATTTTTTAAACCATCTTTTAATTTATTTTTATTTACAAACCAATCTCCAAGACTTGAATGATCGTCATCTCGTTTTCCAAACCATCCGTCATCTAGAACAAGCATTTCAACACCTAATTCTTTGGCACTTTTCCCTAATTCAAAAATTTTGTTTTCATCAAAATTAAAATAATTTGCTTCCCAGCTATTTATTAAAACAGGGCGTTTTATTTGAAGGTATTTCGGATCACATACATTTTCTCTGATTATCTTGTGATATTTTTGACTTAAATCATTCAGCCCATTATGTGAATATGATAAAATCGCTTCTGGTGCCTGAAAACTTTCTGCGGATTTTAATATCCAACAAAATCCCTCATTATGGATTCCCATTACTACTCTGGTGCTTCCAGTTTGATCTTTTTCTATCTCTTCCATGTGATTACCAGAATAAACCAGCATAAATCCATAACAGTCTCCATATTCTTCATTGGCATTCTTCTCACATAATATGATAAACGGATTATTATGATGACTGCTCATTCCACGCTTTGATCCAATCGTAAGAATATCCCTAGACAAAGGAACCCTTTCCATTTGTCTTTCCATACAATGTCTGCCATGGAAATGTATTACATCATAAGTTCCATAAGGCTGATCAATACAAACAGATGCCACTTTATGAAGTTTTATCACTTTTGATGAGTCATTGTAAATTTGCACCGTTCGCGTAATAATATCCTTATTTTCAAAAACTCCATAGATTAATTTTACTGAGATTCCAATTATCTTATCTTTCAAAATAATTTCAAGAGTACTAATACTATCTCTTCCATCTCTCACATATGGTAAGTTTTCAATTTGATATTTACCATCATAAATTTCATAGGAATCATATCTCAAATCTACACTACAACTGCCAACTTCATTTTCAACAATCAATGAACTTATCCTAAAGTCACCAACTCCAAACCCGCTATACTCTTGTGGCATTAGATCTAAGGAACATCCTCGTTCTGTCTTTTTCTCATATGGATTACCCGAGAATCCTCGATCAGCAGTACGATATCCATAGTCCATGTTAGCTTTTCCAACATTTCTACCATAGTACAGATGCCTTAAGATACCAGTTTCATCAACTTTTATTCGATAACTTGTATTATTTGTTTCAAGCATAAACACTTTATTAGATTTCTCGAAATATATACTCATTTTTCACCCTCATTCTTCCTTTTTCTATAATTATTGGGACTTATACTATATCTTTGTTTGAAGATTTTGGAAAAAGTAAGCGCATTATCATATCCCACACTTGATGCAATGACATTGATTGGCAAACTTGTTTCTTCCAGCAACTGGCAGCTTATGTTCATCCGCACCTGCATCAAATAGTCTTGTGGAGACATATACATCTTTTTCTTAAACAAGGTTGCAAAATATGTACGATTTATTCCTATGTATTCTGCAATCTTTTTTATTTTTATATTTGCATAATTACTTTGTATATACTTAATTGCATAATTTATATAATCTTCTGCTGATAAGTCATTATAAATACCTATTTTTCGGTCTTGACATTCATAAGATTCTATTGCCAGTGATAAAAATTTATACGCCATTCCAGTTCGATACAGCTCACTAGAAAGATTTAAATTGGGTTTTTCTAGCATCTCTTGAGAAACAGTAAGAAACCTATTGATATCTACTTTGCAATTCTGGACATATTTATTTTCTACAAATCCAGCATTTTCTATATAGGTTTTTGCTTTTGCTCCATCATAAGTAGCCCAGCAGTAATACCAAGGAACCTCCATATCCGCCTGATACCATGTTTCTTGATCTGGAACCGTCACAAAAAGTTGTCCCTCATGCACATCATATTCCATTTTTCCAATTTTTAATTTACCCCTTCCAGCAATAACCGCGTGAAGATGATATCCTTTTCTGATTTCAGGTCCAAATTTTTTTCCAGGTATACACTGTTCTATTCCGCAGATTTTTATATATAAATCATCATCTTTCTCCTGCAAATACTCCATTAATCTATAATTGGGGTTTTCAAAATAATCAGCTTCTTTTGCCATAACATTTCCTCTTCCTATAGTTTTTGGCCAGAAGTTGCCCAATCCATAACTTGAAATTCAACTTTAACTCCATTTTCCTGTCCCCATTCATCTGCAATCTCCTGTAAACCTTTCAACTGATTGTTATCCCAGATTGCTACGGATACAGTTTTTTCTCCAGATCCTTTTTTTCTAGCATCATTATCATTTCCACATCCTGCTATTAACGATGCGACCATTGATGCACATAACAAAACACCCATTAATCTTTTTTTCATTTTGATACCCTCCCATTTTTACCTGATTTGATTATCGCAATAATATCATCAACTTTAACATAAGTATATGGATTTATGTATAGATAATATAGAATATTGTTTGTTCTTTGATTCTTTTTTTTCTATATGATTGGATTTATTTGATTAATTGTACATTTTATACTATTTATATTAGCTGCATTTGTGAATATTGACTTAATTTTACCATGTTCCACTAACCTTAATCTATAAACATTGAATCTTTCTCTTATTGTAATGTCTACATCTGACATCTGTGAAATCATATACCCATTATGTTATACCTTAATACTTCTCCTTTTCAATCTCTCTTACAACTTGATTCCCATAGTTGTTATGGAGCTTCTGGCAAAGATTCTACAAATAAACAGTAACTTATAGCACTCATAACCTCCTTCCGTTCATCAAAAGTTTAGTTTATTCCAAATCCCTGAAGAACTGGACTGGCATTCCCTTTGTATCATCTCTATAACAATCTTCAATTTCTCATTTAGGTCATCCAAAAATCTAATTAGCTCCTGTTTTGCAAATCTCATAATTACTCCTCTTTCAAATAAAAAAAGCAGGACTAAGTTAGCTCAACAAGAAATATTCCGATTTCAATCAGTTGCTAATTTAGTCCTACCTAATATCAATAATTATATAGTTGTAAAAATAGGGCATTGAGTTTAAAACAGCGCTGTCCATAATCAAAATCTGCTATTCTTAGTTAAACAATTGAAAATAAACTGAAATAAAATAGAGCTTATTCAAGATGCTCAATTGAGACACGTGAACAAGCTCCATATGATATTTTAAAATATATTAAATCATATTATTCTTTTGCATAATATGAATGGCAAAACCACCAAACTCACCCTCTAGATAGACATTCTTCAGTTTTCCATCCTCTGAATATGTGGCTGTATCCATGTTAAAAGAGAAACCTTTCTCCTTCAACTCTTCTGCTGCCACAGTTAAATCAGGTGTACCCATAGCTATATGACCATTTGTACCCAGAAATGCAGCCTTCATACACTCAAAGTAAGATCCGCTGAATTCGGACTTTTGTCCATGACGAGTTTGCAGATTAAATATCATACCCAAAAGCTGCGCTAATTTTTCTGCCTCCTCAGTATTTGGGGTATTGATACCAATATGCTCTAGTTCAAATTTACTATTCATAATAATACCTCTTTCTCAAAATATTGGATGATGATTCATTTTTGTAATCTAGAAACTTACATTGGGAACATGAACAATGCTCCGGCAGTTAGAGCAAGTAACCGAATAAAGTACATGGGAACTGTAAATTTCCAGAACTCAGTTAGCTTATAGTTACCAAGACCCATTATCATAGCTGGCATACCATCAATAGGTAGGAAATGACCGTTCCAGCCTGAAACTACGATTGCAGCAGCTGCAGCAGTGGGATTTAGTCCCAAGCTTAGGCAGGTAGAAATAGCCAAAGGTGCAAATACAAATACCGTACCCAAGGTGGAACCTGTAAGGGTTGCAAGTACACTTGTCAGTACGCAGAAGGTAAAAATCAGCAGGAAAGGATTGATGTTAGCACCAAGCATTTTGGCCACAGTTTCACCAACTAAAGCGGTTAGACCTGTATTGCCAAGAGCATCAGCAACACCAATAACACCAGCAGACATCAAAATAATTGGAGACCCAATACTGTTACGAATTTCATTAAAATCCAAAACACCAATAGCAAGTATTACCGTTACAGCCAAACCTGGAATTACAAAACCTGCATCTCCAATTTTACTTTGAAGAATCATGCCAATAACCGCCGCTATAAATGCAATGTATGTAGTGTATTCTTTCCATTTCGGCATATTAGTGACCTTTTCGCCATGGGTTTTTTCATTTTCTGTTGATGATGCAATAGGATGGCTAGGTAGATTTTTATAAGCAATTAAGCACCATCCCAAGAACGCTAAGGAAAGTATTAAGTTCACAATAGAGAATTTCACTAAGGAAACTTCACCAACTACTGCTCCCGCAGCTTGTAAAACAGAAACAACAATGCCATATTGTAATGCAACATTCATTGGAATTAGAGGATGGTTGGCAGCAAAACCGGAAGCCATAATAATTTTGGAACCTGGTAATTTTTCATTAAAAGGTATGGTGGATAATATTCCCAAAGTAAGAACATAGTATGCAGTTGAGCCAGTGCCGAATAGGCTACAACCTAACATAACCACAAGAACTAATAGTACATAGGCCTTAAAGCCACCTTTACTAGCCATGTTGTACATTGCTTTTTTAAAGAAAGCAATAAAGCTGGTCTTTTGTAGTGCAGCCATGATTGCCATGAATGAGGCAAGCATAACTATAGTAGCGTTAGAAAAGCCTGCAAAAGCAGTCTTGATATCAGCTACACCAAAAAGAACCAATAGCAGACATGCAAGAATTGGAGGTGCACCGAATGGAAGTTTTTCTGTCATGATTAAAATAATCATAACTACAGTGATAGCAAGGACAATAATCATTGGAATAGTCATTTTTTTAACTCCTCTCATTTATACCGAATTATTTTATTGCAATTAAGGATATGATATCTACTTCAAGCATTCTTTTGGTGATATGTGTGTACAGTTCAGCTACCGTACAATGTTAGACTTCTTTTTTGGCATTAACCATAAGGATTGCATAATCTATGGCATTGGTCAGGCTCAGTTGGCTAGAACGACCACTGCCTGCAAGGTCGATGCCAGTTCCATGGTCCACGCTGGTACGAATGATAGGCAGACCTAGAGTTACGTTAACACCTTCAACAGCCTCCCAGTGCTTTTCCTCGCGGTTATAAACAAATCCTTTTACCTTTAGTGGGATATGACCTTGATCATGGTACATAGCAACCACAATATCATACCATCCTCCCAGCGCCTTAGAGAATATTGTATCGGGAGGGGTAGGCTTCTTTTCAGGGATAATGATGCCCTCAGCTATAGCTGCATCAATGGCAGGTTGGATTTCTTTCTCTTCCTCCCAACCAAACATACCATTCTCACCGCAGTGGGGATTAAGCCCCGAAACTCCAATTTTAGGTTCTTTGATTCCCAATGCTTTGCATCCTTCATTGGCAATACGGATACAATCTAGGACACGATTTTTCTTGACACGATCACAAGCTTCACGTAAAGATACATGAGTGGAAACATGGACTACTCGCAGATCACCATGAGCCAGCATCATGGTGTACTTAGATGTACCTGTGTAATCAGCATAAATCTCCGTATGGCCTGAGTAATGATGTCCAGCCATATTTATGGCTTCCTTGCTTAGAGCGTTGGTAACCGTAGCATCAATTTGGTTATCCATAGCTAGCTGAATCACTTTTACAACATATTGGAAGGCTGCCTGACCACCTAGAGCACAGGCTCCTACACCAAAAAGTTTTGGTACTTCCAGTTTGGAGGTATCTGGAATTTCGTCTGCAGGAATCAGTTTCAAATCCATAAGGTCGATTGTGCCATAGGTGTACTTACCTTCAGAGGGTGTGGAAATCACATTCAACTTTAGATCAATGCCATGGACTTTCTCAGCCACCTTCAAAGCATAACTCATGGAAGTCTTATCTCCTACTACTAATGGTTTACAACGCTGGTAGATTTCCCTATCTGCCAATACACGAACCGTAATTTCCGGACCATTTCCAAAGGGGTCACCCATAGAAATTCCAATGATAGGTTTAAATTTCATCTTCATACTAACACATCCCTTTGTTGGTATTTTCTTTCAAAACTTGTTTTAGTGTGTCAATACCTTCGTCGCATAGGTAGTTAAATGGACGGCGGCAATCACCTACAGGATAACCAAGCAGAGAAACAGCCTTTTTAACCACAGTGTTTGGGTTGCCATGTTTGAATACAGAACGAAGGGAGGCAATGGAATCTTGGGCCACTTTAGCCTCTTCAAACTTACTAGACTTGAACAATTCATAAATAGAAGCCAGAACTTTAGGATATACATTGGCACATCCTGCAATGCCCCCTGCACCACCTGCCTCAAGACAAGGTAAAATGAGTGCATCATTTCCAGACAAAACACGGAAGTCTTTGTCTAAATCTTTTGTAAGATTTATGTAGGCAAGTAGGTTATCCCAGTCACCACTAGAGTCTTTGACCGCCATAATGATGTCTACATCTTTTGCCAACTTTGCAACGGTTTCAGGAAGCAATTTGTTGCCTGTGCGTGCAGGGATGTTGTACAATACAATTGGAATGTCTACATGCTTGGCAATTTCTACGTAGTGGTCATAAAGCTCTTTTTGTGAAGCAAGAGCAAAGCTAGGGGTGATAATGGATAACACATCAGCACCAAGATCCTGAGCCTTCTTACTAATACGAATGGTATCAGATGTGGAAATGCAGCCAGTACCTGCGTACACTGGAACACGACATTTCACTTGGTCAATAGTAGCCTCAAGAACCTGAATTTTTTCATATTCGCTTAGGATGTAACCTTCGCCGTTGGTTCCAAAGGGGAACAGACCATGGACACCGCCCTCTAACATACGTTCAATCTGATTACGCAACTCCTCCAGGTTAATGGATTCATCGGGATTCATAGGGGTTAAAATAGGTGGTATAATGCCTTTTAGTTCAACATTTTTCATAACAATAATCTCCCTTTCTAGTTGTATTTTAATTTATAGGATTTTTAAGTACAGATTTCTTGCATCTTCTGCAGTTACAAGACGCATATTATTTACCAGCAAACGTTGCACTTGCATACCGGCCTCTACTAAACCATCCAAATCCTCCAATGTAACACCAAATCCCTTTAAGTTTGTTGGAATATCCAGATGATGTACGATTAGTTCAAGTTGTTTCATCATCCATTCAACCTTTTCGTTGGTTGTTTGGCAGATAATTTTGGGATCATGGCAACAACGATCATAAATCTGAGCAAAACGATCCTGACAAACAGGTGCATTAAATGCCATAACTGGTGCAAGTAAAATAGCATTGGAAACCCCATGAGCAATGTGGTACTTGCCACCCAAAGGATAGCTTAGGGCGTGAACAGCTGTAGTACCAGAAGCGGTGATGGCAATTCCGGCATAAAATGCAGCAATCTGCATCTTATTCTTAGCTTCCATATCCTCAGGATCATCACAGGCAGGGATAATATTATTCAAAATCAAATCGAGTGCTTCCATTGCAAATGTGTCCGAGAAGGGATTCGCCTTTTTGCTGGTATAACACTCAATAGCATGAGCTAAAGCATCCACACCGGTAGCAGCAGCAATCTGTCTAGGTAAATTTTTAATCATACGAGCATCTAAAATCACATAATCGGCTATCATATTTTCGTTTACTATGCCAACTTTCAGCTCTTTTTCAGGAACTGCAACAATAGCATTTGGGGTTACCTCTGCACCGGTACCAGCAGTGGTGGGAATCAGAATAGTTGGTACACACTTTTTTGCACGCCCCGGCTCATCTAATAGTTCCTTAACACCATATTCATCGGTTACAAGCACGCTGGCCAGCTTAGCAGCATCTAAAACACTGCCACCACCACAGGCAATAATCATATCTGCGCTGTTTTCTTTAAACTGATCAACAATATTTTGCACCGCTGCAACAGATGGCTCTGGTGGAATCTCATCCAACACATAATAATCTGCTCCCGCAGCTTTTACTGCAGCTTCTGGCAAATCAAATAAACCAGAGGCAAGTATTCCCTTGTCAGTAAATATGGCTACACGCTTAACTTGATGATTCTTTAATATTGTTGTGATATTATCTATTGAGTTTTCTCCCCCATAAACAGCATGGGGCATTTTCAAATTATATACAGTTTGCATTTGATATCACTCCTTTGGGTAATGATTTTTAATAATAGACATCTTTGTGAATGTTGTTATTTTATGCCCTGACCGGAGGTTGGGTTGTACACACCTATATGCTCACGCTTTGTGCCCATAACGTCTTCTTCTGTGAAGCTAACATATTTGATACATTTACGGGTGTATGCTGCGTATGTTAGATGCAATCTACCATCAGTGCTTTGCATCAGGTAAGGGTATTCATATTGCTTATTGTTTGTTTTGTTCTCCGCTCCCATATACCCCTCACCACGTTCCATCAAACGAATTAGTGGGAACGTAAGGCCGCCGTCTTCGGATAGTGCCACAGCAACTGGGCAACGCAACCCTGGCCATGCAGCTTTTCCTGAAACAGGAGATGGAGCGCTGGTGGGGTTATATGCCACAGCAACAAGACCACTTTGGGTGCGGATAGCACTGATAGAAGAGTTATTGTTTGGCAAAGGAGTTGGTTTCGGCTCTGACCAAGTTTCGCCCCAATCCAGAGATTCGCTACGGTAGACATTGTTTGCCTCACGACTACGCATAAAAGCTACAAGGTGACCATCATCCATCTCTACTATGGTAGGATGAACACGACCATAACTGTTGGGCATTTCTACCATGTTCCACGACTTGCCCTGATTATCTGAAATCTGAAATACGCTAGGGTCACCAGACAGCCCCTCTTTAGAGTCTGTGCACAACCAGTTGCCAAAAATCCAGCGACCATTTTTCAGAATCTGTATGGGCTGGCGGCAGAAACTGCCTTCTCTTTGAATGGTGGTTTCATAGTCCCCCCAAGTCAAACCCCCATCAGAGCTCTTTTGGCATCTGATTTGTGAGGTAAACTGCATATTGTCTTTGCCAGCAATTCTGTCCAATTGTGCAGTGTACATACACCAAACAGCACCATCAGGTCCGTAGAATAAAGATGGATTCTGCTCACTGCGCTTTGGGTCTTTAGAAACAGAGATGGGTTGCGTCCATTGATGGGCACCCTTTGGAAGACGTGCACATACAATATGCACATCGGCTTCACCTTCGTAAGTACCCGCAAACCAGCAACACAACATGTCACCATTTGGCAACTCCAGCATAGCTGGAGAATGGCAGGTGGCGAAAGAACCAGGAGGTACCAGAGATTCCACGGTACCCATTTCTTCGTTGTAGTAGATACAACCGTCTAACGTCAAACCAGGAAGAGCAAGATAGTTCATAATATATACCTCCATTTAACATTTTGTTGTTTCGCAAATCTTTTCTGCTAATTTTATGAGTAGATCATCATCTCCAAAACCACCAGATTTAGAAATAATATGATATTTTTTTTCTTTGTAGATAAATTTTGATAAAACAACACCAATTGCCATTTCATAAATTGGTGTGAGTGCTGAAACGTCTACAGCTTGCATGAAAGCCATGAGTGTGTCACCACCAGTACACAAAATGGTTGCATTGAGACCATCATCAAGCATTCGCTTAATCAATTCTGCCAGATTGCTGGAAATTTGTAGCCGAAGTTGTTCTGTTGTTTTGTTGTGCTCCTGTGCATAAATATTGGTATTCTCACTCCCCTCCGGATCATTAACATCTAGAATAAAGGCTTTTTTCGCAGATGCTTGTGCCAGCCATTGATGGACACATTCTTCTGCTGATTTACTTTCTACCCAGTGATGTTCCAGTTTTTGAACAGGGGTTAAGTTTACATGTGGAAATCCATGTTCTTGTGCCACCTTCATTTGCCTGATAGTTACTGGATTGACACTACCACAAGCTATAAACAGTGTATCTTCAAGCTTTGGTATTTTGGGGGCAGATCCTTTCAAATTCAACATATTTGCCAGTACCACAGCAAACCCAGCACATCCTGCACAAAATCGAAGTTGCTTTTCTCCCAGTTCTTTACCAATGTGTTTCAAATCTGCATCTGTTTCAGCATCAAATACCTGTATACCAGGACTTGAAATTGAATACTTTTTACTTCGTGGGTGTATCAACACCGACACACTTGTTTGCTGTCTAAGAATATCTGCCACCGCCGAGTCCAAAATCGGTTCAAAAGGATCTTGGCTAAAAACGCTCTCAGCCACAGGTACACCATCAATATAGTGAATTCCCTCACGAGTGACTCGGTTAAGTTTTGGGAATGCAGGAAAAAATGGCATTGTATTGACACCTGTTGCGTCCATGAATGCAGTTAATTCACTACCAATATTTCCACGTAGTGCGGAGTCTGTCTTTTTATAAATAAAAACAATTCCAGCTTGAAATGCTCTGTACACAATGCGGTACACAATCTCATAGGCCGCCTGTGGTTGTAGATGCCTTGTTTCTGCCACCATTACCAAAACTTCTGTAGGGTTTTCATTTGATTGGAAATTATAATTCAGATCTGTCACTACAATTGTTGCAGCTCCTCTGGTTGCAAATTGCACACCTGTATCGAGTGCACCTGTAAAGTCATCAGCTATGATTAGAAGCTTTACCATACATTCACCTCCTGTCGTTTCATTTTGAAACAGGTTAGAAGGATTAATTTCTTTTTTTGTACAATTCAGAAATTTTCAATCCTTTTTGGTTCAACTTTATATCTATTATATACAAAGGCGATGATCTTCGTCAAGCATTATTCACCTTGATATTGTTTATATTTGAAACAAATAGAAAATTTGTTGCTTAATTTTTGTACATTTGTTACAATATATTCAAATATGAACGTATTATGAGGTGCTTATGAAAAATTATATTCGTGTTTTGGGCATTGCGCCTTATGAGGGAATGAAAATCCAGATGTTTCATCTGGCAAAAGAATACCCCCAAATTGATTTGACAGTCTATGTAGGAGATATGGAGCAGGGTCTTATTATGGCACAAAATAACTTTCACGGAGATTATGATGTAGTAATATCCCGTGGTGCTACAGCTAAAATTTTATGTCAACAACTAACCATTCCAGTGATTGACATTGAAATTTCTTTGTATGATATTCTCTGTGCCATTAAATTGGCTGATGGGATGAAAAAAAAGATTTCCACAATTTCTTTCGCCGATATTAAAAACCATGTGTTGCCACTGTGCGACTTACTAGAATGTGAAATTGATGTCCATACAGTAGATTCTATTGAGGCGGTGGAACCTACTCTGCGTAGCCTTCAAGATAAGCAGTGTGAGACCATTCTCTGCGATGTGATTGTCAATACCACAGCCCAGCGACTGGGAATTAATTCCTTCCTTATCACCTCTGGTATAGACAGTATCCGAAATGCTTTTAACCAGATATTGTTATTGTGTGGCAACCAACAATACCTGCAGGATGAAAACATGTTTTTTCGAGAGCTTCTTCGAGGGCAGATTGGGCAGACCATTGTCTTTGACAGTCAAGGAAATTTATTTCTGTCCACCATGGAAGATCTAAATCCTGAATTATTGGAACTATTGAGTCAGGAGCTACCCCAAGCTCAGAGAGAAGGGGATCAGCGAATTAGTCGTTCACTGAGGGGTATACGCTACTCCATTCGTGTTCGGCAAATTACCAGTGGTGCTTTGCAATATACCGCCTTTTTCTTTGATGGAAGAAAATTGCCTGTATCCTCAAATCAGGTGGGGATCAGTTTCTCTGATCGAGCCGAGGCAGAGGCAGCTTACTACAACAGTATTTTCAGTTTTGTAGGGAATCTTCAGGGTTTTCAGCAGGAAATTGACCAAATCAACCAAAGTACAACCCCTGTCATCTTTACAGGTGAGGATGGTACAGGTAAGGAATCTATTGTCAGTATGCTCTACATAAAGGGTCAGCTGCAAAACAACCCCTTAGTGTCCATTAACTGTAGTCTTCTAAACGACCGTAGCTGGGTTTTTTTAATGGAGCATCACAACTCCCCATTGGTAGAGGAGGGTAGCACCTTATACTTTGCAAATGTGGATGTATTATCTTTAGAAAGGCAGTACCAGCTAATCGCTGTACTAATAGAGATGGATGTGTGTCAACGAAACAGGGTAATGATTTCTTGTGTTTGCCAGAGTGATGAATATATATCTAAAGTAGGTGCTCTCTTTCGGGAAAAACTTTCCTGTCTTTCTTTGTATTTGCCACCATTGCGTCAACTCTCTCATCAGATTCCCACTCTGATGAATCTATGCCTGAGCCACATGATTGTTAATATGCCTCGGCAGATTTTGGGTGCAGATCCAGAAGCACTTTCTCTACTACAAAGATACAACTGGCCCCATAATTACACCCAATTTCGTCGTGTCATTGGGGAACTTGCAGTAACTTGTACCAGCCAAATCATCACTGCTGAACATGTGAGTCAGGTACTGCGTAAGGAACGACATGTTGGTACTTTCTCTTCCCAAAAAGAAAATGCTGCCACTCCTCTGGATCTGAACCGCACGCTTGCAGAAATTAGCCAAGATGTGGCTATTTTGGTGGTCAAAGAAACCGAAGGCAACCACACTGCCGCTGCCAAACGCTTGGGTATCAGCCGCACAACCCTATGGCGTATGTTACAAAAATAGGACGTAAAAAGATCTAATAAATATATCCGTTAAATAGTATATATAAGAATATAAAAATACTAAAAAGGTATACAGAGACCCTAAAAGTTATATATTATATGGTAAAAGTGAAAAGGGGAACATCATTATGGTAGAAAACCAGAAGTCTAAAAACTATCATTTATTCTTATTCATTATAGATACTATTTTAATTATTGGTGGTCTATGTTTGTTATTAGCAACACCAAAAACTAATCAAGATTCATCCTATATTTCTCTTGATTTAGTCTTAGCGGCAGATCATTATCAAAAACAAACCATAAGTGATACAAAAGTCCAGTCATATCTAAAAGAAGATCCCATTATTGAATTACAAGTTCATCTGGATGAATCTATTATTTCAAAAAATGATTTTATATTTGATATTTCAAATGCTTTTTATATGAAACACAATAAAATATATATAAAAAAAGACCTTTTATCTTGTATTATTAATAAATCCATTACTCAAGAGAAAAAAAGGTTACACTTACTACTATCAAACATCCCCCTCACCAATGGACTAAAATTTACGCTCCTATCGTTGCTCATGCATTAGGGCAATTACAAGATCAAAGAGGGGAATTCATAACATATACCAACTCATATGAAGCCTTAATTGAAAATTACAATCATGGTCAACGTATTTTTGAAGTAGATCTCATTCTATCCTCTGATGGCAACCTGGTAGCAGTCCATGAATGGGGAGGAACATATGGTAATATCATGTCCACTGATGAATGGAAAATGCATAAAATATTTAACGAATTTACAACTTTAAGTATTGATGAAATATATCAGGCCATGATGGTAAATCAAGATATGTATCTAATTACAGATACAAAATCCACACAATATGAAGATAAAGATATCAGAAAAGAATTCCAAATTCTTTATGATAAAGCCATACAATATGATCCTGAGTTATTAGATAGAATTATTCCTCAAATTTATAATCAACCTATGTATTCACTTATGAATGAGATTTATCACTATCCAAGCATTATTTACACACTATACGCTTCTTACGATACCTTTGAACAGGTGATTGAATTTGTTAAAAACAAGGATGATATTAAGGTAATTACTATGCCTAAGTATGAACAAGACCAAATAATACCTTTTGTAAAGGATTTAAATCGTATTGATAAAATTGTTTATGTACATACCATCAATGATTTCACAACTATGAGATTATACAAAAGTTATGGAGTTTATGGATTTTATACTGACTCCATAACTCCAATTAAATTTTACACATGGTTTGCTGTTGACCCCAAAAAAAGAAATATATTCTTAAAATAATCCTTAATTTAGATATTCAGTAGGCCATATTCCTGTTATTTTTTTAAATGTTTTAGAAAAATAATATTGATCATTATAACCTACTACCATTGCAACTTCTTTCACCATTATATTTTTGTTATTCCGCATTAATGCTTTCGCCGATTCTATCCGATAGCTGTTTATATATTCAGATATAGATAACCCATAAATTTCCTTAAACCTTTTTGCTAATCGTGTTGAAGATATATTGAATGTTTCTGATAATTCAGCATTGGTAATATTTTTTGTATAATTGAGCCTTATGTATTCTACAATTTTATCATAGTTTGTATGGGATGGATTATTTTGTAATTTTTGTTCTACTTGTACATAATGATTGAATAACATTGTTAACTGTTCAAGTAATTGATCCTGATTGACACTTTTGGTAATATTCGCTTGTATTTCTTTTTTAATCAAACTTATTTCTGATAAACTAAGTCCATTATCAAAATAGTTTATGACCAATTTATCGAAAAACATTACTAATTCAATCTGTTTTATTTCATTACAAATGGCAAATGATAAAAATTCTTTTAAGGATTTTTTTATGGCATCTCCACAATTAGTTTTAAGTGCTAAGACTAAATTATTTTCCAGTGTTTCAGTTTTTAGATCCTCTGTTTTGGCACTTTTGTCTCCAATAATCAATTGTGAAACAAACATCTTTAATTCATTATACATGATTTTTCTAAGGTGCAAAAAAGTAGTGTTTATTTGATTTATAGTAATAATTTCATCATTTACAACCACCGTAATGGCAATTTTTGAACTGTGATTTAAAAAGAAGTGAATTTTATTTGCTATTTCTCTAACTTTATTTGAATTGTCCGCACTAAATACAATTGTTTTTTCTGAACTTGATTTTCCATTTATATAAATATAACTATGGCTATCTTCAAATATTTTTTCCAGTTCCCCTTCAATATCTACTTCTTTAAAAAATTTTTGAACAGGCAAAATGATATCTTCCTGATCTGGCGAAAGGGGAAATGGTCCTACACAAAATAACAATATACCACAAGATTGGGTATTTTTTGCCTCGATCACTTCGTTTCTATTATTATTTACAGCTCTTTCTAGAGTTTTTTTATTTGTTTCTTCTGTTTGTTTGCTAATTTGAGAAATACATGTTTCCAGCACTTCATGGATATTTTCACGGGAAATGGGTTTAAGTAAGTAGTTAGATACACCATACTTAAGGGCAGAACGCGCAAACTCAAACTCCTGAAATCCGCTTATAATTACAACAATAATATTTAAATAAGTATCTTTCACATGTTTAGCTAATTCAATTCCATCCATTATGGGCATCTTAATATCTGAAAATATGATATCTACCACTTCATTTTCTAAATATTCTAATGCTCTCTTCCCATTAATTGCATGATATACAACTTCCACATTTTTCCCATATTCCTCAACTAACTTAATGATACTTTTAGCAATGGGAGGTTCATCCTCTACAACCATGATTCTAATCATTTGGTATCTCCTTAGTATTTGGTATACAAATATTAATTGAAGTTAACGTATCTTTTGAAGTTATGTCACAGACAATATTCCTATTTGTAAACATCTTTAACCTTACAACTGTGCTTACAAGCCCTAATCCCCCAATATGCATATTACTTAAATCTTCATAATTGGATGAGTTGGCTCTAATAAGTTCTTTTTTTATGAGTTCATCATTAAACCCTACACCATTATCAACAACCTTTATATACCAGCCGTTTACATTTCTTTTTATTTCAATATGAATCAAGTACGGTGGTTCTATATTAGAAAATGCATGTTTAAAACAATTTTCGCACAGAGGCTGTATAATTAATTTGGGAATCTTAACTTCTAAAAGTGTATCATCTAAATCAATTGTATACTGAAACATATCCTCATATCGGTTTTTCATAAGTTGCAAATAAGCAATTGTAAAGTTAAGCTCCTCTTGTAATGTTGCACATCCATCTGTATAGGATGAACTATATCTAAGCATAGTGGATAAGTTAGCACAAATTTTTATAACTGTTTCACTCTTATTTTCAAAAGCTGCTGCATTGATAACACTTAACACATTATATAAAAAATGAGGATCCATCTGGGTTTGCATTGCTAACAAAAATGATTTTTTCTCTTGCTCCATAGAAAATACCAACTTTTCAACCATATTGTTAAAGGCATTACCAAGATCAATAATTTCCTCTATTTCAAAGTTTTGAGTTTCTACTTTATTTATATTTTTAATACTAATGTTTTTCACAGCATATGTAAGGTCGATTAAGGGAGTGGCCATTTTTTTTGCAATTAAACCAATCACATAGTACATGATAAATGCTATTGAAATCCAGGCTAAAAACATAACCATCATAAGCATATTTCTTTCTCGGATTTCAATATGTTTTGGTTGCAACAACTCAATTGTCCAATTGTAAATTTCTGATTTTGTAGTAGCTATGACTACATCATCATTTGTTTGTTGTAAAATGACAGGCTTATTATTTTCGTCATATATATTAACAGACAGTTGTTTACCTGGTGCAAAATTTAAAAGGTTTAGGAGCACTTCTTCATTTTGTTGCACTTCAACAATTCCAACAACATTTTGGGAATGGATATTCATTACGGGACGAATAAATGAAAAATAATTAGATTTATAATAATTAGACCAAACATCTTTTTTAGGTTTATTTAGTATATACTTTTGCTCATCTGTTTTAAAATAAACCATTAATTGTTTGATATCTAATGTTGAGCTTGTATTAGATAACATATTATTTGTAATTTCTTTATCAACAATTGCTCCTGATGTTATAAAATCTCCCAAATCGTTATAAACAGAGATACGCCATATAGGAGCCAACTTTCCATTGATATTGGTTAATTTACTTGCAATATCAATGGCATCAAGTATATTGCTTTGAAAATAATTATCCTTATCCATGTCGTTTTGGAGATCTGTAAACATTTTAAGCAGTGTTTCGTTTGTCATAGTTCTATAAGCAACAAGATCCATTTCAGAGATAAACCATTCTAACTGTTCACAGGGTTGGGCTACTAGCATTTGGCTATTTAATGCGGCTTCCTTTTTACTACTATTTAGTAATACAAAGTATAATAATGTAAATAGCATAAACAAAATAATACTAAATGCCAATGTATAAGAAAAAACTAATTTATTTAAAAATAACTGTTTTTTGGTATGTTTCATAGAAGCTGGCATTCCTTTCCTTATATATGTAAGTTTCAAGCTATGTCCTCCCCAATATACCAGCTTAAAAAGGAGCATTTTAGATTTTTCTAAAATACTCCTTTATTGAAATCACCTAATACTTTAATCATACACTGACATGTTAAATTTCACAACTAATATATAACTTTCCATTCATTGATGTTGTCTTTATCAAATTTAAATGGATCTCCTAGCATAACTTCTGTTCCACCATCTGGAGCCAATGTAATGATTTTTTCGCCATCTTTGCCAGCTGTAAATGTATCACCTTCTGCACCTGTAATTTCACCAAGAACAAGTCCATGCCCAACATAGGCTGATAAGTAACCCAAATCAACTGGATTCCACAAATACATCCAAGGGCAAGTACCATCCTCGATAAATGGTGCCATTTCAGATGGAAGACCAAGTCCTGTTAATTTTACATCAGATTTGGTATCTTGTAAATATTTTCCTGATGCAAGCATACCTACTGTTGTTGGTGCAATAATAACTTTAATGGATGGGTCTTTTAGTAATGCCTGAGTTTCATTTGTTGATTTTGTTGGGTCATCATCACCATAAACCACTTTAACTAAAGGTGTTTTTGCATATTTATCTGGATTTTCTTCTATTTCTTTTCTCATCCATTCAATCCATAAGTTTTGGTTTGTTGCTTGAGCAGTAGCAGATAAAATTGCGATACCACCTTCGCCATCTACCATTTCGTAGGCTGCCTGAATCAGACCTCTACCAATTTTTTCTGGATCCGCTTGGTTTACATGTACCATACGACTCTCTGGGTTAACAGATGAGTCAAGGGATATTACAGAAATACCTTTGCTCATAGCGTTTACTAGTGTTGGTTGCAAAGCATCATAATCATTGGAAGAAACTGCAATCAGGTCAACATTTTGTGCCACAAGCTGATTGATGATTTCAATTTGTTTTTCTGGTGTTGCCTGGTCTGGTCCTTTGTATAAAGCTGTAACACCTATTTCTTTGCAAGCATTTTCGAACCCTTCAAACTCTTTTTTCATATAAGGATTGTTAATATCTTTTGCAACTAAAACATAAGTCTTTTTTGAGTTATCTGTTTCATTAGATTTGGATGTTTCTGCACCTGTTGTAGTAGTTCCTGACTGTTGTGGCGCATTTGTTGGAGCTTTTGTTCCACAAGCTGCAAGTAGTAGAACAGAAAGTGCTAAAGTAATCATTGTTGTTACATGTTTTTTCATAATATTCCTCCTTCTCTTTTAAAAAACTAATTTTAATTTCATATGAAACACATTAGTAACCATCTACTAATTATTTCTTTAATGGATTAAATGATGCAAAACTTGTTTTTAAATTTGGTATTGCTACTGCAATTATTAGTAAAAATCCAATAATAATAAGAATTATTTGAGATGGAACATTACTAATACCAAGACCATAACGCAATAGACCAACAATAAATGTAGCAATGAATACACCTAAAACTTTTCCTTTGCCTCCGTTATTACTTACCCCTCCTAGAACAACCATAGCTATAATATCAAGTTCATAACCTTTTGCCATACTAGAACGAACACTTCCCATTTTAGATGCTAAAAATATAGCTGATAATGCTGCAAAAATACCCATAACTGTAAATATTAATATTTTAATCTTATCTACTTTTATGCCTGAGTATTCTGCAGTTGTTGCATTATTACCAATTGCATAAACGCTTCTACCAAATTTTGTAAAATGTATCACGTAAGCAAAAATAATGGAAATCACAATAAATATGATAAATATAAATGGTATTTTTCCAACATTGCCCCATCCCAAAAAGTTAAACCAATTGGGGAATTTTCCAACTGCTTTATCTTCCAGCATAATACTAGCAATACCTCGGAAGATAATCATGGTTGAAAGGGTTACAATCATAGAAGACAACTCTTTAAATTTTGTAAGAATTATGCCATTTATAAACCCGCAGACACCACCAATGGCTAATGCAATCAAAATTGAATATTGCATAGGTATACCTGCTTGATAGGATATTCCCATTACAACCCCTGAAAGAGCCATGGTTGAAGCAATGGAAATATCTATTTCTCCCAATAGTATAATAAGCATCATAGGGAAAACGAGAATTGCTTTATCACAAAACATTTGCAAAGCGCTCATAATACTACCAAATACTAAATAGTCTGAGCTACGTGATACATTGATGATGTTTATTACCAAAAATAGAACAATCAACATCCATTCCCATTGAAAGAAAAATCGCTTGGCGCTAAAACTTCTCTCATTTGAAACATTTCTATTCACATTTCCTTTGTTTTCAACATTCATTACACAATAGCCCTCCTTTCAAGTGCTTTTCTAGCAATATGTCTAGAAACAAGAGCATTCATGATAATTGAAAATAGAATCGTGAGACCTCTAATGGCTTCTTGCCAGAATGGTGAAATTTGTAAAAGAGGTAGAGCATTGTTAAGTAGTCCAAATAAAATTGCACCTAAAACAGCCCCTTGTACCTTACCAATACCACCTGAAATACTGACTCCACCTAACACACATGATGCAATAACATTCATTTCATAACCTGTTGCTGTTTCTCCTTGAGCCGCCGCATATTTGCAAACATATAAAATACCTGCGAGTCCTGCCAAAGCTCCCATTAATGTGTAGGATAAGAGGATAATGTTTTTGGTATTAATACCACTTACTTTTGCGGATTCTTCACTGTTACCAACTGCGTAAATTTGTCTTCCTGTACGTATGTATTTTAAAAAGTACCAAGTAATAGCTATCACGACAAGTGCAATAATAATTAAGTTGTTAATACCAAAGACTTTTCCTGTAGCAATAGCCATAAATGAAACAGACATATTCTGTTGCAGTACCCAGGAACCCTCGCTAACAAGGTAAGTAATACCCCGAAAGATATTCATTGTACCAAGAGTAACGATAATTGGTAAAATATTAAATTTTGATACTAAAATCCCATTAAACATGCCTGCAACTGTGCCTATTACAATAGCAATCACAATAATTATAATTGGATTCATTTCTAAATTATTTTTAAGTATCATAGTGCCAACCATTCCTGCCAATGCCATGGTGGCACCAATAGATAAATCAATACCTGTGGTAATAATAACCATCATCATACCCATTGTTAAAATGACAAGTATGGAAGTTTCTACAAACATATCACTAATATTACCCAACGTTAAAAAATTGCCTTGGCTTCGAATATTAACAATAATTGCCAGAAAAATGATGACCCCAAGCAAACCAATTTCTCTAATGTTTTGATTGATAATTCTTTTAAAATCCTGATGACTAATTTTATGCATTCAAGACTTCCTCCTTCAGATTCATAGCTGCCTGTAGAATATTTTCTTGGGTTGCCTCGTCTTTTTTGAACTCACCTGTAATAAACCCTTCATGCATTACAATAATACGATCACACATACCCAAAATCTCAGGCATTTCACTTGATATCATAATAATGCCATAACCTTGTTCTGCTAAATTATTCATAATTTCGTATATTTGTGCCTTTGCTCCAACATCAACACCTTTTGTTGGCTCATCTAAAATAAGCACTTTTAATTCACTGTTGAGTAGTTTACAAATAACAACTTTTTGTTGATTACCACCTGAAAGTGAGCTGACTTTATCAAACACAGTTGGTGCTTTTAATGCAATTTTTTCTCCTAAATGTTTTGCTTCTAGGCGCTCACTTTTATTTCTAATAATTGTACGTTTCTTAAACTTATCAATATTAGAAAGTGTAACATTTTTATAAATTTCCCAATCTAAGATCAGACCTTGTTTTTGTCTGTCCTCAGGCAAAAGACCAATACCATAATTCATCGCTTCCAGAGGTGTTTTTATTTTTATTAAGTTTCCTTCAAGATATATCTCTCCAGCACTTAGTGACTTAATGCCAAAAATACACTGCATAATATCTGTTCTTCCTGCGCCAACAAGACCTGTAAAACCGAGAATTTCACCTTTTGATACTCCAAAACTTATATTACTGAAATAACCTGTTTTTTTCAGACCTTCCACTCTAAATACTTCTTCCCCTATTTCACACTTTTTTTGGGGATAAATTTGATCAATTTCACGTCCCACCATTGCTGTGATTAAATCTTTGTTGGAAATTTCTAATGTGCCCCATGTTCCAATATACTTACCATCTCTAAGTACAGTGACACGACTTGCCAATCGATACATGTCTTCAAAACGATGTGAAATAAATATAATGGAAACACCTGAATCTCTAAGTTTTTCAGCTATGGCATATAAATTTTCACACTCTCTTTTGGATAGACAGGCAGTTGGTTCATCCATAATTAATATTTTTGCATTTGTTGAAATGGCTTTTGCAATTTCAACGATTTGTTGTTCTGCTACTGTTAAATCTTCCACTTGTGTGTGAGGGTCTATGTCACAGCCTAGCTCAGTTAATAATTTTTTAGCTTTCACATGTAATGAATTCCAATTGATTCCATTAAATACCCCTGACACATCTTCATGCCCTATAAAAATATTCTCAGTTATACTTAAATATGGATAAGTAGTTCCATGTTGATAAATGGCTGCAATGCTGCTTTTTTGAGCGTCTTTTGGATTTTTAAACACAACTTGTTTGCCTTCTAAAAACATATCACCTTCACTTGGTTCATGTACACCTGTGATAATTTTGATAAATGTGGATTTACCTGCACCATTTTCACCCATTAATGCATGAATTTCTCCTCTTTTAAGTTCAAAATTTACATGATCCAATGCTTTGACACCAGGGAAAATCTTTGTTATTTTATTCAAATTCAAAATTATATCTGACATACTTCACCTCATCTCTCATTTAGAAATTGTTGAAAAAAATAAACAATAGCAAGAATAAAAATGGTTTATTTCCTGCTAATTTTACAACAATTAAGATATTTCCAACAATTACTTTTGTTACTTTATATGATATATACTTTATTAATAATAGTAAATGTAATATTTTGATTACTAGATGTAAAAATATGCATCTTATTCTAAAATTAATCATCCAGATAAACTGAAATGTGAATCTTAAATTTTTGTATAAAAAAGTGTCTTCGACACATCAACTCCCCTAGCCCCTCATTCATGAGGGGAAATAGGGGTTTCCTTTTTGTGACTTTTTCTTTATAATAGTCTTATGAATATTCTGCAAAAGATTTTTATTGACCATTATGAAGAAATGCTCTATCTTCTTCATCCTCGTGACGTTGTCATTGAAAATGTTGAAAAAATGATTCACTGTGGAGATCCCTCTTTCGGCGGCGCCATGTATGGATGTCCTTTTTGTGATGAGCTTAAATTTGTTCCCTTTCGCTGTCACTCCAAGTTTTGCCCCACCTGTGGCAATAAGTATTGTATTGATCGTTCCACCCAAATGTCCTTTAAACTCATAAGGTGCACTCACCGCCACTGTGTTTTTACCGTGGATGAAGAGCTCCGTCACTTCTTTTTGAAGGATCGTTCCCTGCTGGATTGTCTTTTTCAAGCAGTGCGTAGTGTCATTCTCCGTATGTTCCACTCGATGAATAAAAGCAAAAACTTTGTTCCCGGTTTCATTTGTGTACTTCATACATTTGGCAGACCGCTCGAATGGAACCCGCATATCCATTGCCTCCTTTCAGAAGGTGGATTCTCGGACGATGGGTTTTGGCGCGTGGTAAAGCATTTCAACTACACCTATTTAAGGAAGGCTTTTCAGACTGCTCTTCTCAATGAAATGGAAAAACACATCGGAACCTCTTTTAAAAAAATGAAATCTCACATCTACCGCAAAGACAAAAACGGATTCTATGTTTTTGCCAAGCCAAACCTCTGTGAGCCTGATACCGTCGTAAAATATATCAGTCGCTATCTCGGACGCCCTGTGATTGCCACCTCCAGGATTGATTCTTACGACAGCACTAACGTAACCTTCCATTATCACAAGCATGAGGATAACTCTTATGTTGAGAAAACCATTCCCGTGCTGGACTTCATGAAGCTTCTCATTCAACATATACCGGAAAAGCATTTCAAGATGACTCGATATTATGGTCTATATGCAAGGCACCGCGAGGCAGACAAGCAGCTTTTTAAGGCTGTTCCAAAATCAAAGCACAAATTCATATTGGACTTCAATCGGTGGCGCACACTTTTTCTTTTATCATTCGGCTATGATCCGTTACAATGCCCAAAATGTAAGCATGATATGGTTTTTTTAGAACTCTACCATAAACACAAACGAGTCCCTCTAGTTGAACTTTATGAAAGGGCAATGGCAAAATATCGCTGCCGCTCCAGTGGAAATTCCGCTTGATTTTTTATCCCATCTGTTTCATACTGGAAGTATTCAAAGTTGGGAGGCACTTCAATGGATCCAAAAAAACTAGAGGAACTCAGGCAAAAATATATCATAAATCCTCCGGAAGGCATGACGCCAAAGCTGGTAAAAGGGATGACCAATTCTGACCTGCTTGACATGCATTATTTCCTTATCGAGGATGATGACCTTGATGATGACGAATTTGAAGAAGGGTTTTATATCTTCTAACTCGACATCGTCTGTTACCTGCGCCCTGCTTTTGCAGGGCTTTCATTTACATAATTTGAGTTTTTCGAGGAATTTCCTATTATATAAAAATGGGGCTGCACACTAGCTGATAAAATCAGATAGTGATGCAACCCCTTGAATTTTTACATAGATTGTTGTTATTCTTCACAAGATACTAATACCGTTTGCTAAAAAAATTGTAATTTTCTGTACTGATACTCGATGCTATGAAAGCCGTAATAGGAATAGACAGGATTACTGCAATACTACCCGAGAGACCCTGAATCATCTCAACCACTAATAATTGCAGATTAATCAATTGAGTATAGGGCAGTGCATACATATAAAATAGAATAAAAATATTAATGCTGCTTCCAGTAAATGCTAAAATCAAAGTGTTTGTCATCGTCCCCATAATATCCTTACCTATATTCATACCTGAGTGAAAAAGCTGATTTGGTGACAATTCCTTATTAATCATCTTTATTTCAAAAATTGATGAAGAAATTGACATGGTTGTATCCATAATTGCTCCTAATGAGGCAAACAATATACCAGCAAAAAGTAGATGTTGGATTTTTAAATGAGTATTCTGCGATACAAAAAGCAAATCTTCTGCTTCTGGTGTATTCATTGTAGATATATGTGATAACATGCCTGAAATAAAAGCAATAACCCCAGCCAAAAATGTACAGACAATGCAACTAATCCCAGCAGCTATTGTTTTTTTACACCATCCATTTAATGAGAAAAGAGTGACAATCGTTGACAATATGACTACTAAAATAGAAGCAATAATAGGATCTATACCTTTAATAATCAGAGGGATAAATAAAAAAATGATACATATTAGGGTAAAAACCAGAGAAAATATAGATTTTAACCCTTTTTTCTTTCCAAATAAGATTACAGTTACAATAAATAAAGCCATTAATGCATATACAATAAACTCTCTATTATAATCTACAATTGTTGTTGTAATAAAATTATCATAGCTGGAAATAATCATTTCAGTACCAATCTTTGCTGGAGCATTAATCATTCGTTCCACAAAGTTTTTAGCAGTTACTAATGTTCCTGAATTTTTACCAGATATAATTTCTAATACCAATTCCTGCCTTCCAATTTTAATATATGAGTATTCAGGGTCTTGTTGGATAGTATCACTATTAATTTGTATCACTCGTGCCTTTTCATATTGATTCCCTATTTGTATATCTCCCGGTTTCTCATAATTAAGTGTAACATTAAAGATATAAAGAAACAGAAAGAAAACAATCATAAAAATGGTTTTGATGGTAACAGATAAATATTTTTTTTTCATTTAATAATCAACCTTCTTACTCTTATTTTTTATTTTAAAAAAGGCAGAGGGGAGAATATGAACATCCCCCCCAATACCAGTAAATTTATAATTTTTTTATTTTATGAAATTCATATGTGTTACACAATTAATCTGGCTATTACCATAATATCTTGAATATCTATTCCTCCATTATTGTTAAAATCGTAATACTTTATCACAATCCATAGGGAACTAGTCTTATCAATACCAAATACATCAATGATATTTGACAAATCAATTATTGTCACAGTTTGATTTCCATCAATATGACCTGGCAGATTTCCAAAAGAGGTAAATGTTGTGGATGCTTGAGTGAATTCTACTGTTTTTGTACCATCTTCTGCTTTTACAATGTATTCTACATCAACTGCTATATTGTTGTCTTCATTTCTTAAATCAGCACTTTCTTTTACAGAAAAAAGTACTTGACCGTAATTTTTCGTATTGTAATCTGAAACCATAACAGTAATTTTAAGGACACCATTTATTACTTCACTACTAAGTAGTGTTACTCCTTCTGCTGGAGTAAATCCTCTGTATTCAAATTTTTCCGAGTCAAAAGTATAGTTTAAAATTGCTGCATTGCTTTTTATTGTATCGTCAAATCCTATGTCCACTCTGAAATAATCACCTTTTTTAACAAGATTTGCATCTGTTGTAAGATTTAAGTTGTTTTCTGATTGAACCTCCACGGTTCTCTTCACTGTCAACTCATCATACAGATACTTATCTGTTGTAATAGTGTCTGTTAATGTATCATATTTAAACATATAGGATTTGATTGTAAATTCGGTATTTGAAACTTCAATTTCTGTAACAACTTGTTCTTTTTTAATATCACTGCTATCATCTGTAGAATTTTTATCTAAAAACGCATAACCTGTAGTCAAAGGATCTCCTGTTGTGACCGCATAGCTTACCTTACTGTACCATTTTAATCCTCCTGCGTGACCTCCAACCATATAGAGGGGAGCATTTTCAGGATTAATTACTTTACCATCTGTATCAACAACTGCATTTGCATTTGCTCCTTGTGCTGTTATAAAACCTCTAGAGTACACATGGTCATGTCCCTGTAAAACCAAATCTACATTGAGTGTAGCAAGAACAGGTCCCCAGTACTTTCTTGCTTCAATAATATCACTGTCAGAAATATGAGAAGCACCAGTATATATTGATTTATGGAATCCAACAATAGTCCATTGTCCACGTTCTTTGGCATCTGCAATTGTATTTTCTAAGAATTCTTTCTGCTTTTCTCTAGCAGAAGCATCATATCTTGCAGCCTCTAGATTAAGCATAATAAAAGTAGCTGGACCATAATCATAGGAATAAACAATATTACCTTCTTCGGCAGGTGCATTGATGTGCCTGTTAAAAGTGTTATTATCATGATTTCCTTGTATTACAGAAATAAGATTATTTGCAAACATGTCCTGCCCGCCTGTAGGGTATGCACCATTATTGTTAAATAACCATTCCCATTGGGATTCGTTTGTAGAAGAGTCAGTTACGTCACCAGCCATATAAACAAAAGACAGATTTTCGATTTTGTTTACTTCTGCAAGTGTGGCACCCAAAGCTTTTGCATTATCAGCATTTGATACCTGTGTATCTGCAAGATAAGCAAATTTAAAGCTATCCTTACTATCAGCTGCCGGAGCAGTTTTAAACTTGCCATTCATGGTATTTTCACCATAGCCTATTGTATATTCATAATTAGTATTTGGAGAAAGATCAGTCGCTTTAATTTTATGGAAATATTTACTTGCCTGTCCAATATTGTCTTCACCTTCAAAAACAATATTTGTATCGTCACCAGCTTTGTGGATTGTCACTTGTGTAAATGCTTCGGAAATTGTTGTGTAAGTAAAGTTCACTTGAGAGCTTGGATCATCACCCATATGTACATTGACTTGCTTTGGTGCCTTGTTTAAATCTAGCACTCCATCATCCACTACAGATTGCATCATTGTATCCATAGATGAGGTAGTTGCAGCGTTTACAGATATAGATGAAGAAACTGTGGTAAACGCCATAAATCCTACCATTGCAAAACCTATAACTCTTTTTTTGTTTAACATGATAATCCTCCTAATAATTTTTTTAGTTGTATTATAAGTACTACAATTAAATAATACTTGACTATCATATAAAACATATGTTGTTACAGTAAATTACTTGTAAAAATATAATAACTCTATTTAACTTCAACAGTCCAATTATCTATACCCGTTATGTATTCATTTTTAGAATTAACCAAATTTACACTACCTAATGAAAAATCTGTAGATTCGCAATCCTTTAATGCTAAGAAAGATAATTGGCAAACTTTTACATTATCCATTGTCAAACCTGATTGATTACCTATCATTGTGGATCCTACAATAACATACTTTTCAAATTCATTTGAAAAGATTGTTGTTATCTCAGGAAGGCTGGATGTTAGCCCATCCTTGTATTCAAAAACATTCTTATCAAAATATAACTTAAATTCATAGCCATACACATCAGAAAGTTTGGTAGAAGAAATTTCTACAACAACTTTATCACCTGCCGATATTTTCTTGCTCACTGGATCTTTAAACGCTTGTTTTGGTGCCTCCTCAGGAGATATGGTAACTGTGTTTTGTGTAGGTGCTGGTGTACTGTCATTTCTGGATGAATCTACCACACTATCCTCCTGAACTGGAGTGGCTACTGGAACTAAATATTCTTCAATCTCTTTTGTAAGCTGGGCAACTGTATCTGATAAGGTATCTATAGAATTTATATTGTCATCTAATGTACTATTTAAACTTGATTCGTAAGATTTCAAATTTGATGCTAATAGTTCGTTATTTAATTTTAAATCATTTATTTTAATCAGCAGATAACAACAGACCATTGTATTTCCAATTAATAATAGAAAAATGAATATTCGAAAAATTGATATAAATTTTAGATTCTTAATCATTTAACTCCTATCTATCTGCAACAACAGATATTTCAATTAATATGCATCTAATTCGAACATTAATCAACCAGATATACCAAAATACAAGTGCCCACATACTCTTCACTTTCAATCTCTATTTTACCACCATGATACTGTACAATATGTTTTACAATAGAGAGTCCCAGTCCTGTTCCGCCAGTTTTTTTAGATCGGGATTTATCCACCCTATAAAATCTTTCGAAAATACGATCCAGATGCTGCTTTGATATTCCAATTCCATTATCTACTACTTTTATACTAATTTCATGGTCTTTTTTCATCAATAAAACAGTTACTTTACCTCCCTGTTCACTGTATTTAATCCCGTTTTCTATTAAATTATATAGTAGTTCATAAATCATTCTCCGATTGGCAGAGATATAAAAGCTATCCCCTTTCACTTCAACTGAAATTGCTTTTTCTTCTGAGAATGTCTTTAAGTTATCTTCCACTTCATTAGCTAATCCTAACAAATTAAAAGGTTCAAATTGCTTTTGATCTATTTTTTCATCAAGTTCAGACAATAAAATAATATCTTCAATCAGAGTAATCAATCTTGATGCTTCATTCTTGATTTTTCCTCCAAAACCTTTTATATCTTCCGTTTTTGCCATACCATTATCAATCATTTCAGATAGACAAAAGATGGTTGTTAAGGGTGTTTTTAATTCATGAGAAACATTAGCAGTAAATTCCTGACGCATCTTTTCGGCATTAAACTTTTCAGTGATATCCAAAAATAAGATAATAACTCCATTTATCTCATGATGTAACAATACCGGATTCACAAAAACTTGTATGATTTTGGATCCGGAATTTAAGATAGTATCATAGCTGTTTCCATTAAAAACCCTTTTAATGCCTTCTATGAGTTCTATGTTTCTTGTAAGTTCTAAAATATTTTTACCTATAAAATCGTTATTGTCATTGTAAAATAGTTCTGTAGCACTTTTATTAGAAGAAAGTATCACCTGATTTTTATCAAGGATAATAAGACCTTCCTTCATGTTCTCTACAATAATATTGGTGGTATTTGAGCGGTTCTCAAGAATCAAAATTTGTTCTTTAATTTGCTCTTTTTGACCTCTGATTGTTCTGACAAAAGGTGATAACTCATCATAAATATCATTATTTTCATGATCAAAGTTATAAGTATTAATTGGCAAAACGATATTTTTTGTAAGTCTTTTTGCCAGATAATTACATAACACAAAAATCACTATGAGTACCATAAAAATCATTGGGGTTGCTTTCATGAAGATACCATAAATGCTATTTGTTGATCTGGAAAGTCTCAGAACCATAAAATCGTTCACTTTAATGGCATAATAGTATGTCTCTTCTCCTAATGTGTTAGAAAATCTCTTGGCATCACCATATCCTTGATTAAAAGCTGCCTGTACTTCAGGTCTGTTTAAATGATTTTCTAATGTATTAGCATCTTTATAACTATCAAAAATTACCTTTCCATCTTTAGCAATTAAGGAAACTCTGATATCCTTATTGGTAAGCTTTAAGGAGTTCATATAATCTATCTGAAAAGAGTATGAATTTGTGTTTGTTTCCTCAAATACCATACTTTTTTCAATTAAATCCGCCTTGCTTTTTATTTCATTTTTCATTTGTAAATCAAATAAATTGTAGAATGATATGATTAATAAAATAGTTGTAAACATCACACCTATAAATGTTAACAAAAACATGTTACGATGAATTTTTCTCTGCATTCTATTCTCCAATCTTGTATCCTACCCCCCGTACCGTTTCAATCAAATTGCCACTTGTACCTAATTTTTGCCTTAATGTTTTTATATGCATATCTACAGTTCTGCTTTCCCCAACATAGTCAAGACCCCATATTTCCTCCATAATCATCTCCCTTGTGAGAACAATGCCTTGATTTAGAAGTAAATAGTGTAATAGCTCAAATTCCTTAAATGTAAGAATGACTGTTTCATCTTCTGTCTTTACCAAATGTTTTTTAATATCCAGTGAAATCATTTTATAATGAAAAAGATGACTACTTGACTCTTGTTGGTATCGTCTTAAATTAGCATTAATTCTAGATACCAGTTCTAAGACAGAAAATGGCTTGGTGATGTAGTCATCAGCACCAGAATCAAGCCCTCTTACTTTCTCATACTCACTAGATTTTGCTGTAAGCATTATAACAGGTATCTTTTTTATATCTTTTTGCTGCCTAATTGACTTTAAGATTGAGATACCATCTTCATCTGGTAACATAATATCTAATAGTATTAAATCTGGCATTACCGTTTTAAGTTTTCGCCAAAATTTATTGCTATTTTCAAAACCAAACACCTCAAATCCTACAGAATTTAAGGCATAAATAACAAGTTCTCTAATATTTTCATCATCTTCCACTATAAATATTTTAGACATATATACTCCTATGGGTCTTTACTATTGGTTCAATAAGATAAAGAAATTATTACCTGGTTACATTATTTCACTGTCGTTATGATGACCTGTGATTGAGAACACAACCCATTCAGCAATATTTGTTGCATGGTCTCCAATTCGTTCAAAGTATTTTGCAATCATTAACAAATAGATTGCCTGATCACTATTTTCCGAATTATCTTTAATTAATTCGATTAACTTAATTCGGATAATATCAAAAAGAAAATCCACCTCATCATCGGAATCAATTACCTGTTGTGCAAGAACTAAATCTCTTTTTACAAAAGCATTGATACTTTGTGTAACCATTTTCATTGTTGCAGATGCCATTTGAGGTATTTGCTCCAGCTTGGTAGTATAGTGCTTTTTGGCCAGTAAGATTGTTATCTCAGATATATCTGAGGCCTGATCACCAATCCTTTCTAAATCTGTTATCATTTTTAGAACTGAGGAAATAAGGAGCAAATCCCCAGCCACAGGTTGTTGTTGTAATAAAAGTCTTAAACAAAAACTTTCTATTTTCATTTCTTTTTCATCAATAAACTTATCAAATGATATGGCTTTTTGTGCAAGTTCAATATCCTGTTTATCTAAGGCCTCTGCAGCCACTTCTATTGATTCTTCTACCAGACCACCCATTTCAATTAAGGTATTATTTAGTTTTGTTAGCTGCTCATCAAATTTTTGTCTCATTATCCAAACCTCCCTGTAATATAATCCTCAGTTTTTTTGTTTTGAGGTTTTGAAAAAATGCTATAAGAGCTACCATATTCAATGACCTCGCCTAACAAGAAAAAAGCAGTTTGATCTGAAATTCTTGCAGCTTGCTGCATATTATGAGTAACTATTACAATGCTATATTTGTCCTTTAACTCCACCACCAAATCTTCGATTTTAGAAGTTGAAATAGGATCAAGTGCACTGGTTGGCTCATCCATGAGAACTACCTCAGGGGAAACAGCTAAGGCTCTGGCAATACAAAGGCGCTGTTGCTGTCCTCCTGAAAGCCCTAGGGCAGACTTTTTTAATCTGTCTTTTAGTTCCTCCCAAATAGCAGCATCTTTAAGTGATTTTTCTACAATCTCATCAATATCATACTTTGACTTTATACCATGAGTTCGTGGACCAAAGGCTATATTATCATAAATACTCATTGGAAATGGATTGGGCTTTTGAAATACCATACCTACTCGTTTTCTTAATAAGTTTGTATCAATACTATGATAAATATCCTCTCCATCAAGTAACACTTCTCCAGTTATTTTGCAATTTTCAACCAAATCATTCATTCTATTTAATGATTTCAAAAATGTTGATTTTCCACAACCAGAAGGTCCAATAAAAGCAGTTATTTTATGTTTATTTATATCCATTTTAATATTTTTTAAAGCATGAAAATCACCATAGTATAATTCAAGGTTTTTTATATTAAATATATCCAATTTATTTTACCCCTTTACCAATTTTTTTGCAACAAATGCTGATAACATATTAATTCCTATTACCATAACAAGTAGTATAACAGCCGTTGCGAATGCCTCATTTGTATGAAATCCTTCACTGGAAAGCGCATACATATGCAGGGCAAGTGTCCGCCCAGATGAGAATATATTTCCAGGTATTTCAGCAACATTACCTAACGTATACATTAAAGCTGCTGTTTCACCTACAATTCTTCCAATTGCAAGAATAATTCCGGCAAAAATCCCAGGACTTGCTGAAGGAAGTATAATTCTAAATACTGTTCTAAGACGCCCTGCCCCTAGCCCAAAAGCACCTTCTCTAAAACTATCTGGTACAGATTTTAGAGCCTCTTCTGTTGTCCTTATAATAAGTGGCAATATCATAATAGCCACAGTTAATCCTCCAGATAGAAGGGAAACTTTCAAACCCAAATAAGTCACAAAAAATAACCGACCAAAAAGACCAAAAACAATTGACGGAATACCTGAAAGGGTTTCTGTGGTTATTCGGATTATTTCTACTACTTTATTCCCTTTTGTTGCATATTCCACAAGATAAATTGCTGTAAATACCCCAAATGGGATTGCTATTACTAGTGATAAAAGTATCATCATTATGGTGGTAATAATTGCTGGAAAAGCAGAAACATTATCGGATGTATATTTTAATGCAAATAAGGAAGGTTTTATATAGGGAACGCCTCTGACTAAAATATAGCCAATAATATACACTAATATAAAAAGAGTAATAAATGTGGCCAGTCTTGTAATCAGAAAAAGAAATAAATCAAAGGGTTTTTTAGGAATTTTCAATTTATTCTCCTCCCTTTTTTAATAATGAAAAGGATAGATTTATGATTAGTATAAATATAAACAGGACAACTCCAGTAGCAATCAGTGCCTCTCTATGTAAATCAGCGGCATACCCCATTTCAATTACTATATTTGCAGTAAGGGTTCTGATTCCTTTTAGAATTCCGGCTGGCATACGGGCTTGATTACCTGCCACCATCACAACTGCCATGGTTTCCCCAATAGCTCTTCCAATTCCTAACACTATGGATGCCAGAATTCCAGATTTTGCAGCAGGTAACACTGCAAAAAAAACACTTCTTTCATGACTTGCTCCAATTGCCAATGCCCCCTCATAATAGCTTTCAGGAACAGCTCTAATTGCACTTTCTGCTATACCAATTATAGTTGGTAAAATCATAATTGCCAGTAAAATTGAGGCTGAAAGAATACTGGCTCCTAAAATAGGAACAATAACGACCAGACCAAAAAAACCATATACAACAGATGGTATTCCAGCTAAGAGTTCAATAGAAGGTTTTAGTATTCTATATAGTTTTTGAGGACACATTTTAGCCATATATATGGATGCAAGAATACCAACTGGTACTCCCATAGCAATTGCTAAACCAGTAACATAAAAACTGCCTAAAATCATAGGTAGAATTCCAAAAAGAGGAGGGACATCATTAGGTGACCATTCACGTCCAAGTAGGAAGTTGATTACCCCTATCTTTCCTATCGCTGGGAACCCATTGGCAAATAAAAATAAGCAGATTAATAAAACAGCCATAATTGAAGTAAGAGCGGATATAAAAAAAATTATGTGCATTATCTTTTCTTTGTATTTTCTCATATTACTCCCGTCTATCTGCTTTGGCAGATACATATATCAGGATTGTAAAATCTTTTTTCATGTTTTCTCTCCAAAAATAGAGACAGGCAATTTGCCTGCCTCTATTTATATGAACCTATTATTTTACAACTTCATTCCACTTTGTTACTTCTCCTGTAAATATGGTTCTAACATCTTCGCTGGTCAAATTTGTTGCTGCATTTTTGTTGTTTACAATTACTGCAATTCCATCAATAGCAATAGAAATTTCTTTTAATGATGCTTTCTCGCTATCTTTTAATTCACGGCTTGACATACCAATATCACAAGTTCCATCTATGGCTGACTGCATACCGGTTGTACTGTCACTCATTTGAATTTCAATATCCGCAGAAGGATTTATTGCTACATACGCTTCTTTCAATTTTTCCATAATAGGTGTAACAGAAGAAGACCCTGCAACTACAATCTTACCAGATGGTTTGCTACCTGCATAAGGTTTTGCACTTTCATCTACAGATATATAACTTTTTGCAACAACCGCCTGACCTTCGAAAGAAAGAATAAAATCCACAAAATCTTTTGCAAGCCCTGTTGTATCACCTTTTGTAGCAATATTAAATGGTCTGGATATTTTGTATGTACCATTTTTTACATTTGCAACATTTGCATCCACCCCATCAATAGCCACAGCTTTAATTGTATCATTTAAGGAGCCTAAAGATATATAACCGATTGCATATTCATCATTGCCAACGCTTGTGAGCATAATATCTGTTTTACTCACTATGTTTGCTTCTTTTGAAGTCATATCTTTTTTAGTTCCATCTGCATTTTTAACTTCCACTTTGAATAGTTCGATAAATGCGCCTCGTGTCCCGGATCCATCTTCACGAGATACCACATTGATTGCTTTGTCTGTTTTAAATTCACTTACTTTTGGAGCGGTAGTGCTAACAGCTTGAGAAGTTGTTTCTGCTAATGCTGTTGTTGACGTACTTGATGTTGAGGGACTACCTGCACAAGCTGTAAAAATCACGGTTGCCATTGTTGCCATTAACGTAAATAATATTTTTTTCTTCATTCTTTTTTTCCTCCTGTGGATTAACTACAAAGTAATCATATAGGGTTTTTGTAAAGCCTAAATACCATCTTTCGTAAAATCTGCGTAAAATATAGATGTTTTATTTCATACAATCCAAGGTATTTGCAAGAATACCCATTAAAAAAGACCAGTTATCTATTATCAGATAAAAACTGGTCTATTTGTATTCATATAAATTTTACATTCTATCAACTAAAACTCATCACATTCATACTTCTTTAGGAGTTCTTACGAAAACTATATGTTACTATCTGATTGATTACCAATACCATTGGAATACTAAATACAGCTAACCCAGCCAGAAGTCTTATGGCATTAGTTGTGAGTATTTCTAAGTGCAACAGATTTGTAAATAAGAAGACAGCCATATAAAACCCGATTGCCACTGTGGAACATAAAAATAAATGTAGTTTGTTAAATGGCCAGCTTATCTTAAATACAGCCAAGATACTTACAAATCCCACCAAATAATACATAACTGTAGCAGACTGGCTTTGTGACAGTCCCAAAATTGGAGATATTATCGTAGTGGCTATTACATTCACTACAATCATTATAGAAAATGGTAGTGCTGTTTTAATTACAGTTCTTAAAAATGTATCATGTACCTTTTCGTGTCTTTGTTCAAATTGCATAAAGAAAGAAGGATATCCTTCAATAGCAAGATCAATCAGTGTAATCTGTATAGGAATAAATGGGAATGACCGAAATGTCAAAATACAAATAATGGACAATAAAACAGAATACAAAGTTTTAATGAAAAAAATTCCACCTACCCGAGTCACATTATTTACTACTCTTCTGCCTTCCATTACAATATCAGGCAAAACGCTAAAATCCGAATCCAAAAGTACTAATTGAGAAACTTGTTTTGCTGCATCACTACCATTTGCCATAGCAATACTGCAATCAGCTTCTTTTAGGGCGAGTACATCATTTACGCCGTCCCCAGTCATAGCAACTGTATGTCCCTGTTTTTTAAAAGCTTTTATCAGATCACTTTTCTGATTAGGATTCACTCTTCCAAAAACACTGTATGTTTTAGCAGCTTTCTCTATTTCCTCCAGAGTTTCAACCTGAGAGAAATCTATGTAAGAGTCATAACTAAAAAGCCCTGCTTGTTTCGCAATATTTGAAACTGTTACTGGGTTATCCCCAGAAATTATTTTTACATCTACTCCTTCACGCTTAAAAAAATCAAGTGTTTCTCTTACATTCTTACGAAGGGGGTCGTCCAGAATAATTGCTCCAACTACTTCTAAGTGTGGTAGAATACCATCAACAACAAAACCCTTAGAATAACCCAGACAAAGAACACGTTGTCCAGATTTCTGCGCTCTTAAAACTTCTTTAGGAAGCTGGTCCTCATTGTTGTTTAATAACTTTTCTGGAGCACCTAATATAATGGTACCTATCTCTTCAAAGGTGATAGAGCTCCATCTTCGAGCAGAGGAAAAAGCTGTTTTTTCAATTGCTTTATAAAAATGATCTGGTTTAAAATACTCTTTTAAAGCTTTAAAAGTAGCATTATTGTCATCCATTGCTCCAACAAAACAACTAATTGCATTGTCAACAGATATAGGCATTGGATTTACACCTAATTGAATCATATGGGAAACGGTTATTTTACCTTCTGTAATGGTACCTGTTTTGTCAAGACATATCATATCCACATGAGCAAGATTCTCTATACTATATAGTTCCTGAACTAAAACCTTTTTTTGTGAAAGTTTAATAACGCCTGATGCAAGTGAGAGGCTGATTAATAAAACAAGTCCTTTTGGTAACATCCCAAGTAAAGCAGCGGCAGTTGCCACAACGGAACCATTGATGGATTGTGACCTAAAAAAATAAGCTTCTATGAATAGAATAATTCCAATTGGTATAATAAAATAGCTGGTAAATTTTGTAACTTTTCTCATGGATTGCAGGAGTTTTGATGTTACTTGCTTATGCTTTTTGGCTTCCAAAGATAACTTTGTAGCAAAGTTATCTTCGCCTACATGCTCTACTTTGGCTGAACATGTCCCGCTTACTACAAAACTTCCCGAGAGTAGGGTATCCCCTACTTTTTTCACAATGGAATCCGACTCTCCGGTAAGCAAGGATTCATTGACTTCTACTTCTCCCTGAACCACAATAGAATCAGCACATACTTGCATTCCTAAACTTAGAATCGTAATATCATCTAGAACCAGTTCTTCCACAGGTATCTCACTTACTACCCCATCCCTAATTATGTTAGCTTTAACAGAGGATAACAAAGAAAGATCTTCCACCATATTCTTAGCATGTATTTCTTGAAAGATGCCAATGGAAACATTTAATATGATAATTAGTAAATATACCATATTACTAAATGCCCCTACAAGGGCTAAACATATACCAATGATTAAATTGTAAACATTAAAAAGGGTACACAAATGGCTTCTTATAATCTCTCCATTTGTCTTGGTGATTTTATTTTGAACCATATTAGTTAAGCCTTCCTTTTGACGCAACGAAACTTCATGATTCGATAATCCTTTGTCAGGAGTTGGATAAAACCTATTGTTACTATTTTTGTCCATATTTGTTGTTATTCCTCCAAATGTTTTATGATTAAACATCATTTTTTTAATACCTAATTTGTATTATAATATACAATCACCATAAAGTCTAAGAATTATTTTTTTTTCAGAAAAAAGATTGGTTTTATTAAGACAGTATATGTTGCAACAATAAACTACAACATAACAGAAGTTAAACAATTGTTAAACTAAATATAATAATATAAAACAGGGAGCAGAAATTGATACGCACCCAAATCTCAGAACTGTTATTCTATAAAAGACAAATGGCAGTGGAGAAAAGGAGGGTTCACAATGAGAATCAATCGTATGAGTTTATTAAATTCATTATTTTCTGTTATTAATGAGAACAGTGAAGGAGATTCTAATTATGTATTGGCACAGTATTTTTTAACTCACTACCATGAATTGTCACAGTTAAATATTTATGATGTTTCAGCAGACTGCTTTGTCTCACGTTCAAGTGTAAGACGGTTTTGCCAATCTATTGGATATGAAAATTTTCTGGATTTAAAAACAGAGTTTCGGGAATATGATGACCAATATGAATTTTATATGTTTCATGCAAATCGTGATAATTATCGAGAAAAGCTGACAGATGAAATCAATTCCATGATCAAGGAATTAAATCAGCGTATGAATCATGAGGAGACAAATAAAATAGCAGAACGTATTTACAAAAGCCGTTATGTAGTATTTTTAACTTCTGACGCATCCACCACCATCATACGAGAGTTTCAACAATCCATGATTTTTCATAATAAAATAATTCATTTAATATCCAATGCTTATACTGATAATACATTGATAAGCAAATTGGATGAAAGGGATTATCTCATGACAATATCTGCTACAGGAACTTTTGCGAATGCCTCAAAAGATTTTATCTCTCAATGTAGTGCATTTAAAGCTTTGGTCACTGTGAATCGAGATAACAGTTTTGATGATTGTTATGATAAAGTCTATCATTTAAGCCATACGGATCGTTCTCATGAAGGTAGAAGTGTTTATGGAAAATATGGAATCAATTATATGTTTGATGTAATCTATAGTGTCTATGTTCAAAAATATGGAAAGATTCATCCAAAGAAATAAAGAGGAACTATATTATATTATCTGATTTTTGTATCTGCTAAAGCAGATGGAAAGGAGTTTTTATGTATTATAAAACTGATCCTGTATTTCCTAAAGGGTTTATGTGGGGAGCCTCTAGTGCTGCCTGGCAAGTAGAAGGTGCTGTTGTTGAAGATGGAAGAACCACTGCAATTATTGATTTAAACAGTCAAAAAAAGAAGCCTTTCACTGATAATTCTATTGCAGCTGACCACTATCATCATTATAAAGAGGATGTGGCTCTTATGGCTGAGTGCGGATTTTCATCCTACCGTTTTTCTCTATCTTGGCCTAGGATTATACCAAATAAGGACGGAAAAGTAAATACTAAGGGTATTGAATTTTATAACAATTTAATAAATGAATTAATTGTTCATAATATTACCCCTATTGTCACTCTTTATCATTACGATATGCCTGTATGGGTAGATGAAGAATTTGGAGGCTGGAATAATAGAGCTGTAGTAGATGCCTTTGACCACTATGTTAGGGTATGTTTTCATGAATTTGGGGATAGGGTAAAATACTGGCTTTCCATTAATGAACAAAATATGCAGATATGTTATGGTAATTGGCTGGGTGTTGATAAAGGATGTACCGATTGGGAAAAAGAAAAGTGGACTATTAACCATATTATGAATCTTTGCCATGCAAAAGCTGTGAATGCCTGCCATGAATTAGTTCCTGATGGGAAAATCGGACCTGTGCCTGGTTATGTCCCCATTTATCCAGAATCTTGTAAGCCGGAAGATCAAATTGCTGCTATGAATGCAGAAGAATTAACTGAAAAAATGTGGATTGATTTATATGTTCATGGAGAGTATAACGGTTTTATTAAAAAGTTTTGGAAGGATCACCACGTGGATCCCGACATACGCTCTGGAGATATGGAATTAATTCAATCTGCAAAGGTTGATTTTATAGCCCTTAACTGCTATCGAAGTAATGTTGCAAAGGATTGTAATGTAAGTTCTGATTTTACTGAACTACAATTAAATAAAAATGGTATTAAAGGTCAATTTATTTATCCCTCCTATCCAGGAGTATATCAATTGGCAGCCAATCCCTATGTAGAAACAAATGATTGGGATTGGGAAATTGATCCTATTGCCATGCGTTATATGTTGCGTTATGTATGGAATCATTATCAATTGCCTATGATGATAACGGAGAATGGATATGGTGCCCACGAAACTATTTCTGAAGATAAAAAAGTACATGACCCAGAGAGAATTAATTTTTTAAGAGATCAGATTTATCAGGTAGGCATGGCAATAATGGATGGATGTGAAGTAATTTCTTATAACCCATGGTCTTTTACAGATTTATTGAGTACAGGAAATGGTATGGCCAAACGTTATGGCTTAGTTTATATTAATACAACTGATGAAGATACATTAGATTTAAAACGCATCAAAAAAGACTCATTTTACTGGTATTCAAATTTAATAAAGTCAAATGGAAGTGACTTGGGAAGGTAGGCTTTTTATGGATAAATATGGGGATTTGGCAAAAATAATTTTAGAGAATTGTGGTGGGGCAACCAACATCGCTGTTGTAAATCACTGTGCAACACGTTTACGATTAACTTTAAATAATTCTGACAGTGCTGACTTAGAAACAATAAAGAAAATATCAGGGGTTATTGGAATCGTACCTAGGGGAAAAGAATTACAAATTATCATAGGAACTGATGTAGGAAATGTCTATAATGCCTTTATTAAACTTGGGAATTTCAAAAAAGATGGTGTTGTAGATGAAAATGGAAAAAAACATATATTTGGTACAATTATTGACTTTATTAGTGGCACTTTTGTCCCTGTCCTCCCTATATTGGTTGCTGCTGGTTTGGTGTCTGCTGTACTTAATATTTGTGTTACTTTTTTTCATTTATCGCCAAATACAGGAACTTATACCATATTAAATACCATTAATAATGCTGGATTTTTCTTTCTTCCTGTCTACTTAGGATATTCAGCTGCACGCAAATTAGGAATCAATCCAATGATGGGAATGTATCTGGCTGGGATTTTAATTCACTCAAATATTGATGGTGTAGCTGGCCTAAGTTTTCTTGGAATTCCAATTACTCAGGCAAGTTACAATACCTCTGCTATTCCTATCATATTAGGTGTTTTGTTTATGAGTGTTGTGGACAAATTTGTTGATAAATTAATTCCTAAGGAAATTAAATTTTTTGCTAAACCTTTGATTGTCATTTTAATTGTGACACCAGTAACTCTTATCGTATTAGGACCTTTAGGTCTCATTGCAGGAAACTATGTAGCAATTGCTTTGACATTTATTAACACACAGTTAGGTTGGTTTTCTGTAGGGCTAATAGGTGCACTGACACCACTTCTAGTTATGACTGGCATGAATCAGGCTCTTTTTCCTTTAGTCTTTTCATCTATGGCTGTAGAGGGATATGATGCTTTTGTAATGCCTGGTATGCTAGCTGCAAATATTGCAGTCGGATCTGCAGCATTAGCAGTTTACTTACTCTCTAAAAATAAAGACACCAAAGCATTATCTTTGTCAGCAGGATTAACCGGAGTGTTGGGAATTACTGAACCTTCCATTTTTGGGGTGTTGCTTCCATTCAAAAAACCTTTTATTGGAGCTATGGTAGGGGGAGGTATTGGTGGTCTGTTTGCTGGTGTGGTACATTTAAAGCAGTATGCGGTAGTTTCTCCTGGATTGGCTGCTTTACCAACATTTATTCCTACTGATGGGTCTGGAAATATGAGTAACTTATGGCTTGCGGTTGCTACAATAGCTATTTCTAGTATAGTTGCTTTTGTTACAACTTGGATTCTTGGAATCAAAGAAAATTCATAAGAATTATGTTTAAATTGAGTAGCAAAAAACACAACCTATGGGGTTGTGTTTTTTGCTACTTATGTTTAAAAACAATACAAAAAATCTCATTTTATACAATGAATAGTCTCAGACTTTTATAAATAAAAATGGATTTTAATATAATATTATAAATTTTATACAAAAATAAATCGAATGGTATTTCTTTCTTCGATTTCCCATGAAAAAATAATAGTATTTTTCAAAAAAATAGTATATAATTAATTGTAATACCAGATGTAACATGAAAACAGTATCATTATAGACATAGGTTATTCTTTGAAAAAACTTAAATATAGTTGGATGCTGTTTAATTACTAAAAGTCAATACCTAAGACACAAAGTTTTCAGGAGGATATCACATGAAGGAGAATAATACCTTTAACTTCATTAAGTCTTATAATAAAAAGAGATTAAATGTTAGTTGTTCAAAACATAAAGCAAAAAATGTTAAAACAAATTTAGGGTATATTTATGATTATCATTGTCTTCAACATAATTATAAAGAACTTCTAATTATGGAGAGTATACTTATTTCTGAAACTGAATATTTGAACTATCTTCATTGGTTAGAAATAGAAAACTCCAAAGCAACTACTTTAAATGATGTAATCAATAATATGTTTAATGTATCAGCCTATAGACAGGGAACATATATTTCTCACCAAATCAGGCTAATGTGTAAACAACAATATGACAATAAAATAATACATGAAAGATTTAAAAATTTCTATTATGAAAAAAGTGTACAATTCATAAAAATCAATTTGGATAATTTAGTAAAATCCCAAATCATACCCTCTTCAAACACCAAAGCAATCGCTAGAATATTTGTAGAAAGTACACTAACTAGCAGTGAAATATATATACAAAAAAATGTAGAACAAGATTTGGTTCAAGATCTAAACCTTACATATCACGATTTTAAAATGTATATTATATCTTTACTTAATAATAAATATTAAATCACTTTTATTTATTATAACTATCACTCGATAGCTTGTCAAGCTGAATTTCCGTTTTAATAAATTTTATTAAAATGATTATTTGATATGTATATTTTGATAACATAGATTTAAAGTCAGGTCAATGGCTAAAATGCCTTAACAATCCTGATTTTAGCATCTGCTTATGCAGATAGACAGGAGTTTGTATGGCAAAACAATACTATTGCGCATTTGATACACGTCAATTTATGCATTCAGAGGAATTTGAGATTTTTTATTATGAGGATAAAAATCTGTCTGCTGTCTCAACCCATTGCCATAATTATTATGAAATTTATTTTTTTATTGAGGGAAGTTTGAATTATGAAATTAATGGAGAGTCATATCCTCTTTCTTATGGAGATGTATGTCTGATTCCTCCTAATGTTTATCATAAACCACTCTTTCTTGATACTGCCCTTACTTACCGTCGTATGGTGCTATGGATTTCTCCTGAATATTTTGCTAAATTAAATTCTAAGTATAAAGACATATATTACTGTTTTGAGTATGTAAATCAACATAAAAAGTATGTATTTTCTACTGATTTCAGCTCTTTTCAACATCTATTTCATAAATTAACTGACCTATTAGAAGAGCATCATACAGTTTCCTCATTTCATGAAACCTTTTTAGAATGTAGTTTGGGGTTATTTTTATGTAACTTAAACCGTATTATTTATAATTGTGAACATCCCGATATGGTTGTTAACCAAAATCTCCTTTACATGAAAATTTGCAAGTATATCAACGCACATTTAGATGAAAATTTATCTCTAGAAGAACTTGCCAATAAGTTTTTTGTGAGTAAATTTCATATTGCACATGTTTTTAAAGAAAATATGGGAATATCCATACATCAATATGTGTTAAAGAAAAGACTTTATGCAAGCAAAAATGGTATTCTCTCTGGTATCCCATTACATAATGTAAGTCAGTTATATGGCTTCAAAGAATATACCACTTACTTTCGTGCATTTAAAAAAGAATTTGGTGTTTCACCTAAAGAGTTTCGCATGCTATTTTCTATTACAACTACAGAGTCATAATTTAAAATATGATAACACCATAATCTATTTTGATTACAGTGTTATCATATAGTTGAAATCTTCTCCAAATCATGATGTTCTAGATGAATCAATTTTCCCTGCTCTTTTAATTCTTATAACCCCAATCCTTTTAGACAAAAACTCTAACCTATTATAAAACGCATCAAGATAGAGAAAATAACCATTCCTATGACTGCAAAAGGAAATGTAGCACCATAACCTGTAGCCGCCTCGTCAGACTCTAATACATCCAGAAGTGTTCCCATGCCAGTTGTATTTGTCATTCCACCACAAATAGCTCCACTCAAAAGCACATAATTCATCTTCATAACATAACGTCCAACCAAAAATCCTGACATTAGAGCAATTGTTCCAATTATAATAGAAATAATGGCAAAAGCCAATCCAGTTCCAGTAACTGCCTGTACCACACCATAGCCAAAACGTAGCCCCACAATGGCCAAAAAGATTTCAAGACAAAGGGTACGCAACACCTGTAAGACTTTATCATCCATTCTAAAATTTATAAAAGAAATCTTACCAATAGATCCCAGAGCCAAACCTCCAATTAAGGCTCCTCCTGTTGTTCCAAGACTAAAATGCCCTAAAGGTCCCATACTAATGTTGATATTTCCTAAAAACAAACCAGCAAATGCTGCAAGTGCAAACCCAGTTACATCAAAAACTACACCATGATTTTTTTGGAGTTTGTCCGATACATCACTTTTCTGATCCGCCATGATTCTTGCAAACTCTTCACGTTCTTTTTTAATATCGATGCCAAAAATCCTATGAAGAAATGTCATTGCAATGATAACAACCAATGAACCAAATGGAAAAGCAATGGAATGTCCTATTCCCGCATCTGCCATAGCGGCCTTAACAAAATCACTCTTTTGTAATTCACTCAGCATCTTAGTATTATCCAAAGTTAGCTTTTGTACATTGGAATTCTGTGCCCCATAATAATCATTTAACACCATCAATACTGTTTCTTTTTTATGTACTGATAAACTTTCATATTTTTCCACCTTATTGGTAGCTTCCTTTTGTGTTGCTTCCAAGTCAGCAGCCAAACCAGGAGAACTTGTCATCGCGCCTGTATAAGTACCTGAAACCTTATAAGGACTAATTTGAGGCACCATCACAGTAGCTAAATAACTTGCAGCAGCACCCATAAATGTTATGAGGAAACCCAATATAATAAATTTAACACCATATTTTTTAATAACTTTCAATATGCTATTGGATGCAAGCAACCCAATTGCTGTGACAAATAGGACAAGAAATGTATTAAATAGAAGATTATCAATAACACCAATGCTGATAAATTTTTGAGCAGCACTATAGTCTTTGCTTGCCTCAGAAATATTATGTGCATATGACAAAACTGCCCACCCAATAACCAAACCTACAAATAGCGGTCCTGCACCTCCAAATGAAAAATTCTTTATTTTTATGTTTCCAAACATCATACCTAAAAATATAGTTACAAAAATTAATACAAATGGGCTGAAAATGAAATCAGCTATTGGAAAACTCATAACTTATACCCCCTTTTTATATAGTTATGCCACTTAAACTCTATTAGTCAATCACACCCGCTTTTCTTAACTTTTCATCAATATCTGGTTTTTCAATAATTCCCTGTTCAATCTCTGCTGCTCGTCTTTTCTCATAAGCAAGTTTTTTTTCAGTACCTTTAAGAATATTATCTAATTGATCAGGTGGTATTACTACTACTCCATTGTTATCCCCAACAATATAATCTCCAGGAAGCACTGGTACTCCACCACAACAAATAGGATAATTGATCTCGCCTGGTCCATCTTTATCACCTACAGCAGGCGTATAGTACTTAGCAAATACCGGGAATTTTTTCTCCCTCAATTCATCAATATCCCTTACACCGCCATCAACTACAATTCCACCTACCTTTTTATACATTGCTGCGCTTACCATTAAGTCCCCAAGTACGGTATAATTCATACAGCCACATGTGTCAATCACAAGTATATCGCCTTCCTTTATCATACTAATGGCTTTATGTACCATCAGGTTATCTCCCGGTCGTATGCGAACAGTAAGTGCCGGACCTGCAATCTTCAGTCCATCCCATACTGGTTTTATCTGTGGATCCATGACATTAAATTTATTAAGTCCATCAGCAAGAGGTGGTGTTTCATAGCTCCTTAGTTTATCCATTAATACAGGGTCTGGATGATGAAAGTCCGGACCAATACGAAATCCAAATGTTCCAGTCATATTTTTTTCTCCTTTTATATTAGTTCCTCAGCTACAACAGGATAGAAGTTAGCAAAACTCTCTGCATATGTATATTCCTTTTTTCCTGAAATTCGACGTGCATGGTTTCCCCGCATAAACGCACGTTGTGTATAGTATTCTATCAAGTGGCTCTGTCCTTGAAAGCAGTTCATTGCTTCAATCTTCTTATCATACGAGCTTGTAATATCAATAAATTCATCTGGAACGTATTGACTGATTTCTGTCTGATGTGGCTCAAAACCAAATATACGCATCTGCTTTGAGGTTGGCAAGTCATCCATAATAACACCATCAGAATTGGCAAGAATACTACTTCTCCATACCAGGTCATGAACTGCATTATGATCCGGATTAAGAATATCCGATTTATCATGTGTTAGGATAATATCAGGTTGCACTAACCTTATTTTCTTAACCAGACGCTCCTCCAATTCATTTGTTATGGGAATATTATAGTCAGTATAATCCCAACAATCTAACTTATCCAGAGATAATCCCAATGCTTGCGCCGCATTCTCAGTCTCTGCCTTTCGTATTTCCTTCACGGAATCATAGGTATGCCCTCCCTTTTTCCACAATCCGTTGGACTCACCACGAACACCATAACTCAATACTACAACAGTAACCTCTGCACCACCTGCTACATATTTAGCTATAGTGCCACCACTTCTCCACACATAATCTGCAGCATGTGCACTAATTACAAGCATTTTTTTTCCCTTTATCATATCAAAACCTCCTTAGATTCTCCTCGTTACTGAATTAAAGTTTTACTGTTTGTAACTACCATTTTTCGTATTTCATCTTCTGTAAAACCTTCTTCAAAAAGTTTAGTAGCAAATTCTTCCAAACCTTCATCAGGATACACAGCAGTTTTTTGGCCTAAATCTGTACTCAATATCACTCTGTCACACCCCAGTGCTCTAATCTGCTCAAGTGTAGTTGAAAAGTCCACTTTTCCTGTGGCAAATGTAGTATAACAATGCTCCATATACGCTCCATACTTTGCAAGCTCTTTTTGCTCTTCAATGGTATAAAATGTAGTAGGAAAATCCACATGTGTAATTATGATTTTTTCAACTTTTCTTTCTCGCGCTGCTTTTACTAATGCAAAGGTCTCTTCATGTGAGGAATGACTTGTTGCCAAAATGATATTTCGTTTGGCAATCACATCAAGTACATCGTAAACTTCATCCTTTAGTCGACCATTTTCATCTAACAATTTAATCACAGGTGTCTGAATTCCATCTGCTTTTAATTGAGTAATAATCTGTGCCCAGTATGGTAATTTTTTATTAGGATCCCCATTAAATACGTGTGATAGCTCATAAGCAGAATCACAGGTTGGAAACCATACAATTTTCGCACCTGCTCTGGCTGACATTTCAACAGCAGTAGGATTTACACCTCCAATTGAACTGTTTAAAGTAACTGCACCAATTGCATGGCATTCTGGATATAGCTTATTAATTAACTGCGCCCGCTCTGCAGTGCAAAAATAATGAGATTTTATGGCATACCCAGCCATACCAGAAGCAATAACTCTCTGTGCCATTTCAATATCATCTAACCGCCTTGGTAAAACATCTGGTGCTGAATGAACATGCAAATCATAGGCTCCTTGTATTAAGTTTTTCATGATATTATTTCCTCCTTTAATATTGTTCAACAATATTGTTGTTCTTATCGTTGAGCAAATAGTAACATAGTAATTTCCCAATGTCAATGATACATTTGCAACTTGTTCATCTTTTCGTTATTTTATACAGCTTTTACGCAAAAATATTGTGAGTATTGCACAATTTTCGGTTTATTTCAGGACATAATCGTTTCAGCATCTTTATAAGTACTTGACAAGGCTGTTGGTTTTAGCCATAATATACTTACAATAATGTTAAACAATTATGAATACTTAAAATACTTATATAGGAATGGAGCATATTATGGCAGTACAAACAAATACTGTTTATGAAACAATGAAAAATAAAATATTAGAGGGAGACTATCCCCCCTCTGTCAATTTGCCAGAGCAGGAACTTTCCAATCTTTTTCAGGTCAGTAGAAATACCATTAAAAAAGTTTTATTAATGCTTGAAAATGAGGGGCTGGTAACAATTGAAGTGAATAAGGGTGCTAAAGTGCGTTCTTATTCCATGGAAGAAGTTTTAGAATTTTTAGAACTCCGTGCCTGCCTTGAAGGCTTTATTATAGAACTGGCAGTTCCTGCTTTTACAAATGATCAGATTATGGAGTTAGAATCCTTATTAGAAACTATGAAAAAGCATTATGAAAATCATGAATTATTACTTTACTCACAAGTAAATCATCAATTTCACCAGATAATTTACAACATTTGTCCAAACAAGTCTGCTGTGGATATGGCAATTAACCTGAAAAACCAGATGAGAAAGTATAATACAAAAACAATCTTAGTGCCTGGTCGGGACAGCCAATCCTTTGCTGAGCATTTTGCAATCTTTTCCGCTATTAAAAACCGTGATGCAGAATTGGCAACAGTTCTTATGTCACGTCATATAAAAAATGTACGCAAAACATTTTTAGAAAACTATACACTGTTATTCTGAAATTATATAAGTTTCCTTCTCTGTCAAACAAAGGATGATATGAATGTAGTTGTGGTATCATAACCACCCAACAAACAGAAATAAAGTGCCCATTTTTAAATGAGCACTTTATTTAAAATTAGTGATTTTTTTCACTCCAGTATGCAAACCCATTTAGAATGTAGTATTAGGTTACATTCTAAGACTTATAATTTAAAGGGAGACTCTCCCAACGCTTTTTCAACAAGAAAGCTGCTGCTTTTGGCTGTCTTTGTCTTGTGAAGATTCCCTTTTTATTTCCGTTGACACGCATAATTCCTTCTGTAGTCTGGAAATCAGCAAAGTTCCATACTTGTTCTCCCCTTACAAAATCCAGAGAGTCAAATAGTTGATTTGTTAAGTAAAGAATTTCTTCTTGGTACTCCTGAGACCACATAACAGACGGAAGCTTATGCTCTAATGCAGAAGTATCCGCTCCATACTCAGTAAAAACGAATGGTTTATTTGGTTCTACCTGTTTCCATTGCTGCATCTCCACTTTAAAGTCTTCAAAGGCATCCGATATTTCATAGCCACCTTTTATATACCATCCATAATATCGATTCAAACAGATAAAATCACTAAAACCATGGCATTTGCAACTATAAGGGCCAGAATTTTTGATTTCTGCAAATGTTCTTGGACGTTTTTGGGGATCTATTTCTAATGCTTTTTCAAATACATCTTTAAAATAAGGAATACTTGCATCGGTAGTTGTCTCAGGTTCATTAAAGAGACTCCAGGCAATCACACAAGCTCTGTTTTTATCTCTGGTAATCAATTCTTCCACATCCTGAAGATGTCTCTCCAAAAGCTTTGGAACAGTATCGGCTTCAAAGAACATAGTTAAGTTTCCTCCAGATGCATCTACGAAATTCCTTGTGCTCTTAAATAAACCCACTGCTGCGACTTCATCAATGACCAGAAATCCTTCCCTATCAGCCATTTGATAAATTTCTTCTGCGTAAGGATAGTGTGAGGTTCTAAAGGAGTTGGCACCTGACCATTTCATACACTCAAAATCTCGTTTCATCATGCCAAGGTGAAATCCTCGTCCTACCACATCACTATCTTCATGTTTCCCATAACCCTTTAGATAAACAGATTCTCCATTAATCAGAATTTTTGTTCCCTTAATTTCTACGGTACGAATACCAATCTGTTCCCTATACTCGTCAATCACATGTTCACCTTCTAAAATCCGAATCTGGATGGTATAGAGATATGCATTTAACACATTCCATAAATGTACATTCTTTACATGTAACCTACCTTCTTTTCCAAATGCCTCACTGACACACTGATTATTCTGGTCATAAAGTTTCACTTCAGTCAAATGTTCACCAGTTGTTACAAGGTGGTAGTGTACCAGGGCATCTTTACCTGTAATCTCATGTACTACACTGTAATCAAATAAATATTCCTTTGGGCATGCTATCATCTGAACAGAACGTTGCAAACCAGAGTAATTATAAAAATCAAAGTATGGTTTCACCATTTTGCTTCCATTTTTTAATACCTGAGTTTCTCCACATGGGAGATTTGTCACTGTTAATTCATTATTTACTACAACCACAACCTTATTCCATTGTTCTGGTTTTACCACAAGAGTAATATCTGCCAGAAATGGCATAAATCCACCTTCATGGTCTATGATTTTATATCCATTCACATAGACAAAAGCCCGATGGGTTGCAGCACCAAATCGGAGAAAAAGATTTTTTCCAACCCACTCTTGTGGAATAAATACCTCTGTTTCATACCACACATCACCTACAAATTCCCGACTTTCTTTATCCGTAAAAAAATCCTGAAAGCTGGCAGGTACTGGAATCATATCCCACTTTGGCAAACCATTGCACCAATTATTTTTTCTTCCATCCTCTTTCCAATCAATTTGAAATTTCCACATACCATCCAGACTCGTACTTCTACGGCTAACTGAATTACAAGGATATAACATTGAATATTGTATCATAACCAAACCTCCTATTTGTTGTAATAAATAAGCCGCAGAATAGTCCTACGGCTAATTACGTGTCCTTTTATTTATGTAGCTTGTTGCTGCTCCTGTAATAATGCTTTCTTTTCTGCTCTCTTAAACCAGGGATACCATAATATTGGGGAAACAATCAGCTGCAAGAACAACTGCATTAGAATAATTGATATACTCCCACCTACCATAGCATGAAATCCTAATGGAAGACCAAAAATACACTGAGCACCCACACACCTTGCCACGATTCCTGATTTTGTAAGGAAATAAGCGATTAAAATATTAATGGTGTTGTTTGTAACAAATGGAATCAAAAAGTCAAAATTAAAAACCAATGGAGTACCAAAAATAACTGGTTCTGTTATACCAAATAGTGCAGGTATGATTGCCACTTTTCCTAGCTGTCTGTACTGTTTACTTTTGGAACGAAGCATTAAAAGTACCAAACCTAATGCCGAACCACCCCAACAAACAATACTAAAGAATGCTCCACCAAGAATATTTGGAATTGGTAATCCTGCTGCTAGTGCTGTCATATTTTCTGTATCCAAAGCGAGCCTGAATGGAGACACAATTGGCTGTACAATATTTGTACCATGAATACCAAAAAACCACAGAATTTGCATCAAAAGACTGACTACAATAGTTGCTGGAAGGGTGCTTCCGATTCCCTGAATAGGCTTCTGAATCAAAGAATAAATACATTGATGCATAGAACCAAAGGAAGTCACTGCAAATATATGGTTTATAAAAATAAATAAAATACCTACAGTAAAACAAGGTAACAGAGAATCAAATGACTTAGTTACCATAGGCGGTACACTTTCTGGCATTTTGATTGTCCAATCCTTTTTTCTGAATAATACAAAAATTCGACCTACAATCAGACCTACTAACATAGCAGAAAATACACCTTGAGCCCCAAGCCATTTAGTTGGAATTGCACCTAACCCCTCAGCAGTTTTATCTAATGGGGTAATAATCATAAAACACATTAATGCAAGGGCGCCAGCCATAGACCCATCTTCATCTGGCATCATTTTATTCACTAGATTTCGAGCCATAAGAACTACAACATAAAGCGCCAGACCACCAATGGTAACAGAATTAACTGCTGCAAGAGTAGCTATTAAACCAGAGCTCACTATAAAATCTTTCACTGCAACTACTGGAAATGTCATTAACAAAACTGCAACAGATCCAATCATGACTGGTCCCAAAGTTCCCATCATAGTAGCTGAAATGGTTTGTAGATACTTATTTCCACCTATTTTATTAATTGCTGGGCTTACTCTCTGGAAAAATGAAGTCAACTTTTCCTGTATTGTATTTTTCACCATTTTCTTTTCCTCCCCCTTGCATCTTACTCATTCAATAAGCTTATCGCATATTCCAGAACCTTTTCACCATTCATCATGCCATAGTCCATCATATTAATCAGACCTACCTTGATTCCCTTAGGATCATATTCCTGTTTCATTTCATTTTGCAGATAGCTGATTTGAGGTCCTAATAATAGCACATCTGTTTTCCCTTTATAATTTGCATATGAAGTAGACGCCATTGCCAAAATTTCCACCTCAATATTTTTTTGTTTTGCAGATGCTTTCATTTTGTTTACCATTAAACTGGTAGAAAGACCACCGGCACAAATTAATGTAATATAAATCATATACTCCCCCCCTGTCTCCAATTATTTTCATAAACCATTTTATATAACGCTACCATTTCTTTCGCCATATCATAAGCAAGCATGGCATTCATTAAGTGATCCTGTCCATGAACCATAATCAAAGTCACCTCAGTCCTTTTATCACCTTCCACTAGATCCTTCTGAATCATCTCTGTTTGGTACTCATGGGCTTTTGCAAGTGATTTTTCACTCTCCTTTAATAGAGCCTCTGCCTTTTCCAATTCATTATTTCTGGCAGCTGTAATTGCTTCTAGAGCCTTACTCCTTCCATCCCCACCATTCACAATCAAATTCATTACAATACTTTCTTCTGTTACATTCACCATATACTAACCTCCTAAACATTATTGTGATTGATTGTCTATGCTACTATCATACCTTTTATCCTATCTTAACTCCAATTGTAAAAATGCCACATTGAATGTGGAAATCGTTCAATGCAGCATTAATTCTCTTTTAAAAGTTCTATTAATGTTTCGAAATCTTTTTTTTCTATTAGGCTCTCCATGGCATCTTTTTGTGAAATCAATCTTGTGGTATCTTCATAAAATTTTGCAAGATTTTTATCCTCTCTGGATCCAACAGCGATTAAAAAAACCACTTGCACCTTATATTTTGACCATATCACAGGTTTGTCAAGGATTGCTACATACACAAACGTGTCCTCAACCATAACTTTATAGGGGTGAGGAATTGCTACAAGATTACCAAAATCTGTTTGTGCAAGCATTTCTCTCCTCATTATAGCTTCATAGAACCCTTCAGGAAGATTCCTGTCCTGCCCAATTCTTTCACACAAATCCTTAAGTATTTCTTCCCTGTTGTTCCCATTTATATTTGTAAAAATGGAATTATACTTATAATATTGGTATAAATAACCTTTCTCTCCTGCCTCTAAAAAACCTCGAACCACTCTTTTATCTGACTCCTCCAAAAAAGACCCAACCTCCATAATAGGTTTTGGAACAGGACTTGTAATAGTTACTGTAGTAAATATATGGGATATTTTTGAGAAATCAAAAGTTTCAAGTTCCATCAAATCACATACATAGATATGATTGATATATGTTCCAAATTCCTGACGGTATTTATACATAAGAAGTCTGGAGCTTCCTTTTCCTGAACTGCACACAATCAAAATATCTGATCTTTCTTTTTCAACATTTTGCATCTGCTCCATGGCTAATGCTAATATGAGAGCAAGATATCCAATTTCGTCTTCTGCTAGTTTCTTTTTATAATGTTCAGTTAACACACTAGAAGCGTGGTTCGCTATTGTATATGCCATAATATATTTTTTCTTAATATTTGGCAGAAGGGGATTCATTGACTGGATATTATACCTTAAACGAATATCCAGCGGAACCATATGCTGGTTAATCATCATTCGAATATCAAAGTTATTTCTGAAATCCATCTTAAATTGTTGATATATCAACTCAAGCATATCCATACAGAGCCTATCAATTTCCTCTTTGATCACAAAATTAGATTCGTCACATGATACATTGCCCATCATACGTTTTCCTTTGAGATAAATTACGATATAAACAGCTTCCGATTCTCTATATTCCAGTCTCTCTTCATCTAAAAGTTTTGTCAATAATTCTACTGCAAAATCCCATTCATTCTGAACAAAATGATCCAACTCTTCTTTTTTCAATAAGATAAATCGGTCTCTCTTCATCTGTTTTAAGGCTACATAAATCTGATTGATAAATGTTTCAAAGGCGGTCTCTGAAAGGTGAATATCATAAACGTTCAATAAGGGAAGTACCAAATCAGCAATATGATTTAAGTGTTTGTCTTGATGACTTGATTTAGTATCTTCCAAACATGCCCTCTTAATAAAGCGGTCTCCAATACATCTTCGGAAATCAAATTCCTTCCCAACTACCCGAACGCCATAATTTGGCCGCCGCTCAATCTCTAGATGGTATTGGTTTAAAATCCTTTCCACTTCTTTCATTGTCACCTGCAGAGTGGCTCTGGAAACATAAAGAAAATCGCACAAGTCATCAATCTTAATATATCCATCATAATTAACCAAATATGCTAGTAAATAGTTTACTCGACCTATCACCGTATCCGGCACTGTCTCCAAAGAATACTGGTCAAGGAATTCCTGAAAGCGGTTTTCTTCGTTCAATACTAAAATACAGCCATGTCTTGGTCTAGAATCAATGAAAAATCCAAATTCTTTTGCAGAATTATTAATTTCTTTAATTCTTGATCGGATTGTTTTTGAGCTAATTTGAAATTTGTATGCCAATTGTTCAGCCGTTATATAGGTATCTGACGAAATTGCAGACAAAATATCTTTTTCAATTCCCATCGTATCAACCCCCTTTGCTTTATTATACAATCTCTCAAATAAAACTCCAAATATATTTTTTCCAAAATTAATGTGGAACTTCTTATATGTGAATAAAAAAAGGAGACTCCTTTTTTAGGGCTCCTTTCTATAATTTACTATATGCAAGAATTCATTCCTATCATTGATATTAAAACACATCTTCACTATACACGCTTTAAAAACTCTTTTGTACGTTCTTTCTTAGGATCACCGAATATTTGCTGGGGACTGCCCTCCTCTTCAATGATACCTTTATCCATGAATACCACTCGGTCTGCCACTTCCTTAGCAAATCCCATCTCATGGGTTACTACCAGCATAGTTAGACCAGATTTAGCCAATTCCTTCATAATATCCAAAACCTCTCCTACCATTTCTGGATCCAGTGCCGATGTAGGTTCATCAAATAACATCACATCTGGCTCCATGGACAAGGCTCTGGCAATGGCTACACGCTGTTTTTGCCCACCAGATAACTGTTTTGGTTTGGCATTGATAAATTGATCCATGCCAACCACCTTCAGATATTTCATTGCCACCTTTTCTGACTCTTCTTTGGAACGATTTAATACTTTCATTTGCCCAACTATACAATTACTCAATACATTATGATTATTAAATAGATTAAACTGCTGAAATACCATACCTAATTTGGTACGATACTCATGGATATCATGTTTATCATCCAAAATATCCTCACCCTTATAAATAATTTGTCCACCACTTGGTTTTTCCAGCAGATTGATACAACGGAGTAATGTTGATTTGCCCGAGCCGGAGGAACCAATAATACAAACAACTTCTCCTTTGTTTACAATAAAATCTATATCTTTTAGTACTTCATGACTCCCAAATGATTTGTTCAAATGTTGAATCTCAATTATTTTTTCCATATGTGCTCACACCTTCCTAGCTTACAGCCTACATTATATTTGTCTATACTCTTTGATCTAATTATATTTATTTATTCAAAGGATCACTTGATATTGCAACCTGCATTTGATTTCCTGCCATAATATAATTTGCAGGACCATCTAGCTTTTTCTCAAATAGTCTAAGAATTCTAGTGATTGTAAATGTCATCACAAAATAAAGTACACAGGCTACAAAAAAGGATTCAAAGTATCTGAAATTATTTCCTGCAATGGTTTTCGTTTGGAAGAATAATTCTGTTACAGAAATTACATTTAATACGGATGTATCTTTAATATTAATTACAAATTCATTTCCAGTAGCAGGTAATATATTGCGAACTACCTGTGGCAGAACTATATGTCTCATTGTCTTAATATGGTTCATCCCAATAGCGGATGCTGCTTCAAACTGTCCCTTATCAATAGAAATAATTCCACCACGAACAATTTCTGACATATACGCCCCTGTGTTAATGGATACAATAAAAATTGCAGCAAAGGTTTTATCCATATTCAGATTAAATGCTAAAGCAGATCCATAATAGATAACCATTGCCTGTACAATCATAGGTGTTCCACGAAAGATTTCGATATAAATATTAAGAAGAATATTTATGATCTTTAAGAATACTCGATTCAAAGTTCTTTCTGGTATAGGTATCGTACGAATAACACCCACAAATAATCCAACAATGGTACCAATAATTGTCCCAATAATGGATATATAAAGAGTAACACCAGCACCTCTAACAAACATAGGCCAGTTTTCTGTTATAATTCTAACCAGCCAGCTTAGTGGCTTATCACCGGTTGAGGGTTGGTTCAAAACAGCTGCGTCCATAATATTTGTACGTTCTTTTTCTGAAATACCTGATAAAATTTCATTAATTTGTTCTGTTAATACGCTTCCCTTCTTAATTCCTACAGCTATGGTAGCATCTTCTTTTGCTGCAACGAATCCATCTTGAAATTCTACCATTACAAAATTATCATTGGCATTGGAGGCACTAATTGCTTCCGGGCGCTCTGTAACATAACCATCAATAATACCTGATTCCAGAGCAACTCTCATGGCAGGAAAATTATCCATAGCCACTTCTTTTTTCACACCATTTATTTGATCAATCACTAAATAGTGGAAGGTATTTAATTGACCTGTTATCTTCGCACCACTAAAATCCTGAATGGAAGTAGCCCCCTCATATTGGGAACCTTTTTTCACCACTAATACCAACTGTGAAGTATAGTACTTATCGGAAAAATCAATTGTTTCTTTTCGTTCACTGGTAGGTGACATGCCTGCAATAATTGCATCTATTTTCCCAGAAGTTAATGCTGGTACAAGTCCATCCCATTCTGTCTTTACAATCACTAATTTTTTGCCTAATCCGTCTGCAATTTTCTTAGCTATCTCAACATCATAACCACCAGCATACTCTGCACTTCCACTAATTTTAATTGCATCCTTTGAGTTGTCCATTTGAGTCCAGTTAAATGGGGCGTAGCCTGCTTCCATACCAACTTTAAAGGTCTCTTGCTCTGAAATTGTTCCTATGACTTCTTCCTTTGTATTATCACTTGATGTGATTACAGTATTAGATTCCTTATTTGTACTACATCCTACAAATATCATCATAAATAATAATGACATGAATAGAAAAACTAATATCTTTTTTTTCATATTCTAACTCTCCTTTGTACCTATTTTTGCATTGTTTTAACAAAAAAAGACCTAAGATTAACTCGGTCATATTTTATATCAATATCCTTAATCACTCTTCTTGCCCAACCGAGATAGCACAACTCAACAAACCGGGTCAGTTTATTGAGACAGTCTTACAGCTATTAACTGCAAGCCCAGCATGACATACCGAGAATATGACACACTTCGGCAACTTTTCCTTCTATTTAGCATCACAGCGTCTCAAGCACAGCTAAAAACTGTTAAAAATCGCACCTCTACCTCACCATACTAAAAAGCGAGGATTTATTAAATTATATTTATTTTATAATAGGAGTCAGTTTATGTCAATGGAATTTTTATCTAATATTGTCGAATTATATAATGATTGTATGCCCAATTATAAATTAGTAAAGGCATCCTCTCTATTCCAATATGAACCCAAAATGCGGTTAAATTTCCCATTAAAATCATCAGTTTTGTCTAATGCCTCAAATAATAACTTAAAAATCATTAGATTGTGTTGAAGAATTACATTTTTTGTATTATGATAATACTCGTGTTTCCATCTAATAAATAAGTACTTAAAATACTATAAGTAAGCAAAATAAAGATAAGAGGTTAAGAAATTGGAAATCAAAACGTTAATTGAGACAATGATTGTACTATTTGGAATCATCATCGTAGGTTATGTAGCAAATAAAATCGGAATTCTTGATGAATTAACTAATAAGAAATTATCCGATCTTGTAGTAACTATCACTTCACCAGCATTGATACTCAGCTCCGTATGTAATGCAACAGGTGGAGGAGAAGAAGTCAATATCATGCAAATTTTTTATATTGGAATAGCGCTTTATTTGTTTTATATTGTATTAGCTAAGTTATTGGTGAAATTTTTATTTCTTAACCGAGCAGATGCTGCCATCTATGAAATTATGCTGATTTTTTCTAATAACGGATTTATTGGAGCACCTATTTTTAAGCTTCTTTTTGGCGATTCTGCGATATTTTATGGTGCAATCTTACATCTACCCTTTAATCTGTTAATTTTCTCTTATGGGGTCTATTTGATTAACAAAGATGGGAAACATAAAGAAGGTTTTCAATGGAAAAAACTGCTTAATGTAGGGGTTATTTCTGCTATCTTGGCACTGGTGATTTATTTATCAAATATAACTATACCAGAACCCATTGCTAAACTATTTTCTATTGTAGGTGATTCTACCATTCCACTGTCAATGATGATTATTGGATCCTCCTTGGCAATGATTCCTTTAAGTGGTATTATGAAGGAATATAAAATATACTTAGAATGTCTGATGAAATTAATTATCTTCCCAATCATCACTTACTTCGTTATGTCTCATTTTATTGATAATACTTTGATTCTAGGTTTGGTGACCATCTCATCAGGTCTGCCCTCAGGATCTATGATTGTTATGTTAACAACACAATATGAGGGAAATGTGCGTATTGCATCTATAGGGGTATTTTTAACAACCTTATTCTCTATAGTAACGATTCCTTTGGTGGCATATTTACTACTATAACTATTATGGTAGTACTATTTTGGCTTTTTAGGGTTACACTGATTATGAATAAGCTTATATAAAACACAATCAAAACAGAATTTGCAAAAAGAAAAGGAGATATATTATGCTTGAATTTAAATTCGATTCTCAGTTATTAATTGAGGGAGAAAACTTATCAGAAGATGAAATAATTGATTATATTACAAATAACATTGAAGGGGATTGTTTACTTGCTGTTGGTGATGACGAACTGATTAAAATACATTTTCATACCAATACCCCATGGAATTTACTTGAATATTGTTCATCATTAGGTGATATTCATGATATCGTGATAGAAAATATGGATCGACAAGCCAATGACCTTCAAGGTTAGTTCACATACTTAACATAACAATATACTCCAAATGATGAAAGGTGGGTAGCAACTGTACCCACCTTCATGTGATTTTACTATCTCCTTCTACAAATCATCTAGCTTTATCCTTCCCAGGATACAAATTTATTCTACAAGATCTAATAGTTTTTTTGTTGTATTCGCATTTCTTATGGTTACACTGTTATATACAGAGGTGCCAACAATCTTTGACCATCTTGTTTTTGTGAATGTTTTGAGAGGAGCAGACCAAAAAATAACCTGTCCATAATAACTCACTTTTTCATAATCCTCTTTTGCCTCACCAACTTTTTCTATTACTTCTTTTGGAGTAGCTGGTGGGATTACAAAGATAGCATTGTGCTTTGATTCATTATCAGCATCCCACCACTGGGGAGCATTTCGTAAAGCATCAGAGAAATTACTAACAGCAATAATTATAACAGAGATGTTTAAATTAAATTTACTTGAAATGGCTAATTCACAAATTCTTTTTAATTCGGCTTCATCTTTATTGCAACAAGAAAAAATAATATTCCCACTATTGATGTAGCTAGCAACATCCTTAAATCCCATTTCTTCAAAAACAGCCTTTAATTCAGACATTGATATTCTATTTTTTCCTCCAACATTTATACCTCGTAATAGAAGAATATATTTTCCCATAAGTGTACCTCTTTCTCATAAAACTTAATATAGTATACTATGTTAAAATGTATATTTCCAGCCCAATGATACAATTTTTCTATATAAAAAAACCGACTTCCACAAAAAGTAGAAGTCAGCTTCTATAATAGAATATTTATTTTTTCTTCTTATTGCCAGCTATAATAATTGCCCCACTGTATATGAATGCAAGTATAACCCCTAGAATATAGGATATGTTCATAGGAATATTTAAACCAATTTTAGCATTTAAAATATATGTAGAAACAATAAATGTATAAAATGCACCTGGAATTAAGGCGATCATAAAAGGTTTTTTAGCAACCATTAAATAAATTGTAATAATAGCAAAAGCAAATATAGCTATGGTCTGGTTGCTCCAAGCAAAATACTGCCATAGAATATTAAACCCATTGGGATTTAACTTAGAAAATATTAAAATAACCAAAACCAGCAAACTCAAAACCAAGGCTAAAACTACACGATTTCTCTTTTTTGTTTGATCAATATGTAACGCATCTCCAACAATTAATCGAAGTGAGCGAAGTGCAGTATCGCCAGTTGAAATTGGCAGAACAATAACACCTAAAATGGCAATTACGCCTCCAACAGAACCTAACATATCATGTGATATCAAACCTATCATGCCTGCAGCCCCAATACTTTGTTCCTTAATTATATCTGCGAATAATGTATATGCCCCCATTGCAGCGGCGGCCCAAATCATAGCAATAAATCCCTCTAAAAGCATCATATTAAAAAATACGGTACGCCCTTCTTTTTCATGACCTACACTTCTTCCAATCATGGTTGATTGGGTGGAATGAAACCCTGATACAATTCCGCAGGCTACTGTAACAAAAAAGATAGGGAGTATTGGTGTCTTATTTGGGTGACTTCCAAAAATATTAGCACCAGTCAGATTTTGAAGAGGATAACCTTTGATAAATAACCCCGCAAAAACGCCAACTGCTGATAACAATAAAATCACTCCGAATACAGGATAAATCTTACCAATAATCTTATCTATAGGAAATAAGGCAGCGATCAAATAGTATACAAAGATACATCCATAAATCACCCAAAGAATCGGATTATTTACCACAGGTTTTATATTTAACAATTGGGTAGCAATTAAATCCCCGGGTGTAGTTACAAATACTGCTACAACTAAAAATAACAAAATACAAAGAAACACATTATAAAAACGAAAAATATTGACTCCTAAATACTTTTTTACTAACCCTGGCATTTGCTCTCCATCTTCCCGAATGGAAATCATTCCGGAAAAATAATCATGCAATGCACCTCCAAATACACATCCTATAGGAATTAGAATAAATGCAATAGGACCAAAAAGAATACCTTGAATTGGTCCCAGTATGGGTCCGGTTCCTGCAATGTTTAGAAGCTGAATTAAACCGTTTTTCCATGTAGGCATTTTAACATAATCTACACCATCTGCCTTTGTGGTTGCTGGAGTTGGCCTGTCGTCTGGTCCAAATACCTTGCTACAGTAGGTACCATATAATATGCCCGCCCCGATTAAAATGCCAATTCCAATTAAAAATGTAATCATTTACATTACCTCCGTCATAAAAATTTTATATATAATTAATAATTATACACTATTTTTTTATATTCGCAATATGTTTTTTGCAATATTTTACATTATTCGCTATATTGTATAGTGAATTTATGCTAAGGGTTCTGGACGAATAATATCCAGTAATGTAAAGGCTCCATCTTCATATTCATATTTAAAAATACAGCAATTTGGAAACCCCTTCTTCTGATGTTGTACAGGATCTTCCCAGGTTCTCATAAAGTGAAAACAGGCACCAGCATGAGATACCGCTAATACAACTTGATGATTCTCCTGCTCCATAATTTCAGTACAAGTTTTAACCATTCTTTCCCTAACCATTTCTCTTGATTCTCCTCCATATGCCACAAAAAATGTTTCAAAGGTTTCTCTGTTTGGGTTTAGGTCTTCACTTTCACCTTCATAGATACCAAAATTCATTTCCTTTAAACCTTTTAATCTTGTATAAGGCATAGAGTTATTTGTGACAATTTCTAAGGTATCACTGCATCGTTCTGAGGTAGAACAATATAGATGATCAAAAGGAATGCCTCTAAAATACTCTGCTGCTGCCTGAGCTTGTTTGATACCAAATTCAGTAAGAGGTGAATCACATGCTCCTTGTATTTTCCTTCTTACATTAAATAATGTTTGACCATGTCTCATGATATAAAATGTTTTTTTCATTGTTAATGTCTCCTTCTCAGATGTTTGTTCATACACACAAGAGATTGGACATCTACACCTACATCCTGTGCTATTACTTCACACTTGGTCATTAGTAAAAAATATATATTCGTATCATTTTGTTCACTTAAGCTTTCCTTATACATTACGAACAAGACTAGCCAGATGCTCAGTTGCTGCAAAATCATGATGGTCAAAAAAACTGCTAGTATTTTTATCTAACTCTGCTATTTTAATCATATCCAGCGACAATCGCATCACATACTGCCTTTTCACACTCTTCTAAGTCCTTTATTTGGAAAACTCAAAATCCTAATATCGTCATTTTCATGCCTTTGTTTAGCATAACATAATCCATTTTAATTCCTCCCAAATATTGATCGTTATTATCTGCTTTTCTATGAATCCTTTCGTGAAATCGCAAAGTAAGTCATCGAATAAAGTTTGTAAATATATTTGTTTCTTCTTGTTTTGGAAATGATACACCTGCCTTAATGCCAGCTTCCTTACATTTTAAGAACCAGGCCATATTTCTACCAAGTATTCTCATTATCTGCATTCCTTCTAAGTCCTGCTTTACTGTTTCTACATTATGACCATGTACCATATTCCAGTATTTTGATGAAATCACAGGCATTTGGGATAATGTAAAATATTTGTTAATCTGATCAAATGTTGCTGTTGTACCGGCTCTTCTTGCAGAAATAACACAGGCTGCTGGTTTTAAATAGAACACCTGACTTCCTGCATTAAGATCGGTATAAAATGCTCTGTCCATAAATGATGTAAGCATTCCACTGGCCGCTGCATAATGGACAGGTGAGCCGAATATAAATCCATCTGCTGTTTTAGCAATCTTTAAGAATTCATTTACACCATCATTAATGGCACAGGCTCCCAATTCTTTGCATTTTCTGCATGCAATACATCCTGAAATGGGTTTTTTTCCCATCTGATATATTTCTGTTTGAATACCTTCTTCATTTAACAATCTAGCAACTTCTAAAAGAGCTGTGTAAGTACATCCATTTACATTGGGACTACCATTTACTAGTAATACTTTCATAATACTTCTCCAATCATTGTTTTCTTATTAAATTCTACCACAGTTGATTATGAATTAAAACCTATATCATGATACCTAAATAATTTAACCATTTAAGTTTAATAATTATTAAATATTCGTTTTATACACATTAATTCTATTGATATACATCATGATATAGGTTATATTGTAATAATAAAAAGTAAAATGAAAGATACATTGAAAGTATGGGGTGATATAATTGTCGATTAATATTATAGATAATGATTTTTCAGTGATTCAAACTAACTTAGTTTATTTAGAACGACCATACATTCGTCAATTACTAGACGATGCATTACAAAAGCCAGTAACTTCAATTGTTGCTGGAGCTGGATATGGTAAAACACAAGCTGTTTATTCCTTTTTACAGCAATATGATGCTGTTACAATTTGGTTGCAGCTTTCTTTTTTTGATAATATAACCCTAAGATTGTGGGAAAATTTCATTTATTCTATTTCTTTACAAAATAAATTACTGGCTTCAAAATTCATAAGTCTTGGTTTTCCAGAAACCATAGATGCATATGATAAGTTTTTACTTTTATTATCTGATCAAACAAGATTTCATAAAAAATATGTGTTTGTTTTTGATGATTTTCATTTGATACATCAAAAACATGTGTTAGATTTTTTTAATAGGTTAAGTAACTCCCAAATTCCAAATACATCAATTGTATTTATCTCAAGAGAAGAACCTGCAATTAACACTTTAGGGTTACTTTCGAAAGGCTTAATTTCCTATATAAACGAAGATGTCCTTCGTTTTAGCAAAAATGATATGATACATTATTTTGAATTACAGGGTATTCAGGTTGCACCAAAAGCTATTTTTGAAATATATAATTATACCAGTGGTTGGATTTTTGCAATCTACCTAATAGGATTGTCCCTAAAAAAGGGTGTGCCTTATGATAATTATGCTCTTGATGCGGCCAAAAAAAATATTTACAAATTAATTGAGAATGAAGTATTTTCTGTTGTTTCAGAGGAAATGCAGCATTTTTTAATTAAAATGTCATTAATTGACGATTTACCTCTAGATCTAATCATGGAATTATCATCAAATAATCACTCACTCCTATCGGAATTATCAAAAATAAGCTCATTTATACGGTATGATGCTTTTATAAATACCTATCGAATACATCATTTATTTTTAAACTTCTTGTGCGAAAAGCAGTCTATATTGAAAGTAAATGAAAAAAGGAAAATATACCTTCTGGCAGCTAAGTGGTATGAACAGCACGGATATCAAATGGATGCTATTTCTAATTATGGCAAAGCAAATGATTATGAAAAAATCATAAGTATAGTTAGATCATTTCCTGCCATCTTAGTCAAGGAAGTTGCTTATTCTAATTTTGTTCTTGAAATATTAGAAAAAGCTCCAAAAAAAGTGTATAAGGAGAATTATATTTTATCATTGATGTACATAAACCTTTTAATAAATATCAGAAAAATTGAGGAAGCCCTTTCTAAATTGTCTGCTGTCAAAAGTGAATGTGAAGCTTTACCCGATTCCCCTGAAAAAAACAATATTTTATGTGATGTTTATCTTCTATTAGGACATATTAGTCTTATTACTTGCCAATACACCAGAAAATATGATCATGAACATTTTTATAAAAAAGCCTATGAATATATGCCAACTAAGCATTTAACCTTAAAAGGAATAAGTTTAAGTGTTGGTTCTTATGCATGTAGAGTTGGTTTTTCAGATAAAGGTGATATTGAAGAATTTTTGGAAGAATCAAAAGATCCATATGGATGCAGGGTTAGCGATGGCTGTGGTTATGGTGGTTATGAGCTGACTTGTCTGGAAGTCGCATTTTTCAAAGATGATTTGTTAAATTCTTTAAATTTTTCCAATCAAGCACTCATAAAAACACAGGAAGCGAATCAATATCACATGGAAAATATGGTATGGTTTTATTTGATACGTATCAATATAGCTTTAGGTGAAGCTTCAAAAGTGAAACATATGATTAATCATTTTAATTTACGTGTTGAGAAGCAAAATTATTGGGATAGTTATACAATCTATGACTCATCACTAGCATGGTTTTATAGTGCAATAGGGCAAACAGATAAAATAGCATCTTGGATAAAAGATAATTTAGAAAATAACAATTTTGTTTTACCTCAGGATATTTTTAATCAAGGTTTAGTAACCTGCGCAAAAATTCTTTTAGCCCAGAATAAGTATCATGAGACATTAAAATTGCTTGAACATAATCATGATGATTTGACGAAATCTTTTCTATTTGGACAGATAGAACTTGGGATTTTAAAAGCAGTGGCTCTCTATTATACAGAAGAACAAAATGCAGCAATTGATATTTTACAATCTGTTTATCATCTGGCAAGTCCAAATACTTTGGACATGGCTTTTATTGAACATGGTGAGAGGATGTGTACACTTATTCAAGCAACTATGCTGAAAAATCGTTCCAATATTCCAAAACAATGGCTGGATACTATTTACATCAAGTCCAAAAAATATGCTGAAAATCTGGCATGTATTGCATCTGAATATACGGATGATTAAAAAGTAGTGTTAGGGAGTAGTAACTAGAAGCCATCCTTACTAAGGATGGCTTCTAGGGAAAGTATCTATTTAATTAGTTCCAAATGTTTTAAATCTTGTATCAATTGGTAAAAATGATTTATCTGCGGCAGGCGCTGTAGGCTTACCAAATGGCATTTGGGCAATGAGTTTCCAATCTTTTGAAAGATTCCAATTTTTATTAACATCCTCATCAATAAGGGGATTATAGTGCTGGAGTGAAGCACCCAAACCTTCACTTTCAAGGGCTGTCCATATTACGAGTTGCAACATTCCTGAGGATTGTCCCGACCAGACTGGAAAATTATCTGCATAGGCTGGATAACTCTCTTGTAGTTTTTTCACAGTTTCCTGTTCTTCAAAATATAAAATTGTTCCATAACCAGCTGCAAAACTTGCAATTTTCTCTTGTGTTGCTGCAAAACTATCTGGTGGTACCATTTGCTTTAGTTTGTTTAGAGTCATATCCCAAAGCTTTTTATGCTCATCACCTACAAGTAGAATCACTCTGCTACTTTGTGAGTTAAATGCAGATGGTGTGTGATTAATGGATGTTTCAATGATGTCCTTTATGTTTGATTCTGATACTGTTACTTCATTTGAAATCCCATAGATTGATCTTCTGTTCTTTATTGAATTTAAAAATTCACTCATATTTATTCCTCCGATTTTGATTTTATAGTTGCCAATTCTATTAGTAGAATATGTGATTATACTCTTCATTCTGCCCTTTTACAGTTCAAAAAATACCTTTATCAAAGAATTTAAACTATTTTGATAGTCCTAAAACAAATAGTATATCATTGTTAAATAGTTCTTTTGGCATTGAGTCAATCTTATCAAATATTCCAGCATATATCAACCCTCAAAATGATCAAACAGTTAAAAGTCTATTAAAATTAACCTCTACCTCATGTTCAGTGCATTAACTGGACAGACTTTTTTACATTCTCCACACAAAATACACTCTGTCCCATTTTTCCTTTTTCTGCTATTATCAAGCATATTTACGTCCATTGGACACACTTTTATACATTTTTTGCAATCAATACATTTCTGATCATCCTTTTTAATACGTATAATAGAAAAATAACTCATTGGCTTTAAAAATGTAGTGATCGGACAAAAATACTTGCAAAATGCACGATTATCTTTAAGTTTAAATGCTAAGAAAATTCCTACTATATAATATAAAATATTTCCACCAATAAAGATAACATACATGATATTTTCTAAGTTCTGAACTTTAAAATAAAATAGTAAAGCAACAGATAATAAAGTAATTGCAAAGATTAAGTATCGAAGTAAACCTAGTTTTTGTTGTCTGTTGTGACTAGCTGGCTGTTTGTATGGGAGTAGATCAAGTATCATTGCTGTCCAACAAGCATATCCACACCATCCTCGGCCAAATACGAGTGGTCCTGCTATTTTCGCAACAAAATAATGAATGGTTGCTGCTTCAAAAACACCTAAAAATAAATAATAAAAGAAACCTGATAACTGCATATTTTCTCTCATTAACAGACCTAAATACACAAGCATATATAAGCCTACTCCTATTTGAACAAGCAAACGAGCATACTTCCATTTTTTCTCAAAAAGAAACACACCAATTGCAACAAATGTACCTATGTATAGAAAATTAAAAAGATAGAATATATTCCCTAAAAAATATGATAATGATATGGCTATGCCTACAAAAATTATCCAAATGATCAGTGGACGTTTTATTTTTTTCATTTTTCTCCTTTGAATCTGAACTCTGTAGTGTTAATTTGATACATTACTGTTGGATCTTTGATTTTATTATCTTCTGCATCTCCATGTTCCAGGTAAAACGTAACACATCTGCAAAACCCAAATTTCTGGCTAAGTTCGCTAGTGCAATTTCCACTGCCTGCTTTTCGCTTACCTGCTTTTGTGCACCAAATTCCTTGCTTTTTTTTAAGTATTCATTGATAAATTCAAAACGTCTTAATGCTTCCTCCATTTTGTTATCATAAAAAGGTACTAGGCTGTAGCTTAAAAGTAAATCCTTATTTCGTTTATCTCTAATGTCTTTTTCTAGATCCGTGGTTGACAATTTCCCCAAAACTGCATCAGCAAATAGTTGAGCTCTTCTATGAGATACCCCTTCAGAAATATATTTTGCACAACCATATAAGATTTTAAATCGTTTTTCTCCTAATGTATCATAGGCTTCTTTAAACCAGTTAATATCAAATGCACCACATTGAAAGTCTTCTTTATCAATAGGCGAATAATGGGCAACCTCAGTTTCAAACTCCGCAGAAAAGCTATTTCGTGTATGGGCATGAAAATACCAAACACCACACTTAAGACCTTCCCATCCTATATAATCCTGCACAATGTTTATCCAGGCAGGTGCATACATGGCAGCTTCTAAAAGTCGTTTATCCGTTATCCTGTCACGAAGACAAGCTTTCAGGGTTTTTGCGTTGTCATTTTCATTGGGTATACAGGTTTTTAGCAGTTTGGAAAGCACTTCTTTTTTGGTGTAGTTGCTTCTTCCATACATATATCCTCGTACAAGGGTTTCGTCGCCCATAGCTACAAGTAACTCCGCAAAGGTAAAAGCACCTGAATGTTGATTTATGTTTGAGGCTAGTTTACTGACAGGGGTCATTGAATCACCCCGCTTTAATTCAATCTCAATTACACGATTTACTATATTCTGAACACATACAGTAATTGCAGGATATTTTTCAACAATTTTGCTTGAATGGTCAGAGATATTTCCTGTGTAATTGGATATGTTTTGCCATCCTTTAATATGCATGATTGCTCTGGAGAGCTCCCCTTGAGTAACAATTCCTAATGTGGCGGCTTCTGCAACTTGTTCCATTGTTAATACCTTATAACGCTCATTGGTCACTCTGCCAATTTTGTATAATAAGGAAAACCTTTCCATAGACAGATTTTTATCATCATTGTTAGTCATACCATTTATAAAAAATCGGATTTCATGTGTATCTACTAAAGTGTACTTTTTGTTGACATAATAGTATGAGTCATTTTTTTTCTTGTAAATTTCTTCTACCCAAAAGTTTTGTGGAGTAGAAAGGAATATATCTGCCAAAATACCATAATATATTTTGAAACTTTCCTCTCCATTCTTGTTTTGTAGTAATCTGGAAACAATATCTTTGGCTAGTCGGTTATATTTTTTGTTTCCAAACCATTTCACAAATTTATTACCATCCTCATAACCAAATAACTTCTTAATTAAATCACAAACATTCAATTGGTATTCCATTATGTAGGAATCACCATAAGTAGATAATGATATAAAATAATTTAATTTAATCAGAGTATAGACATCAATCTGATTTTTTTTTCCCAATCCAGCCATACCTCAGATAACACATAGTCTTCAAATTCCACATCCTGCATTTTTTTCCCGGAAACTGCAATAACTGACAACCAATTGACTTCACCCAGTATTAAATCTATATCTGAGCTATAAACTGAAGCTTTATAGGAATAATCCTTATGTTTTTCTATTAATTGAAAAAGTGACTCCATAGCATGATTCAAATTCTGTAATGGAATTTTTTTAAATGATGTTAAATTGAAGATATCATCCTTTTTAATAGGGAGAATGGTGGGATAATAATCAACATCATATAATCCAAATCCATTTTCTTCTGAATAATCCATCTGTTTTGTGTCAATTAGATTATTGATCAATATAACTTCCCTTTCTGTTGCAAAAGGCATTGATGAAATAACCTCTTGCAATTCTTTCTGATGTATCTGCTCTCGCTTTTTCATTGTAGTGTGCATATCAAGAGCCGCCAGCCGCTTATTTTCCTCTTTATCCGTAATAAGTCTACAGACGGATTTCATTATCAGATTTTTATCTCTTTTAATCAGTATTTCAATAGCTGCTTTTCGTATTTCTTCTGTTTTTAGTGCAAGAATCTCCTCAATTTGTAACATATCTACTTCATTAAGTTTCATATTCTTTAATTGTTTCACCGTTTTAATGCGTACAGTCATGCTTTTATCACCAAGGCAAGAAAACAGAAATGTCTTGGTGTTTACATCTTTGTCATCTGACATAAAATATTCCAAAAACTTACATTTCGAATGAAAGTCCACAAATGCTGTCTATTCCATGAGTTTTTCTGTTTTATATTTATCAAAATCATATTCTGCGATTACCATAAGACTATCAAAAACTGTGCTGCGGGTTAGTGTAAATGAGCACCAGTCAAAGGGTTTTTTGTTTAAAGAAAAACCACTTTTAGGTATTTGTATTAAAATATCTGCAAAGTGTTCAAAATGTTTGTCTCTGGTTTCTTTTTGCCCTAAATGAGGGAATACACTCAAGATATCTGGTATTTGATTTTTATGATGTATCCAGCCAATTTCTAAATGATAATTCTTAACAATCAACGTTACTATATCTAAGTCTCTTTCACCTAGATATTGACTACAAATTTTTATGCTGTTTGATTGACTGTGTGTTGTATGAAGAAAATAGAGTGCAATCACTTTTTGATATTTTTCACCTTGCATAAATTTGTTGATATAAAAAAACAAGTTCTGAATGGATGTTACGGACTCCGCCCACATGGCACTATACATCTGGGTTACATCCATGCTATTAAGAGTTATTATACGTGCTTCTTCATCCTCTACATATGTATTGCTTTGTTTTAGCATTTTTTCCAGACCCCTATGGTCATCATATTGATATCCCAGCCCCATCCAGACATCTACTGCACGTATACATGATGAAAATCTAAGCAAATTGTTTTCTAACACATATTGAATGATGGTAAAGAAATATTCTTTCCTTCCATCATCTGCTGTTTCTAAAATGGCTTGTCGAAGCCCTTCCTGTAATTTTACTGCCAGTAAGAGCTTTTTCATTAAGTTATGAAGCTCAACGTCTTTACTCATAGCTATTGCACGCATAAGCTCATGCCCAATCAACATTACATTATTATCCGAAACAATGGTCTCTTTGATTGTATTAATAACTTCTTGATTATCTCTATCAATTTCAAGAGCCATAAGTTGTGAAATGGTCAATGTACTGGGGTAAGTGTAACCTTGCTCCTTCATTTGGTTGTGGCTCATTTTCAGGTAAATAGTTAAATCAAATTTTTCCCAATTAAAAAATACCGCATTCAAGAGAATCATTTTCTTTCATAGATATCAAAGTATTATACTCAATCTCCTTGTCACCAATATATAGGCGGAAGATTCCATCATGAAAACAAATAAGTGCATTGTCTATTGCCTGCTCTACATCTTGTAGCAACACATTTTTTTTGTCCTTAAATCCTATTTTACCAACTTGTCTACCTTTTGATAATTCCTCATTTGTTAAATAGGAAAATAGCGGTTTATCTACTATTCTTGCATTGAAGTCGATCACATTTTTTCTGACAATGAAGGCAATTAAATCATTAGAATTTGTGAGGTTATCATCCACATTAAAGGGTATGGAGTCAATTATCGGTTTTTTTCCTGCAATTGCTTTTACTTTTAAAAAAGCTCGCATTAGATACCCCCTGATTATAAAAAGTCTAATTTTATACATAATCAATTCTTAAGCTTTAATTGCCCATCTCATTTTCGCACTACGTGCACGACTATTCACATTACACTCTTCTGCTGATGGTCTGATGACTTCAGTTGCAATTTCTTTATAAATGCCTTCACGTTGCAGTTGTTTAAATGATTTTTTTACAATTCTGTCTTCACCTGAATGGAATGTTAAAATAGCAACTCGTCCACCTTTTTCCATAACAGTAGGAAGTTTTTCTAGAAATTTATCTAACACTTCAAATTCACTATTTATATCAATTCGTAATGCCTGAAAGGTTCTTTTACAGGATTTTGTGATTGCCTCTTTTTGTTGATCTGCTGGAATAAATTTGAGTGCATCACCGATAATTTGTTGTAGTTTTGTAGTTGTAGAAATAACCCTACCCTTTTTGATTTCTGAAATAATGGCTCGGGAAATCTCTTTGGCATATGGCTCATCTGAATTTTCAATTAGCATACCTTGTAGTTCTTCCTGTGTAATATCTTTTAATCGGTCTGCGGCAGATATGCCCTTTTCAGAATTCAATCGTAAATCTAATGGTCCCTCTTTTTTATATGTAAATCCTCTATCAGGGTTATCTATTTGCATGGAAGAAACACCTAAATCTGCTAACACAAAATCAAATAAACCTGACTCAGCAGCCACTTGATCAATATCAGCAAAATTTAACTGTTTTATGGTGATTATATCTGAACCATAACCCAATCCCTCTAGTCGTTCTCTGGTTTTGCTAGATTCAATAGAGTCCACATCCAAAGCATAGATATGTCCCTTGGAATCTAAGCATTTTAGCATCTGAAGTGAATGCCCTCCATACCCTAGTGTAGCATCCAGACCAACTTGCCCGGGTTTTATTTGCAAGAATTCTAGTATTTCTTTTACACAAATTGATAAATGCATACCAACAGGTGTACTTCCTTTTTGAATTACTCTAGCCACAGTTTCTGGATATTTTTCGGGTTCAAGTTCTTTGTATTTTTCTTTGAAGTTTTTGGGATGCGTTCCCTGATATCGAACACGCCGTGTGTGTGTTTGTATTTGCTCTTGTTCATGATTTTCCATTGAGGACCTCTCTAACTTTTCTGGATTTTTTTATGTGGGAGATATCAGCCATGTGATTTCAAAATATTATAGCATGGATTTTGTTTATATTCTATGTGAAAAATTAGGTAGGGAGTGAACAGGGGGGTATAGGGAGTGAGGTGGGTTCATATCTTGTTTTACATTTTCTGAAGTTAGTAACAAATAAGGTTGTTTTGCTGTTTATGTAATTCCACCTATCTATAAGCTTTTTTGATGGTAACTCTTCTTCCCAATCATACTTGTAGAAGGTTTTTCTTCAATGAGGCTGTTCTTTAATCTTGTGGTATGAAGTGCATACTGAAAGCGAACATTACAAAGAATACTAACCAGTAATTCGTCATTTGTTAGATTAATTTGTTTTGTTATCTATCTATTTTAACAGAAATTAATGAAAAATGGGAGTGCAATAGTAAGTAGGGTAAACAATACTTATGACACCTTAATCATATTTTATTTTGCTAAACCCACATAATCACAATATATTACATTACACATAGTATATAATATATCGTAAATATAAAAGGAGGTTTTATGGCAAGTTTAAATTATTATGATGTTACAGAATGGAAAGGACCTGGTGCTAGTGATCCCTATGAGGATATTGGCATTGTTATCAATGATATTATTACAAACATTAAATCAAGACAAACAGAGGTTGATCTAAATTCAAGTGGAAAACCTGGTGCGATAATTTTCATCCCACCTGGTGACTACCATCTAAAAACACAAATTGTTATTGATATTAGTTATTTAAAAATACTAGGTGCAGGTCATGGTTTTACATCTTCAAGCATTCGATTTAATACAACCGAAGGATTAGAAAATTGGCATGAGGTATGGCCAGGTGGTAGTCGGATACTGGTTGAAATATTTAATACCTCTAAAGAAGATGAAGGAAAAGGAGCTGCATTCTATGTGGATAGATCTGGCGACCCTCGATTGAGTTCTGTAGAATTTGAAGGATTTTGTATTGATGGATTACACTTTACTGGGGACACTGAAAATCCAGAAAACTCCTATGTTAATGGTAAAACTGGAATATTTGTAGAGTCCTCTAGTGACTCTTTTAGAATAACTGGAATGGGTATGATTTATTTGGAACACGGTATTATTATCAATAACGCTGATGCATTAAGTATTCACGATAATTTTATAGCAGAGTGTGGCAATTGTATTGAACTTAGAGGATCAGGGCAATCCAGTAAAGTTACAGATAACTTAATTGGAGCTGGTTATAATGGACATTCTATTTATGCACAAAATTTCATGGGTCTACTTATAGCTGCTAACAATGTATTCCCAAGAGGTGCAAGTAGCATTCATTTATATAATTGCACCAATAGTAGTGTTACAGGAAATCGACTTCATTCATTTTACCCAGGTATGCTTAGATTAGACGGTCAACAATGTAACTTGAATATAATTTCGTCTAACCATTTCCTGCGAAATAAGGAATCATGGCCTCCAATGATAAATCATTCCAATAATCTTGATGATTTATTTGGCTTATTATTAATTGATGGGAGTTTCAATACGATTGTTGCAAATCATTTTTCCATTATCATGAATGAAGAAGATATTAATACACCTGAAGGAGAGCCGTTGAGTGTAATAAATCTAATATATGGTCATGAAAACTTTATATCAAATAATAATTTTATTGGCAAAACAGATGCAATGTTACCTTTGATTATAAATACAGTTTTTTTAAGAGAATCAATAATTGGAAATATAATTATTGATTCAGGATTTGATCATCAAGTTTCTATGGATAAGACTCAAAATGCATTTCGTGCCACTCCGAGTGTCTAGTTCTGATTATATAAAGGTATAAATATATTATCTCATATATTTGGCTTTATCCCATTTCAGATTTTCAATAATATTCAATTGATATTAAAATGATTTATAATTTCAGATGATAGCTTTTCATACAATGTTGACACTAATTTTCTACTCTTAGATCCAGAAATATCCAAAAGAGCAACATTGTATGGCTAGCTTCTCTTCTTCCACTTCTCATTTTCAGAGCAATGGGGCAAGAAAACACTCCCAAAAAACCCCGATATAACTTGTTGTGATTCAAGGTATTTCTGCTATTTTTGTAAATGTAAAAAACGCCTTGAATTTTTTTTCAAAACGTTTTTTGGGACTTGCTAAGGTTAGTTTTTATTTTCTAACTGTAGGCACTTTTTGTGGAAAAACAGAAATTCTCATACTCCTAGTGATGGGGTAGCTCTGAATACATTTACAGTTTTATCCATGGCAACCTGCTCGTCACTTCCTGAATCAATAATCGTATTTTGAAGCGATTCTGTTTCCACCTTTACTGTAGTCACAGTAATCGCATCAGAGGCACTGGTGGTTAATATAGCTCCCACTTGTGTAGAGAAACAAGAATCAGTTTTGGTGGCAATTGTTTCTGTTGATTCAGTGGTGGCAACAATATGATTGTTGGAAATATAATTTCCATTCCCCGAAACGATATGAATTATTACAGGTGTTGCACCAGAGGGCGTGATATACTGATTATCCATTATTTCCGAAAAGTGGTTGGCAATTACAGAATTATTGCTACCACAGATATACACAAGTCCATAAAGATCATCCAAACCGTTATGATGTGCTTGCATAGGTGACCAAGGTTCATGTGCATGATAAAAATGATTAGAAGAAACTAAATTTTCGAAGCATTTTTTTTTAAATACCAACATTCCAGGATAAAAAGCATGAAGTCTATTGTTTGTGATTATTGAACGAACCACACCATCAAAATAAATGCTGCTTGCGCCTCGTGGAAAGATATTGTTTGCTGTAATCAAGAGTCCACCAAAATTTTGAGCATAAATTGAATAACCTTTATAACCAGCTCCTAACAAGTTATCTGTTATTTTTGAAGCCTGCCCTGAACCTCGCAACTCTATACAACTGCCACATTCTGCTATAAAATTATCATGTATGGTCAATGCATCCGAATGATAGGCAGTAATTCCATGTTCTAAATATACCAAACCCATTTCTGTAATGCGAAATGAGTCTTGTGGGTTTGCAATGTAGATGCCCGTTTTTCCATTAACATATGTGTTTTCTGGGTCTATATTTCCCAAACCATCATTCAAAAAGTGCAAACCATCAATACAAAAGTTAGCAAACTCTACCGAGCTTATTCGTGGATTGCCACTTCTATTAACATAAAATGCCGCACCTAAGTGTTCCATCTCGTCTGCAACAGGAGGAATATCTACAAGTATGCGACTTCCACCAGGCCACAACTCATGCCAATTTGCTAATTCACTCTCTGGAGTATTAAAACGAATACTGGAAGATGTAAATCCATGTCCCGAGCCCATGATTTTAAGATAGCTGATGTCTATAACCACTTGTGTGACAAGATGATAATCACCTGGTGGGATATAGATAACTGCGCCTGGCTTTCCTCCTTCATTTACATTAGTGTCTGTTTGCCTGCTTTTAATATCTGCTATGATGCTATTGATGATTTTCCCAATATCCTCATACGGATCGTCTACAGACCATTCTGTTACGTCATAATAATTTTTACTAGCCAAAGTGAAGCCCTCCTATAAATCTATACTATTTATTAACCGCTAATGTATTGATAACGCATATGTATGAACACTATTAATTTTTGTGTAACCACACTTTGACTCAAGAAAAATAAGATTGCTATTCTCATTAAAATAAAAATTTCCAGAAAAAGACATCTTGTAATCCATCACAAACAGTTCCACTGAACAGGTATCCAAAAACAAATGCATCGTCAATAAACTTTTGCCAAAATCCGCAAATATCTGCTGTTTCAATTCCTCAACTTGCCCTATTGAATTTATGCGTGAAAATAAAACTTCCTTGTCTTTAAGAGATAAAACAATTCTTACTCGCTCGTTTTCCCCTTGACGCACATCTAAAATCACTTGTCTTGCTGTTGATGCGCCAACGTCAATGTTAATTAGCAATTCACAATGTATGCCATCACCAGCATGAATTTCTTTTTTTTCTTCTGATCCTAAAATAAAGGATGGGTATGATTTACAGTCAGTACGCAGACTTTCAAGTTCATTAATAGGAACAAATTGCAATCCTTTGTCTTTTGCAATTCTCACTTCACGAGGAATTGCAAAATGTCCGCACCATCCTTCACTGGCAGTTGGACCAAAGTCTTTCCACCACGGCATCCACTCCCAACCATTAGCCCACGCAATAAGAATACGACGTCCTTTGTTGTCCAAAAAAGATTGCGGTGCATAATATTCAAAACCATAATCAATTTCTCCCTCATAATCCCAAGAAAATGAGTAGTTGTCGAAGTCCATATCTCCAAGCAAATAAACTGTTTTTCGTTTGCCATAAAACATTGGGGAAAACATGAGCACCCATTTATCTCCAATAGGAAATAAGTCTGGACATTCCCACATCGTGCCAAGCTTTCCGTTTGACTTTGCAATAACACCACAATATTCCCAATTTATCAAATCAGTAGATTTATACATTTGAGCGCAACCATCTCCACCAAGCCTTGCTCCTTTCCCAAGGGACGAACCAACCACCATATACCAAGTGTCTTTATATTTTAACACTTTTGGGTCTCGAAAATCAGATGATGCTTGAGGAGGTAACTCTTTTATGACGGGATTGTTTTCATACTTTTCAAATGTAATTCCATCTTTGCTAGTTGCAAGACATTGTGTCTGCAGTAATACATCTCCACATTTTGTCGCCGCCGTATATATCAACATAAGTGTATCATCATTGCTAACTGCCGAACCAGAAAAACAGCCACCATGGAAATTGTCATCATATGTTTCACTAGGCGCAAGTGCAATAGGGAGATATTCCCAATTAATTAAGTCATTACTAACTGCGTGCCCCCAATGCATTGAACCCCAAACAGAAGCATAAGGGTTATATTGGTAAAACAAATGGTATTGACCATGCCAGAAAATCAAACCATTTGGGTCATTAATCCAACCAGTTAGAGCCATAAAGTGATATTGCTGGCGATAACTGCCCTTTTGTGCAAAACTTTCTTTTTCTATAACAGCATTTTGTGCTTTTATAAGATTTTGTTTGTGTGTTTTATCTGACATATTAAATCTTCCTTTCATTAATTAAGAAAATCAAGAACTTCTTCCATTGTAGGAAACGACGGAATCGCACCATGTTTGCGAACACATAGAGAAGCCACAGTATTTGAAAACTTAATATTTTCTGTAAGTTCAGTTTCTGTAAGAGAGTCTAAATGTAGTTTTCTATCTAAAATTCCATATAAAAAACTCCCCCAAAAAGCATCTCCCGCCCCAGTACTATCCACTACTTCACTAGCAGGTGCTGGGATTTGAATAGAAATATTGTTTATTTTTGCGTATGCGCCATTTTCACCAAGTGTAACTACAACACAAGAAATGCCAAAACTCAAAAGAAAGTCTGCCGCATCCGCTGGGGCTTTGTACCCAGTTAATAGTTCCATTTCCTCATCGCTAATCTTAATTATATCAACCATTTCAAGCACACTTTGCATTTGTTTTTTGGCTTGCTCTTTGCTTTCCCACAATGAATTACGATAGTTAGGGTCATAGGAAATTAAAGCCCCTGCGTTTTTGGCAATATCTATAGCCTGCATAGTTGCTGTTCTTGATGGTTCATTTGTTAATGAAAGCGACCCGAAATGAAATATTTTACACGCTTCGAGCAATTTTAAATTCAACTCATCACAACGCAAGCATGTATCCGCACCAGGCTTACGAGCAAAGGAAAAACTGCGTTGTCCGTTGTCGGAAAGTTCAACAAAAGCAAGTGTCGTGAACACATCTTCGTCAACTATTAATCCGCTTGTATCTATGCCTTTGTTGATTAACGTTTGTTTCAAAAATTCACCATGCATATCCTTGCCAACTTTCCCAATTATCGATGCTTGCATGCCGAATTGCGAAAGCACAGATAGAACATTAGCAGGCGCGCCCCCAGGGTTTTGTTCAAACAAACGCATATTAGCTAACGAATATCCAGCAGGAGTAAAGTCAATCAAGAGTTCACCTAAAGCTACAACATCAAATGTTTTTTCCATACCATCACCCCTTTACAGCACCAGCTGTCTGTCCTTTTATAATGTATTTTTGGGCAACAATTGCCAAAACCATAACAGGAAAACTGAATATGAATGCTCCTGCACACATTGGTCCTAAATCAAGACTATAAGCTGAAAGAAATTCAGATAATCCTACTGTAAATGTCTTAGCTTTCAAGCTTGTCAAGAGAAGCGAAAGTAAAAAATCGTTCCATGCAAGAAGCATTGTAAATATAGCAGATGTCGCAAGACCAGGTTTACAGATTGGCAAAATAATTTTGTAAAATGTCTGGAAACTGTTTGCTCCATCAATACAGGCTGCCTCATCAAGTTCAACTGGAATACTCTCATAAAAGCTTAGCATGGTCCACATAACAAAAGGCATATTAATAGCCGCATAAACAGTAATCAGTGCAAACTTCGTATCATATAATCCAAGGTTAATTATGATTTCGTAAATTGGTACTGCAATGCTGGAAATTGGAATCATTTTAAGGCACAAAACAAGCACAATTAAAATTGATGATATCTTTGCCCCAGTTCTTGCTATAGCATAAGATGAAAGAGAGCCTAAAATAACCGCAATTATAGTACTTGCCACTGCACATATAAAGCTGTTTCCAATATACGTAAGTGCAGGCAAACGTTCAAATAAAGAACGAAAATTTTGTACCGATAAAATGGTTGGGAAAAACTTAGCAGGAATTGAGATTACCTCGGCACTTGGTTTAAAAGCCGAACTCATGAGGTACAAAAAAGGAAAAATCCACAATATTAGAAACAAAACGGTAACACAAACGATAACTCCATTTTTTATTGTTGGTTTTTTCATATTACTGCTCACCTCGCTTTTTCGAATTCCATAAACTTTGCATAAACACAAGTGTGAATACAATCAACATTATGACAAATAAAATCGCCATTGCACTTGCATATCCAGGTTTGTTATATCTAGTCAATGTTTTATAGATAATAATGCTTATTACCTCAGAGGAGTGGTTTGGTCCGCCTTGGGTCATGGCCCAAATGATATCGAATGTTCGTGCGGCGTCAATGATTCTTATAGAAAGTGCTGTTAGTAATATAGGCTTAATAACAGGAAGTTTTATATTAATTACTGTTTGCCATGTATTTGCGCCATCCATTTTAGCAGATTCTAACATGCTTTGATCAACTCCTTGTAACCCTGCAAAAAGCATAAGCATCATAAAAGGCGTTGTTAGCCATATATCTGCCACACAACATGCAATCAATGCTATTCGTTCGTCCGCAAGCCATAAAATATCACTACTACTTTTGATGATATTCAAGTTCATAAGTATTTGGTTAATAATACCAAATTGACCCGAAAACATAAGACGCCATATTAACCCTGCAACTAACGGTGCTATCATAAGTGGCATTAGGAAGAGTGCACGAATAGCCTTACTGCCTCTAAATTCATTTTCCAAAAGTAACGCAAACATGAAACCCAATAAAAGTTCTGCTGAAACAGCAAGTAATATATAAATGATTGTATTTTGAAGCGGACCTATGAAGCTTTCTGTGGTTAGAGCTTGTGTATAGTTATTTAAACCAATAAAAGAACGCCCCCCCCAAGCATCAAAGGTAAAAAAACTGTCATATCCCATTTTAATTATAGGGTATATTAAAAACAAACCCATAAACAGCATTCCAGGAGCAAAGAACAAAACAAGCGTTTTCTTTGAAATTATTTTCATTTGATGAACCCCCCACCACTATATTTAGTGCGAAAAATGGCTGATGTATCATGCAAAGGGCAGCCATTTTCGCATTGTTAAATTTTTATTGGATTATTTCTTCTATTGCCTTTTTAGCAGCAGCTAAAGATTCCTGTGCTGTAACTTTTCCAGACATAGCACTTTGAATTGCTCCTGAAAGCACTTCCTCAATTTCCGTCCAATGTGGTGTTGCTGGACGATTTTGTGATGCTGGTGCGCCAAGTGTTGTAAGTACAGCTTTTAAATGCTCATTGCCTGCATTTTCACCATATTTTTCATATACAGAAGTTCTTCCAGCTATTTTTAAAGCAGCATTCATGTAATCCTCGTTATGTTCATACATAAATGTTAAGTATTCTTTTGCCAACTCAACATTTTGTGAATTTTTAAGAACACATTCATACCATGGTCCTGTTGTTGCGGCAACACCAGCAGTTCCACCAATCATCGGTGCAACAGCAACTTTTCCAGGAAGGGCTGCATAACAAGCAGGATATTGGTGACTCCAGTCAAGCTGCATAGCAAGCTTTTCGCTATTGAACATTTCTTGCACTTCAGTAGTCGCCATAGCTAACGCTTCTTCCGGAACGTTTCCGCTCTTAAATTGATCTACCATAAATTGAAGGGCGTCTATGTAAGGTTTTTCATCAATCAACACTTTGTTATCAGCACTAAGCACCAACGGACTTGCACCAGCTTGAACACTAAAATCAAGCCAGCTACAAACGGTATCCCCAGAATTTGCGCCATATACCGCAGTACCATACATTCCATCTTTAGTAAAAAATTCTGCCGCATCTAAGTATTGTTGCCATGTAGTAGGTGGAACAAGGTCATATCCATATTTTTCTTTAAATGCTGTCTTGTTTGCTTGGTCGCCAAATAAATCAGACCGATAAATTAGAACTTTACAATTAATCCACATAGGAAGACCATAGAGGTTTCCGTTTAATGTCCCTCCATCTAAAAGTGTAGGCAAAAAGTCGCTTTTCATTTCCGTTGTCGCAACATCGTTTAATGGGAGCAATCCATTCTCAAATGCTGATAACCAAAGAACATCCAGAGTCACAACGTCATGTGTTGACGCCCCTGCTTTTAATTCTGTTGATAGCTTATCAAATATCCCTGTATAAGGAACTGCATCAACAACAACTTTGCAACCTGTCTTTGTTTCAAATTCAGCAGCAGTCGCCTTCGCAACGATTTCGCCTGGGCTTCCGCTTTCTACCATGATACTAATTTGTTTGCCACTTGCGTTTGTTGATTGATTGAAAGCTTGGCTATTGGAGCTTGGTACAGATGATACAGTAGTTTTGTCCGATGAAGCACCACACCCAGACAGCGTAGAAATCCCTATCATGCCACAAAGAACAATTGATAATAACTTTTTCAATGATAAAATCCTCCTTCGTTTTTGAATTATTTTAAATCATAGTTTGATTATATACTTTGAAAATATTAATGTCAAACGTTTTCATTAAAACAATACATTTTCACGCTTATATACAAAAATACTATATATATTTTGTGCATTTTTACATATAATTCAGTAATTTTACTCAACTTTTTAATATATATATTTATGCTATTGAAATTTATATGAAAATGTTTTCATAGAATCATTGCATTTTTATAAAATTATGTTATACTAAAATCAGGTTAAATTATATTGAAGGAGTTATGTATGGATAAAGTGAAAATTGGAGATATAGCAGCTCATAGTGGGGTATCTTTGACTACAGTATCACGCTTTTTCAATAAGCCTGAGCTGTTGGCTAGCGCCACCAAAATCAAAATTGGAGAAGCTGTTGCGGAATTAGGTTATAGTCAAGACCATCTAGCCCGTATTTTGGTGACAGGAAAATCGAACCTGGTCGGAGTTATTTTCCCTCATTTACATTTGAGTTTTTATAGTGAATTGCTTAATCAGCTTATTGAACAAGGCAAAGTTTATGGTTATAATTTTATTGTTTATACCTCAAACGAATCCAAAGAGGCGGAACTTTCTATAATTGCAGATTTAACTTCTTACCGCATCAAGGGATTAATTTTGCTTAGTCATCTCCTTAATAAGAAAGAAATAGAAAACCTGCAAGTCCCAGTAATTTCCATTGAACGTTCTGGTGGAAACTATATGCAAATAAATAATGATAACTTTGCTGGGGGGAAAATGGCTGGTGAACTTCTGCTTAAAAATAAATGTGATGTGTTCATTCATATTAATAACGGTTATCATGAAGACTGGCCATCGTTTAAGCGTATCTTGGGCTTTGAATTTGCGATAAAAAAAGGTGTATATGAACGTGTCGTTGAACAAAGTTTTAGCGACACCTATAGACCAGAGGCAAGAACAGCAATGAAAAAATTGCTGAGGATGTTATTAACAAAATACGAGGGTCGCAAACTGGGGATTTTTTGTTCAAATGATGATATAGCGAATTTGGTATTACGAGAATGTATCAAAAATAATATTCCTCTACCAGAACTTATAGAATTAATTGGTTATGATAATTCTCCTGTCTCGGATTTTGCCGTTTATCCCATTACATCAGTTGAACAAAACATCCCACTGATGGCAAAAATCGCTGTTGAGTCTCTAGAAAATTATCAATGCTATGAGAGCATTGTTCCTGCTAGAATAGTAAAAAAAGAAACCACTTCATAAAAGCTGTGAAAAAGCTTGAAACAGATGTTTGCACGCTTGTGTTTCAAGCTTTTTCTGTTGCTATAAAGGTAAACATCAATGGGGGGTCCATAATTAGTTGATATCACTGTGTAAAAGTAATGGATGTTCAGATAATCCTACAAGATATTAAATCTTATACCCTACACTTTCTAAAACTACCTTAAGTCTATAGAGTTACTATTTTTAATATATTGGCTTTGTTTTTTACATATAGTTCAGAACCTTGATATGACACGATTACTCTATTATTTACATCCTCATTATCAAAATCTTCTAGAGTCCATGTATAATCTAATTCATTGGAAAATAGAATTGAAATTGAGTTCTCACTTTCAAATATAATTTTAATATAAGAATTCATAAATTCCACACACTTGACTTGAATAAGATTGCAACTTCTTAGGTATCCACGAATTTTCTACTGGGTCTTTTCCATCTGTGTAAAAAATCAAACCAAATACCTCATTATAATAAAACTCACACATTCTAGAATCTAACAAAAGCCTCGTAATAATTTCTTTTTCTTGTACATATTCTTCTTTCAAATATTTATTTTCCACAAAAGTCCCCTAAATCTCAATTTATTTAGTTTGCTCATGGGTATGACCTATAGCTTTTCTATCGCTTTTTGAGACTGCTCCAGTGATTTTGGCACCATTTCCATACACATAACTTCCAGTACCTTAACCTACAGATCCTAATTCCAATATAACTGTTCCTGCATCTAAATAAGGATATGTCTGCTCTGGTATTTCTTGCATAACACGAATTTCTACAGATCCATTGGGAGTATCCATGTGGTATATTTGACCATCACCTTTAGTTGTATCACCCACATATACAGCTCCTGCATTTGTAATACTATCTACCAATTCTTGTAGGCTTGCACGTACTGGCACATCTCCATCTTTACCAATAAAATCAACTTTTACTGTACCATCAGGTACGCTTATACCCTTTGGAGTGGGATATACCTCATGTTAAAAAATATCTGAATAGCTGATGTTTCCTAGCTTTCAGTTGTTTCTTTATCTGTTTTGTTCATCTTTGCCACAGGTATTCACATGGGTGGAAAACTTCCGTAGAATCCAAAAATAAATATACTACAAAATCATATAATAGAATCAATCTGCTCATTCCTAAAGACAAGAAAGAAAAAATTAAGACCTTTGCAAAACCAAATGGAGAAAGAACTAACAACTTCTTAATCGCCTAAGCAAAGAAAATATGGGGGAAGACTTCTAATTTTAATTATGGTAGGATATTAATAATCCACTACTTTGAAGTAGTTTATATTAATATCCTACCATAAAATTATAAATTTATTTTAGCTTACTATTACACAGATTCCTCCACTCAATAAATAAACTATTTTTCATAACTCTTGGTAATAATTTCTCAATACAAATCTGAAAATTATCATATAATTTCCAAAACAATTGTTTTACACTCTCATACTCCATTTCGGGATGGCTACTTTTTCCCTCAGGTTCAAAATCTAAAGACAGATAGCTGTCGCTAACTGAACACGTTTCCCATTCAAGAGACATTCTTTATTGATGGTTCTTGCAGTTCTGGCATTCGGTACACTGATTTATGCTTCATCATGTTATAAATGATATTCACCAAACGTCACATGATGCACAATAACGCTTGTATCTTCGTCTTTCCTTTGGAAACTTTATACTCAAAATAGGCTCGTAATATTGGATTACGTGCTTCACCTTTTTTTGTCACATAGACCTGTTGAATTGCAAGAAAATAGAACACTGCATATAATTCACGGTTACCCTGTTCTTTGTTTTGTAAATTTTTCCCTTTCCCTGCTGAACTAAAACGAATCGGGGAAACTCCTGCATAGTTAGCCAGCTTATCAGCACTTGGAAATCGGCTAATATCGCCAATCTGTGCAACTAAGGCACAAGCAGTCATTGTATTGATTCCTGGCATTGTCTCCCATTGATAGCCTAACTCTTTTAGCATCTTCTCTTCTATCTTTTCCAGCATTCTAAGCTCTTCCATATCAAGTCTTAGGTTTCTTACAATGCTCTGTATTACAAAGTCTCTTCCGCACTGGTAATCACATTCTTTTACCACATCCGATTGAACCGCATTCAATATCTTTTCTTCCCGATTGGTCGAACAAGCATTATGACTAGGGATTCTTAAAAATTCCGCTAATTCTGCTACCGTTACATCTTCCCGCCTCTTTGCAGATGGATATTGTTCATAAAATGCCAGGGAAGTTTGACAATCCACCTCATGAAAAACCTTCTTATAGCTGGGGTAATGGTTCTGTATCTGGTCATGAAACTGTCTAAGTAAATCAGTTCTTGACCTTACAAGGGCATTCCTTCTATTTACCAGATGTTTCATTGTCCAGTAGTAATCCTGTGGGTTCGCATCTGGAAGGGTTTGATATCTTCTCATGAGTACTGCACTAATGCACTGTGTGTCCCAATCATCGCTTTTTCTTGTGTTGGTGTAGAACGTCATTTTATTTACAATCTAATTATACAATTCTAATCAAAATAAATAAATGCTAACCATTTATTAGTTGATTAAATTCTAGTCAAACTATTTGATGGTTAGCATTTTTGTGTTATCATATGTTTGTTGCTTTTTACAAATAAAAAGATAGAAGCCACACCATCCAAAGTTTAGCTTCTACCTTTCACATCACCCTAATAGATAAGGCTCTTTTATGATAACCATTACTTCGAATAAAATCAATACTTTGAATCAAATTTCTTATGAAAAATGTTTAGACAACGTTCCGTATCACCAATTACCTTGTTCCTGTGGTTTGTCTGGTTGCCTCATTAAGCATGGTTACTACAACCGTTCCATTAAAGTGGATGGTGGTTTGATTTTATTGTCTATTTTACGTGTGAAATGTAAACATTGCGGGAAAACCCATGCTATTTTCCCCGAGATTATTGTTCCCTACTCTCAAATACTTCTAAATGACCATATATCCATAATACATACATTTCTCTCTGAAACTTCCTTTGAACCACTTATGCTTGCCAATGAAGCAATTGATGAAAGTAACATCAGATACATCATCAGACAATACTTAAGACACTGGAAGGAACGTATTGCTGCCTTTGGTTTTTCAATTACAGATAGCATGTCCACTCTTTCAAAACAATGCCTTTTAACATTTAAAAGGCAGTTTATGCAGATTAAATATACCTCAAATATTTTATTTTCCTAAACCCACATCATCTGGTTTTATCTTTCGGCTTTTCTAATTTAAACTATTCCTATCATTAAAATATAGGAGGACATTTTACAATGAATGATGACAGCAGACAAAAAATAGCACTTTTTCGATACGCAATCATAGCTCCCATAATTAGTGGAACTTATGAAGACGATAAAAGTATCAAAAAGTTTTTTTCGGATGCAGCAAAACGTACTTACACCAATCCCCGAGGGGAAGAAATCAAGGTTTCCGCTTCAACGCTTGAACGTTGGTATTACAACTACCAGCATAGTGGATTTGATGCACTGATTCCTATGAGACGTTGTGATACTGGCAAACCCAGAAAACTTGATGAGGATGTTATGGAACAAATTCGCTTTCTTAAAAAGGAATATCCAAGAATACCAGCAACACTTATCCATCAGAAGTTACATGACAATGGTACTATAAACAGAGGGGATCTATCACTTTCTACCATAAACAGATTTGTGAATCAGGTAAAAATCGAAACTCACTCTACATACAATAAAGACATGCGACGTTATGAACGTTCCCACATAAATGAAGTATGGTGTGGTGACAGCAGTGTTGATCCCTATCTCAAAGTGGACGGTAAAAAGAAACGGGCTTATATCATCGCACTCATTGACGATGCATCCCGATATATCATTGGCATTGATCTCTTTTTCAATGATAACTTTGTCAATCTTATGTCCGTTATCAAAACGGCAGTTACAAAATTTGGAAGACCAAAGATTTTCAACTTTGATAATGGTTCCTCCTATAAGAATAAACAGATGGAACTCTTAGCCGCAAGGATTGGTTCTACCATCAGCTATTGTGCTCCTTATACCCCAACTAGTAAATCAAAAATAGAAAGATGGTTTAAAACAATGAAAAGTCATTGGATGTCCCAGCTAAACATGAATGACTATTCTTCTCTGGATGAACTTCGTAAAACTTTGTTCGATTATGTGAATCATTATAACCAGACCATTCATAGTTCTCTTGACAAAAAGTGCCCACAGGACAGATTCTTTAGCGAATCCTATCTAATCAAAAGACTTCCAGAAGAGCTGATTGAATCTGTATTTCTTCTTGAATACGAAAGACGTGTATCTGCGTATAATGTAGTTATGATTGATGAAACGGAGTATGAAGTCCCTTACCGCTATTCAAAACAAAAGATTACTCTGCGTTATTCACATGATCTTAGTAAAATATATGTGGTTGATAAGTATACAGGAGAACTTACCCCAATTAAGCTGTTAAACAAACAGGAAAACTCACTGATAAAAAGAGAAAAAGTAAAACTTACAGAGGAGAAGATTAATATGGTAGATTACATCAGCAGATATGGGCTTGATTTCAATCCATTTATTAAGAATACCCATGATATCCTAATAGAAACATCGGAATATAAGGAAATCATCTACCGACTGAATTATCTTTTAAACAACAAAGGTTTTGGGGTTATTACAGGTGAACCCGGACGTGGTAAGACTACAGCAATAAGGAACTGGGTAAAAGAACTGAATATCTCCCTTTATAAAGTGGTATATATTTCGCTGTCAACACTGACTGTAAGTGAATTCTACAAGCATATGGCATCCGCACTTGGTCTTGAACCAATGCATAAGAAGATAGATAACTATAAAAATATGCAGGCTGAAATAAGCAGATACGCCATTGAAAAACGAATAACACCAGTAATTATCATAGATGAAGCCAATTATATCAACAATGCCGTACTAAATAATCTCAAAATGTTGTTTAATTATCCGTGACATTTGGTTATCCCTTAATATTCAATAACTACCTTGATTTTAAAGGGATAACCAGCATATAATTACGGATAATATTAACCTATTTTAAGCCGCATAACCGCAGTATCATTTCCTCATCTCCTTCCCATACGGCTTTACTCTGCTCCGATGCTCCCATATAAACTGCTTTTTCTAAAGCATTGCGCATCATTTCCAAATCTGCCATTGCATATATTGACGTCGTATTAATATGAGAATGTCCAAGGAACTCTTTAATATATGAAAGTGGTACTCCCGATTTATATAATGCCATTGCACGCGCATGGCGAAAAATATGGGCATGCAGGTTTTCAGGGACTTCCTTGCACTTCTCTCTCGCCTTGCTGCCATAACGTCTCAGGAAACTTGCCACGTTTTCAGATGACATTTGACCAACCTGACCTTTTATGACAGTATAGAACAGATAGCTTTCCGGATTGAGTTTCCCTTCTGGATGGAATTCTTTAAGATAAGATTTCATATGAATTACAGTCTTGTTCATCAGTGGAATCTGTCTTGTCTTGTCCCCTTTTCCTGTGAGATATAGATATGAACTGGAAGCATCAAGGTGTATGTCACATATCTTTAAATCAAGAATTTCCTGCATTCGAGCTGCTGTATCATATAACAATATAAGAAAAAATCTATCTCTGCGCCCATTAAGCTTTAACATATCTGGTTGTCTTATTACTTCGGCCACTGCCTCTTCGGGCATGGATTTCAATGGCTGCTTCCCTGCTTTCTGTGTGGAGATATTCTTAGCCTTTACACAATTTTCCATTAGTGCCGGATCTTGTATCGCTGCATAATTAAGAAATGAGTTTATTGCAGCCAATCTCTGGTTACGAGTGGAAGCACTACTTCCTCTTGATGATTGCAGCCAGTCAAGGAATGCGTTTATCGTTGCATAATCAAAAAAAACGAATGTAATTCCCATGAATGGGATATCCATATTTTCCATTAAAAAGGTACGGTATAGGTTAAAGGAATCTCTGTAGGATTTCACTGTATTTGGGCTGCATCTACGCTGTTTTGGCAGGTAAATAGTGAGGAACTCGCGAAGGTATGTAAAAAACTTATCGGTGTCTTTTTTCATTATTCATCTACCTCCGGAATCAAGGATTCTGACAAGGCAGAACGCTTCCTAAATTCAAGGTGGAAGGACTCTGTGAAGTGAAGATAATAGTCAGTTTCAACAAAAGTTTTATGCCCCATATACATACTCAGGTAAGGCAGGAATGCCTTTAGATCCCTACCCTCCTTTACCCATAATTCAAGCCTCTTCAGGGCGAATTTGTGACGAAAATCATGCACTCTTGGCTGATTTCCATCTGTCACGTTGATACCCGTGCGATTCCAGCATTGATGGAACATATAATCTATGGTATTCGCCAAATAGCATTGTCCATGGCGATTTTGAAAAAACCATGTGCGAGAGGGGTATATTTCCTCTGCTAAGGCATTGTATGTTTTGCAAAAACCAAGTAGGTCATCGGAAAGCGGTACAAAGCGGCTCTTACCTTTTGAGTCAATGATACGCAGAATTCCATTATTAAAGTCAACATCCTCTATATGCAGGCTCCTGGCCTCGGAATTCCTGAGACCACAGCAGTAAATTAATCTGAAAATAATGGACATGACCAAATGTCGTTCCGGATATCTTTTGTCATATCCAAAGCTGTCTGCTTCCTTGAAAAAATGGGCAAGTTCAAGATCAGTAAAAATATGCAGAATATATTTTTGAGCTTTGCCGGGTATAAATCTCGGAATCACAAATGCAGGTTTACCAATACTCAACATGTATTCAGCCAGTTGTCTGACAGGAGAAATCCGACCTTCCTGTGTAGAAATGCTTTCGGAATCATGTTTTTCAGACCAGTGCATAGCGATTTCTTTTGTAAGACTTATTTCTAGAGGATAATTTAACAAGCAAAATCTATCAAACCGCCATAATTGGTATTCCTGCGACTCATATTTATAACCGAGGGAACGTTTCTGTTCTACGATTCCGATGATAAATCCAGATAATCCACTCTTCATTTCATGTATCATAGAAGTACCTCCTTTTGCACTTCAATACCTGAAAAATCAAGAGCACAGAAACGGAGTTTACCTGTATCAATTGAAAGGTATCTTCTTGTGGATTCTGTGTCCTTATGCCCAAGGATCGAAGAAATAATAGGGAGAGGTACCGACTGTGACAACATCTTCTGTGCCACATAATGCCTTAAACAGTGTGTTCCCTGGCTCATTCCCACCTCTTCATGTATACCGCACTGCACCATCGCCAGCTGGACAATGTTGCTACACACCGCCGAACTTATACCGATATAAGGAGCAACATTCCTGATGAATACATGTCGATCAGTAGAGGGGGGTCTGCTGTTAAGGATATATGCGGATAAGGCATTTCCAACATCATTTAAAAGGGGAAGTTCCAGAACTCCCCAGGTTTTCTGCTGTACAATCCTCAGGATACCCTGTCTCCAGTCAATATCGTCAAGCATCAGACTGGCGATATCGCTTTTGCGAAGACCTGTTCTGGAGGCAAGCAGAAAGATGGCATAATCTCTTTCCGGTGAAGTTCCTGCCTTGCGGATATGGGAATCCAGTTCCATCAGCTCTTGGTCAGTGACGATGCTGATTAGTGGATGGTGCTGACAGGCATTTTGAGGGATGGCCCATAGCAACGGTATAAGGCTTTTATTATCTGCTGACATAAAGCGAATAAAGGATCTAAGTGCCGGGAGGACTACATGCATCCCTTTTGGGTTTGAAAGAGCCAAATAATTTACAGCGTCTTTTACGATTTCCTGACTGACATCATTGAAGCAGATAAAACCGCAATTTTTCAAATATAAGAGGAATTTTCCTACAATTCTACAATACTGCTTAACGGAACCTCTTTTTAGCATTATGTTGATGCTGCAGGTATATTCTTTAAGCATTGCTTCAAACGCTGGTGCATCATCCATTTTCAGTATAGGGTGCTGTATCCTGTGCCATGCCATATCCCCATCTTTGATATAGCATTCCTGCAAGAAGTGGACTGCCCTTCGAATTGCACGCAGATTACTTGCGCTAATAGTGGATTCATTCCTTTCAGTTTCCTTTACAGCAATAAAGTCATCTGATGTAGTGATAGAGAAGAAGATTTGTTCATTGGTGTCAAAGTAATCCAGAAGATTGTTCCAATGATGATAATAATGTCTAATAGTGGATGGCTTATAGCCAAACGTTGTAATGATTTGTTTTCCCTTTGAGATAAGGTCAACAATTAAAATCTGTTCCATTTTTTTACCTCCATAATGTATGATTCGCAGTATCTGCGTAATTCCATTATAAAAGTTATGATTTTCAGAAAACAGCTTTAGTTATAGATTATCCGTAAGTTAATCACTTTTATGTCTGTAATATGCTACGTTTACAGTCACCTTCAAGCATAACCAAATGTCACGGATAATTAAACTTATCTGTAAATACAGATAAGTTTAACTTTGATATGGATTCGAAAGACAGAGCTGTAGTTCTTCTGGTTGGGCTTCCCCAACTAAATAATACGTTAAGATTAGTTGCAAATGAACCATTAAGACAGCGAATTACAATGAACTATAATCTTGACAGTTTAACCAAAGAAGAATCCTGTGAATATATAAAAGGAAAGCTAAATGGTGCCAAATGCACCATGGAACTCTTTCATGCAAATGCAATAGAAGCAATAATAAATGCTGCAAATGGAATACCAAGACTCATAAATAAGATATGTAATTCCTGCCTGGTGATTGCCGACAGCAAAAATGTCAATATGGTGGATGGAGATATTGTAATGCTTGCTGTTAATGAAACTGAATTAGGATAATCGAGTAGGAGGCTAATCATTAATTGACTAGCCGACCTCTCACACCACATATCCCGACAAAAATTTTAACCCGATATTTTAATTAGGTATCTTTAAGTGAAAGCATCCTTTAATGAAAATATCGGGATAATTATTAGTTGCTCAAACCATAAAGCCGCCTGATTATATCCTCATCATTTTCCCATTCAAGAGTTGCAGTATCATCAGAAACTAATGGATTCAGTTTTGAAGTGGCTTTTTCGATGGCTGCTTTCTTCATCTCAGTATCTGCATTGGCATAATAGTGTAGGGTTGTTGAAATCTGTGCATGACCGAGCCACTCGGATAACAATACCATCGGCATTCCGCTTCTATATAGATGCATACTACGACTATGACGAAATAAATGGGGGTGTAATAATTCAGGAACTTCCTTATTAATGTCATGTGCCGAAATACCATATTTCTTGATAAATCTCTCGGTATTATCTGGCGACATGGCAAATCTCTTGCCGCTTCGTTCAGTGTAAAAGAGATATTCACCAGAAGACTGCTCAGGGTGAAAACTAGCGGTATACTTTTTGAAATGTTCAACTGTTTTTGGCATCAACGGTACTAGACGGGTTTTTCTACCTTTCCCAGTTATTACCACGTACGGGGACTTCCCTTCAAAGTGAATATCACTTAGTTTAATATCTAGTAACTCCTGATTTCTGGCACCAGTATCATACATCAAAATCATAAAAAATAGATCCCGCAATCCTTTTTTCTTTCGGATGTCTGGCTGTTTAAGTATCGTCTTCAAAGCAGATTCACTGAAATACGGAATGATGTTGGTTTTCTCATGCTTTTTCAGGGGAATTTCACTCAAGTCGTTAAAACATACCTGAATACTTATGTCCCTTCCACAGGCATACTTTACAAATGACCGAATACTTGCAAGGCGGTTGTTACGGGTGCTTACACTACAATCCCGTTCCTTTTCAATGTGCTCCAGAAAACCCTCGACAGTCTCTCTGGACAGGTGGGTGAAGTTGAGTTTCCCAAGGGTGAGGCCATTTCTAGAACGAATATAGTCCAATAACAGGCTGAGGGCTTCACGGTACGATTTGGCGGTGTTAAGACTTGCTCCTTTCTGGTTTGGAAGATATACCGTTAAATAATCCCTGATCATCCTGAAGAAATGGTTGCTTTTCTCATTCATCTCCATCTACCTCCGGTATTAGGTCTGAAAAATGCTCCCAGTCAATCGCTGATGAGCGGATGAGATTTTCCGGAAGAAGATGAATGTAGTATGCCGTGTCCGAAAAATGTGTGTGCCCCATATAGGTGCTAAGGTATGGAAGCATGGCATAAAGATCGGCGTTTTCGTTTAGCCATTTCATCATCATCGTAGTGGCATACCGGTGCCGGAGACTGTACACAACAGCGTTTGTTTTGCTTTCATTACCGTGTACTCTTTTCCAGATCAGCCGGAACTGCCTTTTCAGCCAGTGGTGGTCATACGGTAAACCGTTTGGGGACGGAAAAAAGTATGTATGGTCGTCGAAAACACCAGACACAGCTGCATGGTAGTTTTTACACATCTGAAGCACATCATCAGACAATGCAACATAGCGTTCCTTATGGGTCTTGTTTTTGCGGATAAGTATGGTTCCCTTTTCAAAATCAATGTCACAGCTTTCCAGTTCCCGTCCTTCGTTGGGCCGTAAACCGCAGAAAAAAATCAGTCTTAGCAATACTGGAAGAATTCGGTGCCTGTATGGAGAATGCGGATGGGGCTTGAGATCGTCACATTCCTTAAAGATGTCCAAAAGTTCTTTATCTGTAAAAATATATGGGGTACGTGTTTCCTGTCTGGGAATAAAACCGGATGGAATCACATAGCAGTTAATTCCGACTGCAGACAAGTATTTCAACAACTCTCGTACCGGCTGGATTCTTCTTCTAGCACCAGAAAGAGACTCGCTTTCCCGTTTAGTGCACCAGCTCAGGACGATATCTTCCTGGAGGTCGCTCACTGACAGTTGTTTTGAATCCATGAACTGGCACAAACACGTAAGATTGTATTCATAAGAACTCCTTGAATAGCCAATAGACTCTTTGTAAAGTAGCATATCCTCAATGTATTCTTTGTTTGCTTTCACCATGATGAGTCCTCCCCCCTAATGGAGTCGAACCCAAGTGCACATTTGCGTAACCCTTCAATATCCAAAGAAATATATGCCTTTGCTGAACTGACATCCTGGTGACCAAGGATTTGTGCAATTGTTGTGATTGGTACGCCTACCATTGTCATCTGGGTTCCAAACATTCTTCGGATTCCATGCATTGTTTTACCGTCTCCGAACCTGTGGGAAACCTCGGCCACCTTCATATGTTTGCGGAGGACACATGCAACCGAAACTCCATCCTTAAACCCTAGGTAGGGGGCAAGACTCCTTAGAAATATCTGTGGGGACTTCGATTCTGGACGACCGTTCAGGATATAATCAGCAAGAGCCACACCGACATTCTTTTGCAGAGGAAGGCTTAAAGATCTCTGGGTTTTGCCTTGGAGTATACGGATTTCATTTTTTCGCCAGTCAATATCTGAAAGCTTTATATTTGCAATATCGCCAGCCCTGATACCGCTATTTGCGGCTAATGTCAGTATGGCATAGTCACGTTTACCAATCGATGTACTACGATCAACGGACTTAAGGATTCGTATAATCTCGTCCTGGGACATGCATGGATATACTTTTCTCTCCCTTGCCCTTGGTGCCATTAACAGGTCTGCGTATGGAAGCCCTTGCGTTCCCAAACGGGTAAGATAGCGATCAAGCTTCCGCAATGAACTGATCACCTGATCCATGCTCTTTGACCGTGATTTAGAGATATCTCTCAGAAACATTTGGATATGCTCCGATTCAACTTGGGAAATATCGCCGATTCCAAAGCTGGAAAGCGACAGCAAGAAGCGCCTGATAATAGTCTGAACCTCTTGATTTTTTCGCTTAGAGCAATTAGAATCTGCAATACCTGCTACAATAGATTGAAATTTTTCCGGTAAAACAGCGGTTGTTTTGGCAGGTGGTCCATTCCAGAAGAAAGTGCCGTTACTGAATACCTCTTGCACGATTCTGATTCCACGGATACGTATGTTGTAAACATTCCGGGAAATCATATCGGCTTTCAGCTGCTCATGGTAGGACTCTTCAAGCTCGTTTATTAGACTTTCATTGTAATATATCTCATGCTTTTCGCTGAAAAAGTCAGATATTGGCTTGAAACTACGCAATGATACTACCCTAAGTGATGATGGGGCTAGTTCAACCTCCTTTTCTAAAATATCGAGTGAGTGTTGGATGATTTCATAAATCGTATTATTCTCCATATATGTTGCCTCCTATTGAATTTGATATATTCAATATACAACATACGACGGAGAATGAATTATCCCAACATTTTTTTTGAAAAATAGTTGGTTAAAGATACCTAATTAAAGTATCGGGATAAAATTTTTGTCGGGATATGTGGTGTAATCCCGATATCGGGATTACACCACCGTGCATACCGTTCGGTACACGGCGGTTACAGAAATTCAATATGTGCATTTGAGTATATCTTTATTGGGTTTATAAGCCCTAATTTACCAATATAATCATTTGTTAATGTTCTTTGCAAGATAGGGCTTTTGGATATTCTCCAGAGTCCTTTTCTTGTATTTGCCCACTCCCACGCCTTTTGTTTGTCTATTCCTAACTTTTGCAAGTTTGTTAGGCGTGTTTTGACTTTCTTCCATTGTTTCCATACATAAACCCTTATTTTACGCCTTATCCATGAGGTTATATTATCTACAAATGCTTTCATTTCGGCAATTGCATAATAATTTATCCAGCCTGTTAAAAATAGATTTAATCGTGATATTACAAAACCTATATTTTGACCTTTATTTCGTTTTAATAATTCACGAACCTTGTCTTTAAATTTCTTTCTACTCTTTTGATGTGGCGTTATCATAACGTTTCCTTTGGTTTTCGTGTAAAATGTGAACCCTAGAAACTTCGATTTTGTGCAATATCTTACTGCACTTTTAACCTCGTTTACTTTGAGTTTCATTTTTACTTCCAATTCCTTTGTTAGGCTTTTCATTACTCTTTCGCCTGCTCGTTTACTTTTTACGTAAATTTGCATGTCATCTGCGTATCGGCAAAATTTGTGTCCCCTCTTTTCAAGTTCTTTATCTATTTCATGCAGATAAATATTCGCAAGTATTGGACTTAACGGCGACCCCTGTGGTACTCCAACAGTTGTTGCTTCAAGTGTCCCATTCTTTACAATTCCGCTTTTCAGAAATTTTCTTATGAGTTTTAGAACTTTACTATCCTTGATTTCTTTTGTGAGTAGGTACATAAGTTTATCGTGATTTACTGTGTCAAAATACTTTGATAAATCTATATCAACTACATATTTATAACCCTCATTTATATAAGTTTTAGCCTGTTTCATGGCGTTATGAGCACTTCTGTTAGGACGAAAACCATAACTACTTTCGCTAAATGTTTTGTCAAATATTTTCGTCAAAACTTGGTTAATAGCTTGTTGTATCAATCTATCGACAACAACTGGTATGCCTAACATTCGCTTACTTCTGTCATCTTTTGGTATTTCTACCATTAAAACTGGCTTTGGTTTATATACTTCTCCTAGAATTTCTTGAAGTAGTATTTCCTTATTGACTTTAAGATAACTTTTCAAATCGTCTACTGACATTTTATCAATTCCATCACTGCCTTTATTTCTGTAGACTTGTAAATATGCTTGATTTAAGTTGTCTTTAGCAAGGATTTCTTCCATTAATTTACACATACAGTTCCTACCTCTCATTTCATTCATCAGACGCTATACGCTTCTTGTTACCCTTTGATTTCCAATCATACTATCACAAGTTAGCTTTACCACTTCTTGTTTTCTGTATTATCACGTCTTTTGCTTTCATGGTTTCAAAACTTTATTCTGTTTCAGTCCTTCGTTGAAAAAAAAACTCAACTACTATGACCTCTGCTGACTTCTTATGGTTTAGTTACATGTCACCATGCAGTTTCAACTTTGGTTGCCCCATAAGACCTCACGGGGTAAGTTCTACCACTTTCCTCTCATCTACTCGCCACATTTACTAATGCACCTTTTGGGAATGTTTTGGATTTTGACTTGTAGTGCAGTCTTGTCCAGTTGCACTAGCCTGATATGATTTCTGTCCGTCAAGCCGAGATTTTGCATTAGACTTCCTTCAGATTCCGCCTCACGGCGGACACCCTTGTCCTCTGCTAGTAGTTCGCACACTCCAACGCCTACAGCGAACTTTCATCGCCTAGTTGTAGAACATGCCCGTCGCACACTATAGAGCCATGAATATTTTAAGGATATTCATGGTTTTTTAGTAAATTATTTGTAGTATGGAGGATTTTTTAATGTGAAGATGTTTCATTAAGTTCATTGACGAATTTGAAGAACTGGGCTAGGACTGGCATTAAATAGTTTGAAGAAACTCACATCAATTAAAGTGAAGAACAACACTGTATAATTGACAAAATCTCTGAATTTACTTACAATAAATATAATTAAATAATATAATGAGGTGAGCAATCTTGGGAATGACAGAAAAAATAAGAATTGTCCTGATAAAAAGAAAAATGTCCGTTAAAGAACTTGCAGAAAAACTTGGATTCACTTCACAAAATCTTAGCGGAAAATTTAAAAAAGATAATTTTAGTGAAAGGGAACTTGAAGAAATCGCAAAAGTATTAAACTGTACCTTTGAATCAAATTTCATCCTAAATGATACAGGTGAAAAAATTTAACAAATCAAATCTAACACTAGAAATCCACTTAAATAGATAATATCTTCTTAAGTAGATTTCTGCTTATTGTAGATCTTATTGACTTAACGAAATTATTTTAAGTCTAATAAAAATTACTATTTTAATATATTGGCTTTGTTTTTACATATAGTTCAGAACCTTGATATGATACGATTACTTTACTATTTACATCCTCATTATCAAAATCTTCTAAAGTCCATGTATAATCAGATTCATTGGAAAATGGAATTGAAATTGAGTTCTCACCTTCAAAAATAATTTTAATATAAGAATTCTTAAATTCCACACACTTGACTTGAATTAAATTGCAACTTCTCATCTTTGCTAACTCATAAGCTAAAATACAATCTTCTAATTCAAATATTTGTTCTTTCGTTTTCTCCTTAGCAACTCTGATTTCCCATTCATTCTTTTCATTAAACCAAAATGGTGCATCAATAATTAATAATAACTTGTTAGGTATCCACGATTTTTCTGCTGAGTCTTTTCTATCTGTATAAAAAATTAAACCAAATACCTCACTATAATAAAACTCACACATTCTAGAATTTAACAAAAGTCTCGTAATAATTTCTTTTTCTTGTGCATATTCTTCTTTCAAATATTTATTATCCACAAAAGTCCCCCTAATTTTCAATTTATTTAGTTTGTCCATGGGTATGACCTATCGCTTTTCTATCGCTTTTTGAGACTGCTCCAGTGATTTTTGCACCATTTCCATACACGTAAGTTCCAGTACCCTGACCTACAGAACCTAATTCAACGATAACTGTTCTTGTATCTAAATAAGGATTTGTTTGCCCTGGTATTTCTTGCATAACACGAATTTCTACAGGTCCATTAGGAGTATCCATGTGGTATATTTGACCATCACCTTTAGTTGTATCACCCACATATACAGCTCCTGCGTTTGTAATACTATCCACTAATTCTTGTTGGCTTGCATGTACTGGAACATCTCCATCTTTACCAATAAAATCAACTTTTACTGTACCATCAGCCCCACTTATACCCTTACCACCATCTCCACCTAACTCTGACACCCTATAGACAGGTTGATCCTTCTCATACCCACTAGGATCATAATACACCACAGGATTATTCGCACAATAGGCATATAAATTCAACCCATCCCCACGATACACATCTTCCTGTAAAAACCTTCCCAACACAGGATTATAATACCTGGCTCTCAGATAATACTGTCCTGTAATCCCATCATATTGCTGCCCAGTATAGGTAATCCGATTTGAAATACCTTCCCGACTCTCTTTCACAGCTCCAAAGGCATCATACCGATAAAGGTTTTCTACTCCACCATCCGTACCCGTTACCATAAAAGTACTTAACTGCTCATCCTTATGATATGAATAAGTCTTCCCCTCTCGTTCACAGGCTTCCACACCATAACCTCGGAGAAATCTGGATACCAACTCATCATTCTCATCAGTTTCCACCAAAATCTCTCCCTTATGAAACAAGAATCGGGTCAACCTACCATTCTCCTGCATTTCTGACCGAAGCCCTTCTGGGTCATAGTGATTAATATGTATCTTCTGGTTTGGTTTCATTACCTTGGTTTGTTGATTGAGTGGATTATATTCATAATGCATCACGCCATCAGAACCAGCTTTTTTTAGAATACTACCTTGCCTGTCATATGTAAAGAGGTTTTTTCATGTGTTCCTTGATGCTCCACAAGCTGATTTCTATGATTATATAAATAACTTTCGTTTGCATCCCCCATCCTCTTGCTTGTCCGATTGCCTGCCTTATCATACTGATACTGTATCCTCTCTCCCTGACTGCACTCTAATTTCTATTGGTATTTACCATTAAATAAATAATCATATAGCTGTTTAACATCTTTTGTGGTAGGAGAAATTACCCCTCCATTACCAGTTTTTGAACCTCAACCACCATAGATATTTCCATTTGGTGCTTCATTTCTTGTTGGCTGATGGACATGAGGTGCTATTCCAACATGGGGATTTCAAATTAGCGAAACGTATCAAGTATGGTAGGAATATTTTCACTTCTTGCGGGCTAAGCTACTTTTAAATGAATATTACTTTAAAAACATCTAACATTGGAAAGAACTCTGTTGATGCTTATGAATATACTTGCAGAACAATATGTTCCTGTTACCATTCTCTAACCCTCTGTTTTAACCATATTTATATAGATTAATATCATATTCCATATATGTTGCTGTGTTCGGATTAGCTATTCTTATTTCTGTTTCTCCGAGTCACATATTAGGTCGATTATTATATGTTACTCCGCCCCATAAAAATACCGAGTGTTTAGGTAAGTGAACATAAAGGCTGGTATAAAGTGTCCCCAAATATTGAATTTTCAAGGTGTATAAGCAAAATCTATATGCAAAGTTTTAGTTACTAACTACTAATCCATTTCTATTTGTCCAAATGTTATCCTACCTTCATGATAAAATTCTATAATTTCATTATAATTTGTAGAAAATAACCAGGTGTCAGCATCCACTGCAGTGATATCATCTATGTATTTTATAATTGAATTTAAATTACTTTTGATAATTGGCAAACCCTTTCCCCAAATAATGTAATAACTATCACTTGTACAAATGTCCTTAAGTTGTGAGACATTATTAATATATTTTACATCCTTTATATTTTTAACCTCACTCCAATTGATACCCCATGAAGAAAAGGCCAATATATTTTTATACCTATTATAAGTCAACAATTCTTCCTCATTATTTAATATATAATAGTTGTTCTTTAATACACCTATACATTCCTGTAATAAAATGTTATTGTCTCTCTCTTTTTCCTTACTAATTTCTCTACCCTTTTTCTTTAATTGTTCATATTTTGCTCGTTGTTTGTCATTCAATTTTATTTCCACCTTTAATTAACGATTATAGAAGTCTATAATTGACTTATATTGGTCATAACTAATATCAATAGGTATAGCTATTTTTACTGCATTACTTCCCTTACCATTAGAAAAATCCTCAAAATTAAAATGGACTCCCTTATCTGGATCAAAATCAAGTCTCCATCTTGTTTTTCCATCAGGTGATTTCCTACCAATTATTTGGTCATATCCATAACTTGATTCTAATCTTCCAGTATATGGTTGTGATCCATTGGTAAACGCCCCTGACTTATCTACTTCAATCATAAGGGTATTCCTAGCACTTTCATGAGTCTTTTCAGCAGGATAAGTTATCTCGCCTATTTTACCCCCGCTTATTCCCTTACCACCATCTCCACCTAACTCTGACACCCTATAGACAGGTTGATCCTTCTCATACCCACTAGGATCATAATACACCACAGGATTATTCGCACAATAGGCATATAAATTTAACCCATCCCCACGATACACATCTTCCTGCAAAAACCTTCCCAACACAGGATTATAATACCTGGCTCTCAGATAATACTGCCCTGTAATCCCATCATATTGCTGCCCAGTATAGGTAATCCGATTAGAAATACCTTCCCGACTATCTTTCACAGCTCCAAAAGCATCATACTGATAAAGGTTTTCCACTCCCCCATCCATATCCGTTACCATAAAAGTACTTAACTGCTCATCCTTATGATATGAATAAGTCTTCCCCTCTCGTTCACAGGCTTCCACACCATAACCTCGGAGAAATCTGGATACCAACTCATCATTCTCATTGGTTTCCACCAAAATCTCTCCCTTATGAAATAAGAATCGGGTCAGCCTACCATTCTCCTGCATTTCTGATCGAAGCCCTTCTGGGTCATAGTGATTAATCTGTATCTCCTGGTTTGGTTTCATTACCTTGGTTTGTTGATTGAGTGGATTATACTCATAATGTGTCACCCCATCATCACCAGCTTCTTTTAGAATACTACCTTGCCTGTCATATGTAAAGAGGGTTTTTCCATGTATCCCTTGATGCTCCACAAGCTGGTTTCTATGATTATACAAATAACTTTCATTTGCATCCCCCGTCCTCTTGCTTGTCCGATTGCCTGCCTTATCATACTGATACTGTATCCCCTCTCCCTGACCGCACTCTTGCAATAACTGATTTTTACCATCATACACATAGGCGACTTCTATCTTCTGAGTTCCATCACCAGATATAGATGGCATCACCCCCTGTTTCCCCAAGCGGTTCCCATTCCCATCATAAGTATAAGAAACATCAATAAGAATCTCTTCCTCCGCCTGAGTCACCAGTCTGCTGATATTTCCATCCCCATCATATTCATAGAATGTCCGAATCCCACCTGGATGAGCCACCTGCTTCAATTTATCATCCCCATGGTATTCATAGGCGGCAATCACAACACCTTCCTCATTCTGAACCGTTTCTTTTCGCCCTAACCTATCATAAGTATAATAAGTACTCTTCCCAGAGACATCCTTCATCGCAGCAATCTGCCCATTCTTATGGTATTCATACTGCAACAGTTTCTTTCCGCAGGTAGATTTCTCCAACAGCCTTCCATCAGCTGTATACCTATACTGATAAGAAAATCCGTCATTCACCGCCTTCTGCAATCGCCCTCTGCCATCATAGGTATACACAGCAGCAACCGCTCGACCTCCTTGACTGTCCTTTGCCACCTGTTTCACCAGATTTCCATCAACATTATAAGAAGATTCCACCCGATTTCCATTTCGGTCAATCTGCAAAATCTGATTCTGCTCCCCATCATAATAGTAAAGCTCGCTGTTTCCTTCCTGATCAATAACTTCACTCACTTTTCCAAAACTATTATACTGATAAAGAACCTCATTTCCATTCCCATCCACTGCTTTTGTAATCGCTCCAGCCAAATTATATGCATATGCTTCCTCAGTTCCATCAGCAGCAATCACTTTGGTAATCCTACCCCAGTCATCCACCTCATAAGCAGTCTGGTTCTGGTTTCCATCCAGAATCCCTACCATCTGCCCCCTTGCATTGTATTCATACACCTGTAAAGATTTTTGCTCTCCCCTAGATCTGGCATTGGAAATGGATGTTAGCTGTAAATCAACAGCATACTCCAGTTCTATCTGGTTTCCAACTGCATTCTTTGTTTTCCTCAGCTGATTTGCTGTTGTATACTGATTTTCCTGAATCACCTGCTCCAGTCCATTAATCACCCTACAAAGATTTCCTCGGCTGTCATAATGATAACAGGTTCCCACACCATCATCAGTATCCTCCTGGTACCCTTGTGGTTGTATTTCTTTTCGTAACCGATCATTCTTATCATAAAGATAACGATAAACCCCACCAGTTGCTTTCACCAGATGCGTTAGCCGATTCTTCCAGTCATAAGTATAGTATACCTGACTGGATTCCTGCCCAGCTCCGCCTTCCTCTACCGAAAGTAAATTACCAGCCTTATCATACGTATAGGATACTATCCGATCAATCCCATTCCCTTTGTCTATGGTTCTTTCCTTTATCAATCGGTCACAGAAATCATAATCTTTCAAAATCAGATGTCCATTGGGAGTTTTGGTTTTCACTACATTTCCATTGGCATCATACCCATATTCGGTCACTGCCCACCTGCAATCACCATTGCCCATGATGTGTTCTTTTTTCTGTATCATCCAGCCCGATTGGTTGTATGTATAATGAATTCTCTGATAAGTCCCCTCACTAATTAGGCGTTCCTCATAAGTCATATGTCCAAGACAGTCATAGAGGTACTTCAAAGATGCTCCAAAATCATCCTTCACCGAAACAAGATGGTCATTGGCATCATAAGAAAAGGATACCACATGATAAGAAACTGGATACTCTTGAAGCAGAACTTCCTCCCTACCATAACGCTCTCGAATCTTATTCCCCTGTAAATCATAGTCATAAAGGATAACACGGTAAGTTAGGTCTCCCTCCTTACACCCAATACTCTCGCGCTTTTCTATCATTCCCCCAAGAGCATTATAAACATAAAGGAGACAATGACCAGTACTATCTTCCTCCTTCACAACTGCACCATAAGAATCATAAGTAAATGACTTTTCTAACTCTCCCTCAGGATTATAAATCTGTGTCAAACGATTCCGTTCATCATAGGTATAGGAATATCCAACTCCATCATCCTCTGCCTCATGATAATACTCCGGCATCACATGCTTCACCAGATTCCCTTCCATATCATAAAATAGCCGCTCCACACCTCCATCTGCATAACATTTCTTAATGCAACGATGATCCCTATCATATTCAAAGGAAGTGCCAATGCCATCATCTTTCCCAAGGGTAAACCCATTAGGATGAACTGCCTTTATGATATCTCCTTCACCATTGCGTTTAATTCGACTATGGTCACCTAATGGAGTAATTGTATCAATACGACGTGAGATAAAATCATACCGGTACTGATAAGAGGCGCCCTTCTCCTTCCATGCCTTGGGAGAATAATAGGCAATTAGGTTGCCCATTTGGTCATACATATACTGACTGGTATTACCCACCCCATCCTTACGGCTGGTTACAAAGTTGCGTGAGTTATATCCAAGCTCCACCCTTCCATAAGAATTCTCTATGGACACTCTTCGTCCCACTAAATCATACTCATAGAGGGTTTCTTCTCCCATAGGAGTCACTACTGTGCTTGGATTGCTGTGGCTGGAATCGTAATGGTAATGGGTGGTTTCCCCATTTCCATTTCTGGATGTAAGCAACCGTCCGGTACGATCATAAGTATAGTAAAGCACCTGCCATCTACCCTGATCAATTTTTCTGTGCTCATTTAACCGATTATGATTCCCATCATACTCAAAGAGAACTTCCCTTCCTCCACCATCCGATTCCCTAATAAGATCATGCTGCTCATTATAAGTGTAACATTTTTCAAATCCATCTTCCAAAACCTCTCGAACTACAAAACCATAAGCATCATACTCCCACTCCTTGCTATATCCTCTCCGATTTGTCTCTTTTATACGGTACTGGTTATCATCATACTCATAAGTAGTTGTATACCCATCTGGATACTGCACTTTACAAGGCAGCTTCTCTCTATTATAAAAAATAAGCTCTGTCCGATTTAATCCACTATAATAAACCGAACTGCACCGATTGATAGTATCATAATTCATCTCATAGAAACCACCATTTGGCAGTTCCTGTTTTAATACTCTTCCCTCTCTATCATAGGTATTTACAAGGTAGGTCTGACCATTTTGATCCGTGACTTTAGAAAGATACCCATCCTTATTATAATCATAATGGGTGATTCCTTGATCCATATGGATCACATCGGTCAGCAAATCCCCCTCATAACAGTATTCTATCTTACGCCCAATCTCATCCCAGATCCGTACAATCTTATGATTCTCACAAGCAACCCCCATTTGATTCCCTGATGGGGTTGTCATACCAGACAACATACCATCCTCATAAGTAAAAGTTATTGCCTGCCTGTTCTGGTCTTCTATCATCATCAGATATCCAAACTGATCATAATAACAAGTGGTATGATCTTTGACATCACTCAATTGAAAACGCTGGTTTTCCTTATCTTCCACAAGCAAAAAACGACAACAACCTTTGCTTTTACAGATCCATTGATCTTCGTTTTTTGTAAAAAGTAGGTTATGACCTGTGATTTGGTCAAGCTTTTTTGTAACATTAACACTGAAAGAGATTCAATTAATTATAGATATCTTTTTTCAAAAGGGGTGAGTTCCCCATTTGATGAATGTGGACGTATATGATTGTAATATCCATACACATAATCATTCGTTTTATTGTTCAAAATCTCGTCATTTTCAAATTGATGCTTCCAAATAAATTCACTTTTAAAAGTTCCATAGAAGCTCTCCATACACAAATTATCATAAGGACACCCTGCTTTACTCATGCTTTGAGTGACACTATTTTCTTCACAGTATTCTGTAAATGCCTTGGAGGTAAATTGTGACCCCTGGTCGCTATTATACTGAATTCAGTATAACTCGGACTATACCGAAGAAAAATCTATGCCGAAAAACTTCAGTTTCCTTTGTTATTGTTAACTTTATGTTTTTTTCTTCGGCATAGTATTTTATAATTGAAGTACCTAATAAAGGAGGTACTTCAAAATGGAGATTAATACTATCTGCACCCATTTACTTGATGCGCTAGCCCTTGCTGGCTATAACAAACACACGATTTTTAACTATAAAGGTGTGGTTCAACGGTTTGAAAATTTTTGCCAGTATCAAGGGGTCACGGAATATACACCGGACTTTGGAAAAACCTATGCTGACGATGTGATAAGCTTAAAGACTGGAATGTTCAGTAAAAATCGGTATCACACCCAGGGACGGTTCATTCGATTGCTGAATTCTTTTTACAGCACAGGTAACTTTGATTTTGCTACATTTAAACGTGGTAAAGTCGAGCCGACAAATAAAAAGTATAAACAACTTTACTATGATTACGATACTTTTTTGCAGACGAAATACATAAAAGAAAGCACTCGATATTTCTATAAATATGAACTTTACTGCTTCCTTCAATATTTAGAAACTGTTGAATATTATGATATTGGGGAGTTGTCATCAAGCATAGTCATTGATTATTTAAAATCCGTCAAACAATGCCGCCAACGTGCAGTTTTATGTGGATTAAGACTCTTTCTTAAATATAAGGAAAGAGATGATATGTACGCTGCTATTGAAGGTATTCATGCATATCGTTCAAAGAGAATTATACCAACTTTAACCGACGATGAACAAGATCGCCTCTCAAATACCATGAAATCAGGAATGGTAACTCGCAGGGATGCAGCCATAGTGTTATTAGGTTTATACACAGGAATCAGAGCGTGTGACCTTATAAATTTAAAATGTTCAGATATTGATTGGATAAATGAAACGATATTTTTTAAACAAAGTAAAACAGGCAATCCAGTACAGTTACCGCTTACTATACCGATTGGTAATGCTATAGCAAGCTACCTATCTCAAGAAAGACCTGAGACAGATAACAACTTTTTATTCGTTAGACAGCTTGCACCTTTTGATCCATTATCAGACCATTCTTCCTGTTATGAAGTGGTAAAGCGTGTTTTTAAACAGGCTGGTATCAGCAAAGATAATCGAATCTTTGGAATGCATATGCTTCGTCATAATGCTGCATCAGAGATGGTAAAAAACGAGGTTCCGATAGCAACTATAGCGGCAATACTAGGGCATTCCAATACAGATACCACGGATGTTTATATAACAACAGATGAAGTCAAACTGAAAGAATGTGTACTTCCAATGAATGGAATCTCTACGGAGGTGAATCCATGAGTATATTTATCAGTAACCTTGCTGAAACGCTTGAGGAATTCATCTTGTTTAAAAATTCGTTAGGAGTGGAATATAAAACATGTCAGGTACATCTTCGTCATCTTGATGCATACAACTACGAACATGGTAACTTTAGCACTCTTACAAAAGAGATATCTGAAGCTTGGGTAATGTATCGGGCTGGCAAATCAACCTCCAAAGACCGAAGCTACATACCCCCAATCAGAGAATTCGGTCGCTACCTAAGAAGTATGGGTGATACGGGGGCATATGTCCTTGATAGCCGTTTTACTATTCAGCATTATCATGCCGAAGTATATCTTTTGACAAACGATGAAATACAAACTTTTTTCAAGGAATGTGATTCGTATGTTCTTAAACATAAAGCATCGGGAAGACCCTACGTTCTTCCGGCATTATACCGCTTCCTATACTGCTGTGGGGTGCGCTGTGCCGAGGCAAGGAATTTAAAATGTGAAAATGCCCATTTGGACAAAGGATATGTCGATATCCTGAAATCTAAGGCACACAGAGACCGGAGATTATATCTGTCAGATGAATTGATTTCATATCTAAAGAAATACAACAAGGCAATAGAAAACGATGCTCCTAACAGAGAGTACTTCTTTCCTGGGGGATTTGGTGGCATATGTTCTTCCACTGCAATATCAGCAAACTTTAGAAAAATCTGGGTTGCTGCAGGATTAAAACGTGATGGATCTGTTAAGCCAAGAGCGTATGACTTTAGACATCACTTCGCATGTGCAAATATAATGCGTTGGTCTGCAGAAGGTAAAAATATACATGCAATGTTACCATATCTGATGAGATATATGGGGCATTCCTCTTTATAAAGTACCTATTATTACATACATCTCATCCCTGATTATTTTCCGCAGTATTCTGCTCTAACAACCTCCTTGGAGGATCTTCTACCGGAGGTTGAAGAGTATGAAATATAATCGAAAGAAGGATAGTGATTTTTGGAAACTCGCTCGTGTATACTTACATGACTACATGCCGGTAATAAGAAATCTATCAGACAAATCGGTAGAAACTTATAAGCAATCTTTAAAGACATATTTAAAGTTTCTAGAAGAGATCAAATCATTAACCAATGAAAAAGTAACATTTGATGTTTTCTCCAGGGACAACGTGAAAGACTATATCACCTGGTTAAAAGAGCAGGATTACGCTCCAAAAAGTATAAATCTTAAACTTACAGCAATACGCTCCTTTTTAAAGTATTGCAGTGAAGAGGATTTTGAATTAAGGGGCGTATATACAGAGGTCTGTTCTATAAAAAAGCTGAAAGAAGAGAAGAAATTGATACAGTATTTACAGCCAACAGCAACGTCAGCAATTCTTTCCGCATATGACTCTATGACCAGTAAACACAGAAGGAATCGAATGCTCTTAATTCTCTTATATGATACCGGTGCCCGTGTGGGGGAATTATCAGACTTGAATTGCTCATCCTTGCATTTAGGTGTTCAAAATCCATATATTACATTGATTGGTAAAGGACGCAAGAGTAGAAACGTTCCTCTGATGATAAAAACGGTGAAACACCTAGAGATATATTTAAAGGAATTCCATTCAACCGGAAACGAAGCACCGCTGTTTTACAGTCTTCTGGATAGGAAACCACACAGGTTATCCACAGACAGTATCAGCCTTGTTTTAAAAACCGCGGCAGATAAAGCCCGGCAAATCTGTAAAAATGTGCCTGATAACGTTCACTGCCATCTAATCAGAAAAACAAAAGCAATGGATCTATATAAAAATGGCGTGCCACTTCCCTTTATTATGCAGTTATTAGGGCATGAAAGTATGTCAACAACTTCCGGATTTTATGCTTTTGCAACACTTGAAATGATGAGCGAGGCGATGAATAAAGTTGCTCCTAAATTTGAGGACAACGATAAGATATGGATGCGAGAGGATATCCGAAAAGCTATTTATTCTCTGGATTAGGCATTAATACTATGCCGAAGAAAAAAACATAAAGTTAACAATAACAAAGGAAACTGAAGTTTTTCGGCATAGATTTTTCTTCGGTATAGTCGCTATGAATTATTAGTTCTTTGCTAACCCTGTTTCGAGATAATGCAAGCTTCAATGTGTCTATGGCGAGATTTGCATCAATTCGGTTACTATTTAATGTTGCCACAATAGACTTATCATATAGATCTAAAATGCTACAATTATATCTTTTTGCTCCATCGGATAAATATAAATATGTGAAATCTGTACACCATTTTTTATTTGCTTCCTCTACTTGAAAGTTTTGTTTTAATAGATTCTCAAACTTTTTGTAGCATTCACCCCTGTGATATTTGGGTTTTTTGCGTAACACAACTGACCTGATGCCAAGTTCTCTCATATATTTAAGAACTGTAGTTTTACTCAGGTGAATGTTTTTTCTTTTTAAGAATACTTTGATCATACGATGCCCAGGATTCCCTTCGTATTCATGATAAAAATCTAGAATACTATGTTTTTGTATTTCCTTTCGTTCCATGTATTCTTTTTTTCGATGCTTTTTGTAATTATAATAAGCATTTGGGTATATATTTAGTTTACTTAAAAGCCAACGTAAGCCAAATATACCTTGATATTCGTCAATGAAGTAATATTGTTCTAATCGAGTTCCTTTGCGAAGAATACGGCGGTTTTTTTTAAGAATGCGTTTTCCTTTTGTGATTCTGCTAATAGTTTACGAAGTTTAAGGTTTCCTCATATAAATTCTTTATATCTTTTGTTTCTGGATTAAATTCGCATTCTTCTTCAAACTTTCGTATCCAGCCACGAACAGTTCCCTCACCTAAAGAGTATTCTTCATTAACACTTTTGACAGTACGTCCTTCTTCTAATACAAGACGTACAATTTTTTGCCTGAATTCAGGCTCATAATTTCGTTTTGCTTTTGACATTTGTAACACCATCACTTTCTTTTTTGAATTATATCATTTTATCCAGTGTTAGTGTTACAACTTTATTGTACCATCTCAATTGTTGACCCTGATAAAAACAGAATACTTGTTTATAATTTTGAATCTGCGGATACTGGAGATTATGATTTTTCGGATACTGTCAAAGTAGGTATCTACAACGATCTGTACATTGATTTCAGCCAACTGAATACTTAAACCATAACTTTCCTTAATCCCGCTGCCACATGTGAAAAATACCGGCAGCAGGATTCTATTTTCAGGGCATTAAAAAACTACCAAGCGAGTGTTGGTAGTTAATCATCAATTCTATTAATTGCAAAATCATGAACTTTTGTTTTCGACTCAAAACAGTTCACTTTAAAAGTATGGGGCTTGTTATAGATGTCTTTACACATAATTTGAAACTCTATGTATTGATTTTGTATAATTCCTGGTGTGAGCAAATCAGTTATTATACTGCTCCCTGCATTAATAACGCCAATCTCATTTTCCCAATGGAATTTAACAGTGCTTCCATCACCGTTTACAATATTTATATTGCAAATGACGATACTGTGCACCCTTTCATCGCCAGTATTTTCAATTGCAACATTCATCCTCCTCAATCCATCTGAAGAACCTGTACTATGATTGAGAATTATATGAAATCTGGGTTCAACTCTCTTCATTTCCATTTCTTCTTGCATTTTTCGATTCTTATCAGCTTCCTCCTTGATAATCTCATTCTGCCACAATGCCAAGGCACTAAAAAGGATTGTCCCTAGAAACCCTAACAGGGAACCATAGTATGCCAACAGTTCCCCAGCTGACCATATAGATTGAAGCCAGTAACAAGATGTCGGGATTTTATACAAAATATGTATCAAAAGGGGAATTCCAATACTCATCAAAGCCAAAAACCAACATGCTGATCGTTTATGTATCTTAAGCCATTCAAAAATTCTTGTAATCATAGCCTGTCCCCTCGTGATTTATTATATCCCACGCCCTGCCAACCCTACAGTACTATCCTTCTTGCGACCATCAGGGCATTAAGTGAGTGTTGGTAGTTGATTTATATCTTATTTATCCAAAAATAATCTAGCGATTTCTTCCTTTGCACTCTCTTTTCCGAATTGGATTTTACTAAGTAATGAAGATATCATATGTTTAAGTTGATTAATATTGTGTTCCAATGACCCATCACATTGAGCCCCATTCATTCCGTATATCCTTCTATCCTCGATTTGTTGCAATTTTTCTTTAATCTCTAATAACTCACTACTGTAAATTTCAATAATGCTATAATCCAGCTTTTTTCTTTCTATAGCCTTTACCCTCCTAATTTTACATCAATTATATCCCAAATCCTACCAACTATCGATATAAATTGTCAATATACGCTTACTCCATTACCTGCCAGATTCCCCAAATCTGCAAGGTCTACTCCCTAGCGCCAGACTTCCCTATATCTGGATGAAAAACCAGCAGCAGGATTTTCAAGTTTCCTGGTGCCAATACCATAGGCTGCTAACCATGAATAGTTGCGACATTGCAACTGTAATATATAAGAATATTAATTACCTTCATCATTACCAAGAAGATAATCATCCAAACCAGTTTCCCAAGAATTGTCTAGATCCTCACCTTTCTCCAATTCTATAAGTCTTTGCATTCTTTTATTCTGTCTTACAGCTGCCTGCATCGCTGGGTTCCCATTGATTATTCTTTGCATTATTTCATTCTGCCTTATAGCTGCCTGCATCGCTGGGTTCCCATTGATTATTCTTTGTATTCTTTCAGTCACTTTTAATGATTGATTTGTTTTGCCCATGTAATTCACATAAGGTTTGAAAGTCTGATATTCTTCAGTAGTTTTTTTTACTTCAGAGATTGTATTCTCATTTACTTTCTTACCAGATTCTTTCAGGAATGATTCGGTTGTATACATTAACAATCTGACGTTTGCTTCATCCAATAGCTCACGCTTCAACTCATGACTAGCCCCTATTGTTTTCCCTTGTACAATTTCCCAGAAGTCTCTTTTGCGGTCATCCGTTACGAAAATTATATCTTTCTTTTCTATTTTGGCAAAGTCGATGATCTGGAGCCAGAGAATCAAATCACCATATTTATTGTTAGTATCATCATCCTTGCCTTTTTTAACATCCATATATCCCGGTGCCCTCTTACTCTTGTACCGTTTTTCTCCGTCTTTTTCAATTTTCTGTATATCATCCAGGCTATACGGTTCGCCTATTTTTTTATCAAATATCTCCACAATTTCATTAAGAATTTGATCTTCTCTATGTGTCTCACAAGCCAAATTTTCTGCTTGCTTATCTGATATCCATCTGCTTATGTATTTTTTTAGGCGTTTTATATCCGATTCATCTGCCGGCAGACGTAATTTTTCTGTTATATCTGCAACAAACTTAGCGGCACTCTGTTCAATGCTTTGGTACACATTCTTCTGGGAATAGACATTATTGCACCGGTTTTTAAAATATTCCAATGCAACCTGATGCGGCAGCCACACCCTATCTTTTACAGCTTTGATATTATCTAAAATATCATTTCTTGTAGTCTTGGAATAACGGTACATGCCTATTAGCACATTAGTATCAAAGACAAAGATACCGCTGTCCCATATATCTCGCTTCTCATGATCTTCATATTCAATAAACTCAGCAAACTTATCTCTCATCACTACAACTCCTAAAAATAAGGCTTAACTACCCTAGTTTATATTTTATCGTTAGCTTTACTTTCTACTCTACGTCTATATCAACTGCATTCTATCATATCCCATAATCTTCCACCTTGCAACATTTAATCTCCAATATTCTACAAATATTTCACTCAAATATCGAAAAAGCAATTTCCTTCAACTGCTAGCTTTGGCAGCAGGCTTCTAATTTGGGCAGTAAAAAACTACCAACCAAATGTTAATAGCTGGTAATATAATTCAAATTAAGCAATTTTGGACATAGTGCACACTAAAGTATGTTTTATTTTATCTGGCAAAGTATTTATAAATTCGTTTAGTTGTTCTGGTTTGTAGACTAACTTCAGATAATAAATAATTTCCTCGATAATATCATTTTCCCTCATCTCTCGATCCCATAATAATACAAAATCATTATCCGTTTTTTCTTGAATTTTCATAATTTGCTTATTTAATGTATATGTATACTGCATTGTAACCAATTTATTATCATTCTTCTGGTAGAAAGTCAATTCTCCTATAATCAAATCTTTTTCTTTATAAAACGATATCTGCGTATATTCTTTACTGAAAATATTATCAGCAAAGTCTGCAGGGCTTACACCGTTGGTCAACATTAAATCCATTAGCATATCAATTTTAGCATTAATTATTTCATTATAATTCATGATAGCCCTCCTATTAACTAAATCATTTTTTTTAATTCTTCAACTATTGTATGCATATATTGTTTAGACTGTAGTAACTGCTCTGGAGATCGTTGTTTCGCTGCACCAAACTTATTATAAATTCTTAAATTTATGTATCGAACCAGAATAGCATCGTTATTTGTATTACTATCAATGCCAACTACTTGCCTCATAAACTTATTATAGAGTTCATGACCTTTTGGGTCAATACCTTTTTCTAATAGTATGTCTTGAACCGCTTCATTTGCATGATTATATAAAAATGTTCTAATCTCCGTTCTAGCTGTTTCTGGTCTTTTGGCTACTAATAATTTATCTAGTTCGCTTCCTGCTAATTTTGTTTCATCCTTACGCAAAATCTCCTTAAAGGCTTTAATTTGTTCCTCTGTGAAGTTATTTGTATCTAATCCCTTGATTTTATCATTAATCCTGTCTTCGATTGCTTTCTTTGCTTCTTCGAATTTCTTATTGAAATCTATGCCAGGAAGATAGGAATCAACTTCAGTAGAATAAGGATTGTCTATTGAAATACTTGCGTATTGATTTTCCCTTTGTATATATTCTCTATCCGAAATATTGATTTCTCTTGCATGAATAACCTTTGATTTTTCTACTTCGTTTTGAAATTTTACCCACATCTCATCCAGACCAGTCTCTTGATGATAAACAACATAAGCATTGTTATCAATTGCATAATTTGTGATTTCATCATCTGGTATAGTCCTTAAAACTCGTCCAATTATTTGTGCAAAAGCATTTAAACTTTTATAAGGCCTAAAGATACCTAATACAGATAAATATTTATGGTCATAACCCTCCATCAACATATTTACCGAAACAACGACTGAGCATTCATGATTTTCTATCTTAAGTAGATTTTTATCCAACTCCAAAGTATCTAAGTCACTATGTATAATAACTACTTCTTTACCTTTATTTTTATACCACTTTGCGACATCATTCGCATGTTGAATGCTACAAGCAACTGCTAGTATTTTATGAGGAACTTTAGGTGACAATTCTTTCAACTCATTTAATTTATTTATTGTTTCATCAATAAGTATTTCTGAACACTCTTGCGAGAGGGCAACCGACCTTCTAAGCCAATCAATATCCTTTATCTTCAATATCTCATCTTTTGTATATTGGTGAGTGTCATTTTGCATATTAAATAACATATTTTTACTATTTACAGTTGACTTCCTTAGCCATTTTACCAACTTTAGTGACATAGCTGTGGCTAGAGTTGTTTCATGAATGGGCTCACCAGGGATTAATCCACCGTCGCCTCTATATGGAGTGCCTGTTAAATGAATTTTCTTTGCACAATTAAAATATTCAAGTGCGTCTATCCATGAGTTTGCCGCAGAATGGTGTGCCTCATCAATTATTATTAAATCAAAAAAATTACTTGGAACTCTATTTATTAAAGAATTCTCATTATCTTTATATAACTGATGAATATTTGCTATTACAAAATTACAGGCATTCAAACTAGTTGTCAGCATATCTGAACTATATTCTTCAACAACAGGCAAATCTTCTGGGTCAAAAATTACATCAAAATTTAACCAAAAATTATCCTCTAATGGATGTAGGGTTTTGACAACACTCCTTTTAGTTATTAAACCAGGCGTAATGACTAAAACTCTACCATCGCTTATACCAAATGGCAAAACTGAAATTAGACCACTTTTCCCAGTGCCTGTTGGTAATACTATTAATGCTTCTCCATTGGGATTTTGTAAAAAATACTCCAGTGCAGCTATATATGCCTCTCTTTGAGGCAACCTTAATTTTTCATTACCAGTAATATAAGCAACTTTTTCTTTAAAATAGCTCATAACAGTCCTCCATAGGTTTTATTTAATAATATACCATTTTCTCCCATATTACAACATTGTCTTATTTATTTTAATTAACTCTTTGTTTTATATTGAGATATCATTTCATGATAATTATACCAACCATCCATATTAACATATAGCTGCCGCCAGATTCCAGATCAGAATAAGTGATATAAAATGCACTTCATCTGTCAGGTCGTGTCAACTACCGATCAACCCATAGCTACCAAGTCGACGTTAGAGCAGAAACACCAGTACTGGCTACTCGTTAGGCAGTATCCAATTGATAAAACCTGTGATGCAATTACAAGCCAACCTGGTGACATTATTAAACATATTCTGGCATAGATTATAGTGAGGAATAGACGGTATTCATATTACCTGAAGTTGCGTATTATCGCTCCTGTGCCCTACAAACATCAAAAAGGAATTCCTTGCCTGGACAAATAAACTGGTAAAAGGGGGCAATACACAACCCACAATTAGAATAAGCCCACATGCCATATCGACATTTGGGCTTAATAAGCATCTATTTAATGATATATTAATATTTATAATTCATTGATTTTCAATTTTGCTTTTAATAATGTCAACATATAGAATAAAAGTATCAAATATATCAAACTTTGATATCCAAAAATAATACATAGCACAAGCACCACAAATACAGGTGAGCACCAATAAAATCAAATCTATATCTTTGAATCCAATGGCTAATATTATGCATATGAAGATGTTAAGTACCAAGATTAATCCTTCGACAATAACTGTATGATACCTCTTCTTGATAAGCTTCCCTATAAAGATTTTACAGATTATAAATGCAATAGAAATAATCAGAAAACCTATTACATTATAGCTAAATGCTTGGAGAATATATTGAACATAAGTAGTATAAACCAAATTCCCAGTAATAAAAAGATTAATTCCTGCTGCAATTTCAAAAAACCCCTGCATCAACCAAAACATGATAACCGTTTTGATGCTCTTATTTCCTTGTATTTCAAGTTTACTCCTTTCCCAATCATATTTTAACAATAAAGATATACAGTTTACCAACTTATCTTTAGGCATATTTTCACTCATTTGATTATTTTGTGATTCTAAGTCACCAATTAGTTTCCACACATGTGAATCCTTATTATAGCCTCCAGCAAGACCAAATGCATTAATTCTGACTTTCAGTTGAGCAAGATTACTTCTCAACTTTTTACCATTTGTCATAGAAATTTCCATTGATATTTTTCTTAATTCATCTCTCCACTTTTGCCGTTCTGATGTAATGTGTACTAAGCTAATGGATTTCTGATGCTGAACAAAACCAATCATTCCAGATATTAGTGCACTTATTACACTTGACCCTATTATTGCAATTGTAACATTCTCCACCGATCAGCCTCCGTAGTAAAAAAAGTTAATACCATTATATACCATATCTTTCTTACCATCCAACTATATAATCACCATATACATCTATAATTCCTCTTCTGGCTAACATCCTTTGAACGAATGGTGATAAACCTGTTAAACTATATATTCATAAATTACATTGACCTAATATTGTGCTTATAGTTACACAATACAAATTACCATCTTTCTTTCGCTCTTTTTCAGCTTCCAATGTGTTTTTATTTACCATACAATATATTTTAACTTTTTTCATTTGTTATTCCCCTTTATAAAATCTCAGCATAATATCCAGTAGGTAACTTTCCAAACTCCACATCTGCAGGGTATGCATTCATTCCTTGTCTTGCCAATGCAATTGAGTTAATAGCCAATACTTGTAAATTCCCATCTGGAAGTATATAAGCCTTTGCCTGCCCATTTTCTTTTATTGTTACCATTGCCGCTCCTGATTTATGTACACCAAAAGCTAAAATGTGATAAACCTTTCCAGTTTCATTTGTGGATTTTAATGCTGGAATTTCCAACACCTCATGTTTACTAATATCACCATATATAATTGCTCCGCTATCATTTGTAATATTCATTTCTCAAGCCCTCCCCAATTTTATAATATTTAGTATAAATCTTTATCTTTGATTTTTAAGCAACGCTGATATTATTTATACTTATAATAGCACTATCTTATACCATCATTTTCCATATTTCAAGGTTTATAGACAAATTTTGAATTTAAGGTATTATAAAAAAGCAACAGGATTTTGAATTTATCCCTGATGCCAATGCACAAACTAATATTTATTGTTCAATTCTCCCAACGACTCTTTAAAAATCAATCTACTGTGAATACTATATAACTTCCATACCTCTTCAGTTATCCCAAAACGGTAGCAGGCATCTTATGTTTTCATTCGCTAAAAATCAACTCATATTTCCGTTATATATACTTAGGTATATAATTTCTTCCCCCGATCACTTAAAAGCCAAATTGAGGCAAGATTTTACGTCCTGGCATATGATTTGCTCTACCCTTCTCCAGCATTAATAAATATCGGTGTTAGCGGCTCCACTGACAATATTCTAATCCATTGCGGTATCGCAACAACAGTTTTGTACGCATGATCTAAATTAAATAAGGCAGCAAGTTTCAGATTATTAATTCCTGCTGCCAGACTATCGCAACCGAAAAAGCAACGAATACTTAATGTATCTTTATACCCTACCGTTTATATCCTATTTTCGTCATATTCATATTTTAAACCGCTAAGTGGTAAATTGTAGCCTATGACCTTTTCCGTGCAAAATTAGCCATATTCTGCGCACCAGAAACATATCTTTTATTCATTTCCAGCCTGTCTAAGCTATAGCTACCTTTTATTGGACAGCATTCTCCTGTTGCGATGTCGCAACAAATAAAAAGATCCAGAAGGTTGCAACCTTTATCAGTTTCGCACCTTCCTGGTTGCAACCTTCTATCCTTCAGACTGGTACATTCATCTATATAACATAAGCCTTTTACAAAGCAATGAATACCTGGTTGGTGGCAAAGCTTAAAGCTTTTACAAAACGAAACGAATATAGGACTGTGAGCATTTACAAAACAAACACAAAACAAACGAATGCCGTTTTGTATGCTCTGCACTATCTGCCTAAAAGCTAAAACCACAGCATTCTAGAGTGGAGTACTTCAGAGTACAATGTGAACGTTCAGTATAAGAAAAGGCAGCAGGCTCCTCTGTTCTAAGAAATCCCACTGCCCTAATATCGCATATTATTTGTACCGAATATTTCCTGACGCTCGCTTTGAATGTTCGTTTTATCCTGCTCAATCTTCACCTAAAAATTGCTGATTAGCTATATCAACACGAACGGTTCCGTCACTGAGCTGAAGTACAACAAAATCCTGTATCCATGGAAAATTATTATCTAGCCATGAATCTATATCTGTCCGCAATTGCTCAACTTCGTTTTCATTCTTCATAAATACCGGATTGCTCTTTTCCGGTTCTGAACAATTATACTCATAATTCAAATAACCACCAGTACGTTGTGAAAAGTTTTTTACAGTTCCTGGAATACCAATTTTCATAAAATCACCCATCCCTTCGATTCCAGCTGCTCAAGACTGCAATATCATTTTCAAGAAATCGTCGTTCTCCCTATTTGCATCCTGCAAGCGGATACTTTCCTCTGGCATGTCAACCGAGATCGCCATTTTAGAAATACGGTCCTGAATACGGTCATCATCTCTCAATTTCTCCATACTTACATTACTTGTAAAAATGGTAACACGCTTATTATTCATTCTGGTAACTAGCAGCTGGTACAAATTACTGTCTGCCCAATCAGTCGCTTTCACACTACCAATATCATCAAGAATCAATACCTGGCAATCAATTATATGCTGCACTTCACTTTCTTCGCCACGCTCCCGTTCAAATTCCTCACTGACTAGAGCTAAGTAATCAGGAACAGTTGTAAATTTAGCACGGACACCATATAAAGAAATCAGCTCATTCATAATGCAGCAGACGAGCATAGTCTTTCCGGATCCCTTTGTTTTACTATACAGATAAATGCCCTTTCCTTTATCCTGAAATATTTTAAATTCCAAACACAGTTTATTTGCAATATTCTTCACCAATCCAATATCAGACTTATACCTTCCCCAGTCAAAATCTTTTGCTTTTTTATCCAAGAATGTAAATGGTATCCCAGCTCTAAGCCTTCTGAATTCTGTCTGGTCTGGACTCCGGCCATGGCATTTGCATTTCTTTGCTTTCTGGACAGCTCCATGACTTTCTTCTATCTCCTCATACAATATAAATCCAGTTCCATCACATTCATGGAATGAGCACTTATCTGTTCCCTTAGTTAAAATCTTCACCAGCAGCGATTCTTTTTGCGATTTCATTTGCTGTTTCAATGTGTTGCCTTCCTGCATATTCATCCTCTCCTTTCGTTCCTCTGCCGTTTCCCTGATTATAATTACCCTCTAAAACCTTAGGGAAATTATTCGGCTTTACAAACCATTCAAATGTAATTATCCAGCTTCTTGAATTATCTCCCTTCAGGAATGGACTATTCTTTATATTCTCTATAGCTTCCAATACCTGATCCATCCCATACTCCTTAACCCTAGCAACCAACATCCTATACCGGTTACTGCCAGTAGCAAGCTTTTTTACCTCTGGTATTCCGATTTCGTTCCATTCATCAACTATTCGTTGCACGTCAGTGCGACATATAGTATCTTTGATACTATTAATACTTTCTTTCATTCTTTCATTCTTTACATTCTTGTTAGTTGCCAGTTGATTGCCAGTCGTTTGCCACCTGACTGCCAGTTTCTTTGCCGCCTTTGTCGCTGTCGTCTTGGTAAACCTCCCAGTTTACAATGGTTATGAGCCTTCCTTGCTTTGCCGATTCGTTTGCCAGAAATCCACACTTTTCAAATCGTTCCAATGCTGTTTTTCATAATTATATCTTTGTCTATGGGTTACTGTATCTTAAATATGTGACTTTTATATTATAGCAAATTCAGCTTTACTGAATTCCACCTCTGAATTCCACCTCTGAATCCGCACTCAATCGCTCTCAGTAGAACGAAAATGCGTTTAGAATAGCCGAAATAGTTTTAAATAACTCCAGATGTTAATTTCCTTGTCAAGTCTTTTTTTGTTTTTTATCTTTTGACACCAGCAGGGTGGCTCACACCATAGAATACACCACTTTTCAAATTATAAGATAATGTATGACAGGAAGAGATGTGACTTTCTTTCAAATCCGATTACCTTAATAAAACATGATAGAATGGTTCGATAGAGCATTCCTTACTATGATTGGATTGGTTCTTATCTTCACTTACAAACCATAATGTTGCACCAATATAGTCAAATACCAGATGTCCCAACTCATACGCTATCTTTCATATGCTTAGCAAAAGCGTAGGCAGTTTCATCTCGTAACATCATTTTGGTTCGTTTCCAGCTTGTAACTTGTTCCGTAGAAATACTTCCTTTTTGTAGCTGTTCTTTATCCTTATCATAAAAGCGATAGGATACGTTTGACTTTTTCCGTCCAATATATACGGTCTTCGTTGTGCTGTATCCATCCAGACTGCTTTCTGAAAAGCTATAGGTTCTACTCTTTGAAACAAATTCATCTTTGATACATTTTTTCTTTATCTGCTCCACAGTAAAGTAGGGTATCTCGTTTTTATCATCAATCGCAATATCCAGTCTTGTGGAATGGAATTCCTTTTTACCAAACAAGAAACATTCCCCAAAAAATTCTTTATAGGTCTATCTTTGGGTTTCTAAGTATCCATAAAGCTGATCGCACCCTTGACCACTCATGACCAGATAATATCCTAAACCATTGGGATTCTCTTCTGTTGGCTTGCAATCTCCATAAATTCGGTTACTTCCCATCCGATACAATTTTGTATAAGATTTGTATTTTATTTCTGAATCCTGCTTCTTGAAAAAACGTATATTTAAATATGGCTGAATTATTGGGCTTGAAAAATGACCATACATATCGCCAATATGAAGTAGGAGAAATTGATCCTCCAACATCTAAAACTCAAATATTAGCGAACTATTTTAATGTTTCAGTAGATTATCTTTTGGGATGTTCCAACGATCCTAAAAGATATTAGTTACAAATTCATGATTCATGTAAAAATGATAAATATCTTTTATATGCACAAAAAGGAGCTGTTTATTTGACAGCCCTTTTTGTTGTTGACGAAACTCTAATATTTTTTTTGGTTTTATAAGAAACATTCCGTAACAATGCTATCTCAAAACTACTGGTTATATTTTAATAATTGCTTAAATTTTAGTTATTACTATCCCTTTCGGCGAATCCCAATTAAGGCTATTAATAAAAATATCAATGGCATCTTTTTCATTACTTATAATGTACTTCTCATCTATTTCCTCCTCATCACGTAACTTAATAATACTAAATGAATCCAAAGAATTAAATAATTCTTCAAAAAAGCAAATTAATTCGCTTTTATATGCTCTATTTTCATCTCTATTTACTACATATGCTAATTCTGAAAGACTTGCGCCATCCAAAGTAAGCACTATATAATTATAATCATTAAACGAATTATCCACAATATTTTGGTAATAACAATTATAACTATTTTCATGAAAAAATACTGCTGATTGGTATTTATACTTTTTAGGATTTTGAGAAAATTTTTCACCTCCCCATTCAACAAATAATTCAATTAAATTCATTTTATCAAATTCATTTTTAGGGATTAATATATCAAGAATTAAGTCCATATTTACCTCTCTTTTAACTATTGATTTTTTAATTAATATCTGTTGGTCCCCCTCTAAACCAGCCACCTCTATCTTCATCATATGTGAAAATATGTTGATGAGGGTTTCCATGGTCACCTCTACCATGATTAGTCCAATGTACTTCACTCCAAGGTACTCTTTGACCATTAGCTGGAGGCCATGTTCCTTCTGGAAAAGTAGCTGATTGTAAATAAACCTCTCCTGTTTTTGTGCTTACTTTACCTCCCAAAACAGTATGAGGTCCTACTGCGTTAGGATCAGGCAATGGTATATCCTGACCATTAACTGTTTGTTTTGCCAAAGGAATTGGATTACCATTTTCATCCATTGGTATATAAACTTGACTTGATCCACCATCTCCACCTAACTCTGACACCCTATAGACAGGTTGATCCTTCTCATACCCACTAGGATCATAATACGCCACAGGATTATTCGCACAATAGGCATATAAATTCAACCCATCCCCACGATACACATCTTCCTGCAAAAACCTTCCCAACACAGGATTATAATACCTGGCTCTCAGATAATACTGCCCTGTAATCCCATCATATTGCTGCCCAGTATAGGTAATCCGATTAGAAATACCTTCCCGACTATCTTTCACAGCTCCAAAAGCATCATACTGATAAAGGTTTTCCACTCCCCCATCCATATCCGTTACCATAAAAGTACTTAACTGTTCATCCTTATGATAAGAATAAGTCTTCCCCTCTCGTTCACAGGCTTCCACACCATAACCCCTAATGAATCTGGATACCAACTCATCATTCTCATCAGTTTCCACCAAAATCTCTCCCTTATGAAATAAGAATCGGGTCAACCTACCATTCTCCTGCATTTCTGATCGAAGCCCTTCTGGGTCATAGTGATTAATCTGTATCTCCTGGTTTGGTTTCATTACCTTGGTTTGTTGATTGAGTGGATTATACTCATAATGCGTCATCCCATCAGCACCAGCTTCTTTTAGAATACTACCTTGCCTGTCATATGTAAAGAGAGTTTTTCCATGTATCCCTTGATGCTCCACAAGCTGGTTTCTATGATTATACAAATAACTTTCGTTTGCATCCCCCGTCCTCTTGCTTGTGCGGTTGCCTGCCTTATCATACTGATACTGTATCCCCTCTCCCTGACTGCACTCTTGCAATAACTGATTTTTACCATCATACACATAGGCGACTTCTATCTTCTGAGTTCCATCACCAGATATAGATGGCATCACCCCCTGTTTCCCCAAGCGGTTCCCATTCCCATCATAAGTATAAGAAACATCAATAAGAATCTCTTCCTCCGCCTGAGTCACCAGTCTGCTGATATTTCCATCCCCATCATATTCATAGAATGTCCGAATCCCACCTGGATGAGCCACCTGCTTTAGCTTATCGTCTCCATGGTATTGATAGGTGGCAATCACAACACCTTCCTCATTCTGAACCGTTTCTTTTCGCCCTAACCTATCATAAGTATAATATGTACTTCTCCCAGTGACATCCTTAACCCCAGCAATCTGCCCATTCTTATGGTATTCATACTGCAACAGTTTCTTTCCGCAGGTAGATTTCTCCAACAGCCTTCCATCAGCTGTATACCGATACTGATAAGAAAATCCGTCATTCACCGCCTTCTGCAATCGCCCTCTGCCATCATAGGTATACACAGCAGCAACCGCTCGACCTCCTTGACTGTCCTTTGCCACCTGTTTCACCAGATTTCCATCAACATTATAAGAAGATTCCACCTGATTTCCATTTCGGTCAATCTGCAAAATCTGATTCTGCTCCCCATCATAATAGTAAAGCTCGCTGTTTCCTTCCTGATCAATGACTTCACTCACTTTTCCAAAACTATTATACTGATAAAGAACCTCATTTCCATTCCCATCCACTGCTTTTGTAATCGCTCCAGCCAAATTATAAGCATAGGCTTCCTCAGTTCCATCTGCAGCAATGACTTTGGTGATCCTACCCCAGTCATCCACCTCATAAGCAGTCTGGTTCTGGTTTCCATCCAGAATCCCTACCATCTGCCCCCTTGCATTGTATTCATACACCTGTAAAGATTTTTGCTCTCCCCTAGATCTGGCATTGGAAATGGATGTTAGCTGTAAATCAGCAGCATACTCCAGTTCTATCTGGTTTCCAACTGCATTTTTTGTTTTCCTCAGCTGATTTGCTGTTGTATACTCATTTTCCTGAATCACCTGCTCCAGTCCATTAATCACCCTACAAAGATTTCCTCGGCTGTCATAATGATAACAGGTTCCCACACCATCATCGATATCCTCCTGGTACCCTTGTGGTTGTATTTCTTTTCGTAACCGATCATTCTTATCATAAAGATAACGATAAACCCCACCAGTTGCTTTCACCAGATGCGTTAGCCGATTCTTCCAGTCATAAGTATAGTATACCTGACTGGATTCCTGCCCAGCTCCGCCTTCCTCTACCGAAAGTAAATTACCAGCCTTATCATACGTATAGGATACTGTCCGATCAATCCCATTCCCTTTGTCTATGGTTCTTTCCTTTATCAATCGGTCACACAAATCATAATCTCTCAAAATCAGATATCCATTGGGAGTTTTGGTTTTCACTACATTTCCATTGGCATCATACCCATATTCGGTCACTGCCCACCTGCAATCACCATTGCCCATGATGTGTTCTTTTTTCTGTATCATCCAGCCCGATTGGTTGTATGTATAATGAATTCTCTGATAAGTCCCCTCACTAATTAGGCGTTCCTCATAAGTCATATGTCCAAGACAGTCATAGAGGTACTTCAAAGATGCTCCAAAATCATCCTTTACCGAAACAAGATGGTCATTGGCATCATAAGAAAAGGATACCACATGATAAGAAACTGGATACTCTTGAAGCAGAACTTCCTCCCTACCATAACGCTCTCGAATCTTATTCCCCTGTAAATCATAGTCATAAAGGATAACACGGTAAGTTAGGTCTCCCTCCTTACACCCAATACTCTCGCGCTTTTCTATCATTCCCCCAAGAGCATTATAAACATAAAGGAGACAATGACCAGTACTATCTTCCTCCTTCACAACTGCACCATAAGAATCATAAGTAAATGACTTTTCTAACTCTCCCTCAGGATTATAAATCTGTGTCAAACGATTCCGTTCATCATAGGTATAGGAATATCCAACTCCATCATCCTCTGCCTCATGATAATACTCCGGCATCACATGCTTCACCAGATTCCCTTCTATATCATAAAATAGCCGCTCCACACCTCCATCTGCATAACATTTCTTAATGCAACGATGATCCCTATCATATTCAAAGGAAGTGCCAATGCCATCATCTTTCCCAAGGGTAAACCCATTAGGATGAACTGCCTTTATGATATCTCCTTCACCATTGCGTTTAATTCGACTATGGTCACCTAATGGAGTAATTGTATCAATACGACGTGAGATAAAATCATACCGGTACTGATAAGAGGCGCCCTTCTCCTTCCATGCCTTGGGAGAATAATAGGCAATTAGGTTGCCCATTTGGTCATACATATACTGACTGGTATTACCCACCCCATCCTTACGGCTGGTTACAAAGTTGCGTGAGTTATATCCAAGCTCCACCCTTCCATAAGAATTCTCTATGGACACTCTTCGTCCCACTAAATCATACTCATAGAGGGTTTCTTCTCCCATAGGAGTCACTACTGTGCTTGGATTGCTGTGGCTGGAATCGTAATGGTAATGGGTGGTTTCCCCATTTCCATTTCTGGATGTAAGCAACCGTCCGGTACGATCATAAGTATAGTAAAGCACCTGCCATCTACCCTGATCAATTTTTCTGTGCTCATTTAACCGATTATGATTCCCATCATACTCAAAGAGAACTTCCCTTCCTCCACTATCCGATTCCCTAATAAGATCATGCTGCTCATTATAAGTGTAACATTTTTCAAATCCATCTTCCAAAACCTCTCGAACCACAAAACCATAAGCATCATACTCCCACTCCTTGCTATATCCTCTCCGATTGGTCTCTTTTATACGATACTGGTTATCATCATACTCATAAGTAGTTGTATACCCATCTGGATACTGCACTTTACAAGGCAGCTTCTCTCTATTATAAAAAATAAGCTCTGTCCGATTTAATCCACTATAATAAACCGAACTGCACCGATTGATAGTATCATAATTCATCTCATAGAATTCACCATTTGGCAGTTCCTGTTTTAATACTCTTCCCTCTCTATCATAGGTATTTACAAGGTAGGTCTGACCATTTTGATCCGTGACTTTAGAAAGATACCCATCCTTATTATAATCATAATGGGTGATTCCTTGATCCATATGGACCACATCGGTCAGCAAATCCCCCTCATAACAGTATTCTATCTTACGCCCAATCTCATCCCAGATCCGTACAATCTTATGATTCTCACAAGCAACCCCCATTTGATTCCCTGATGGGGTTGTCATACCAGACAACATACCATCCTCATAAGTAAAAGTTATTGCCTGCCTGTTCTGGTCTTCTATCATCATCAGATATCCAAACTGATCATAATAACAAGTGGTATGATCTTTGACATCACTCAATTGAAAACGCTGGTTTTCCTTATCTTCCACAAGCAAAAAACGACAACAACCTTTGCTTTTACAGATCCATTGATCTTCGTTTTTTGTAAAAAGTAGGTTATGACCTGTAATACTGTCCAAATGAATATCACCTTGATCCTGATAAAAACGGCTGTCATATGGAAAGCTCCAGCCCCTGCCCATACTCCCCACCTTTTTCACAGTGGACAGATACTGACGTTTTAGTTCTATAGGTGACTGCAGGTTGGTATACATCAAATCTGTAGTTGTAATAAGATAAGCGCCACTTACCATCTCTACAGGTTCTCCCCCAAATTGTGCCAAGATATTGGCCAGAAGGTTTTTTGTCAGACTCTCCCCTAAGTTAAATTCCCGACCTGTCACTGTGTTTACCAATCCTTCTATCATGACATCCACCACAGTTGTGGTTATGGTATTGATGATTTTTGCTGCCATAACACCTGTCATCTCCCCTATAAACAATCGACCGACAGCACTCCCCAGATAAGTTCCTGCGGTTCCTATGGCATACCCAGTCAACCCACTCATCAATAGGTCGGAGATGTTAATTTTTCCATCTTGTGCATAATTTTGCATTATACTCTGTGCCACATACAGAGTCACATGAGCCACCTTAGACACACTTTGGGTAGTGCTGCAGATCATCACTGTATTGGCCAACTTATCCGCTAATAATCCACCTAAAATATTAATGGAAGTAACACCTAGTACCATTTGGTTTAAGGTTTTGAAAAATAAATAGTTCTCTTCATTTCCCCCAAAGACAGAAGTAACCAACTGATTCGAAGTTTTACTGATGTCTCCTTCCCCTATTTTTTTTGATATGTTATAGGCTTGTTGCCCTTCAAATCCAATGACAACAGATCCCAAGATAGCAGACCCATAAAAGCAAACGACACCAATGGACAATGCCGGTAATGTAACTGCAGCAACTGCTGCAGTTACTACGATACTGATTCCCGCCACAAGATTACTTCTTATTTGGCTTGATGCCTTTTCACCGATTTCTAACACTTCGTCTAGGACCAGTCTGTTGGCAATTTCAATAAGGTCGTTATCTTCTTCTGTCAATGCCAAAAATGTTTTGGCTATATCTTCTGATAAATCAAATGCATTCGTAGCATTCATATGAACCATTGCGGACTGAATCTCCACACGATTTTGAAACAAAATCCTACTAAAACCACTCTCGCCCAAGGTGATAGAGATACCTTCTATAGCAAAAAAAGAAATCAAGTGGTTTGGTTTATATTCTTCTTCCCCTGTTTCACCAGACACACCTTCCATAACATCTGAGCTCTCGCTTTGACTCTGGTTTCCTCCCGCTTGTCCCTCTTTTGGTGTGGCTGTCAAATAAATGGAATTTCCTCGAATACGGACAGTTTCCCCTTGAATACCTATATTTCCTGACTTCTCTAAAACAATTACAGTCTTCCGATCCTCTTGTGTGGAAGCATTTACTTCTCCTGGTGAGATTCCCACTGCTTCAGGACCCATCACCAGATAAGCTCCCTGAGGACTGGAAAAGGAGCGATAAGCTGGATCCTTCGCATATTCCACTGCCCCAGAATTAGGAATTGCTTCCATTCTCATAGCATGGACAGCGATGGCCACTTGTTCGTAACAGGTAGGAAAGTAGATATGGACACGGCTCCCAACCTCTGGTACACAATAAATCCCACTGGTTTCTATAGCATAGACAAAATACTTTCTGTTAGGCGCAGCGACGTATTCCTTGTCAATATCAAAATGAACCCGTAGCTGATTCCATTACCGTAGCTGGAATACTCATACCCAAAATATCTGATCAGCAACAGGATATCGGTCTAAGGTTACAATCTACGAATGTGAAGATTGTCATGACTGTCCACAAAAAGAAAAGTGTACAAAGGTCCAAGGAAATAGGAGGATGCAAGTTCCAAAAATATTTATAGAAAAAAGAGAAAGATCCTACCAAAATATTATGACCCCCAAAGGAGTAGAACTTCGTATAAACCGCTCTATTCAGGTGGCAGTTGCTTTTGGAGTTCTTAAAAGTGATTACCAATTCAAACGTTTTCTGACCCGAGGGAAAAATAGTGTAAAAACAGAATTTATGCTACTATGCTTTGGATATAACATCAATAAATTTCATACAAAAATCCAAAAAGGAACATGTGGAAACCACCTTCATCCATTAAAAAAAGTAGCTTAAAAGTAGCCTTTTTCATTAGGCTTATTAGAGTGCGGATAAAATCAACAAAGTGGGAAGAGATTTAGAACTTTATCAAAAATCTCTTTCCACTTTTCCTATAAAAAGCGGGGAGCGCTGCAAACCGATTGAATTTAATCAATTTTGCGACGCTCCCTTTTGTCAAACACTTATATGTTTTTTTTAGTCTGCTCTTCCATATAAGTATCTACCTCTTTTTTTATTGTTTCCAAATAATCTGGATGCGAACCTAATCTGCTCAATTCTATTTTTTCATTATTGACCCACCATTTAGGTATTCTAATTGTTTCATGTAAACAATTCTTACATGCACTACACCAAGTCCATGCTGCTCCCTTATCTCTATCTTTTTCCCACCTATGGATATAAACATGTCCATCTTTTTTTCCACAAATCGGACAAGTGCAAGGAAAACTATTTTCTTCTCCACTCTGAAAATTATCCCATATTTCAAATATTTTATCATTCATATCACTCCACATCCTATCGTCCTCCTTTTATGTAGTCTTCTAAACTATTTCCAGCAGGATAGGCAGTACTTTCTGGAGCACTTCCTCCACTAAGCCAGCTTCTAGCATGATTAAGCTCATGAGCTATAGTGTTCGCCAATTCTGTTTCGCTGATTAATGCTTGTGGACCAAGGATAATAAGATTTGGTGTATTTTTTCTTGACACTCCAGGACCTTTAAGGTGATCTGGATCAAATACTATTTCTATATCTTGCCCTGATCCTCGTAAACTAATACCATATTTATCTACTATTTCTTGTATATAAGCATCTGGGTTTAATGCCATTTCATAAGTTTTCTCTGTGGATTCTACTGGTACACCCTCTCTATATCGTTCACCATCAGTCCCACTTATACCCTTACCACCATCTCCACCTAACTCTGACACCCTATAGACAGGTTGATCCTTCTCATACCCACTAGGATCATAATACACCACAGGATTATTCGCACAATAGGCATATAAATTTAACCCATCCCCACGATACACATCTTCCTGTAAAAACCTTCCCAACACAGGATTATAATACCTGGCTCTCAGATAATACTGTCCTGTAATCCCATCATATTGCTGCCCAGCATAGGTAATCCGATTTGAAATACCTTCCCGACTCTCTTTCACAGCTCCAAAGGCATCATACCGATAAAGGTTTTCTACTCCACCATCCGTACCTGTTACCATAAAAGTACTTAACTGCTCATCCTTATGATATGAATAAGTCTTCCTCTCTCGTTCACAGGCTTCCACACCATAACCTCGGAGAAATCTGGATACCGACTCATCGTTCCCATCGGTTTCCACCAAAATCTCTCCCTTATGAAATAAGAATCGGGTCAGCCTACCATTCTCCTGCATTTCTGATCGAAGCCCTTCTGGGTCATAGTGATTAATCTGTATCTCCTGATTTGGTTTCATTACCTTGGTTTGTTGATTGAGTGGATTATACTCATAATGCGTCACCCCGTCAGCACCAGCTTCTTTTAGAATACTACCTTGCCTGTCATATGTAAAGAGGGTTTTTCCATATATCCCTTGATGCTCCACAAGCTGGTTTCTATGATTATACAAATAACATTCGTTTGCATCCCCTGTCCTCTTGCTTGTCCGATTGCCTGCCTTATCATACTGATACTGTATCCCCTCTCCCTGACTCCACTCTTGCAATAACTGATTTTTACCATCATACACATAGGCGACTTCTATCTTCTGAGTTCCATCACCAGATATAGATGGCATCACCCCCTGTTTCCCCAAGCGGTTCCCATTCCCATCATAAGTATAAGAAACATCAATAAGAATCTCTTCCTCCGCCTGAGTCACCAGTCTGCTTATATTTCCATCCCCATCATATTCATAGAATGTCCGAATCCCACCCGGATAAGCCACCTGCTTCAGTTTATCATCCCCATGGTATTCATAGGCGGCAATCACAACACCTTCCTCATTCTGAACCGTTTCTTTTCGCCCTAACCTATCATAAGTATAATAAGTACTTCTCCCAGTGACATCCTTAACCCCAGCAATCTGCCCATTCTTATGGTATTCATACTGCAACAGTTTCTTTCCGCAGGTAGATTTCTCCAACAGCCTTCCATCAGCCGTATATCGATATTGATAAGAAAATCCATCATTGACCGCCTTCTGCAATCGTCCCCTGCTATCATAGGTATACACAGCAGTAACCGCTCGAGCTCCTTGACTGTCCTTTGCCACCTGTTTCACCAGATTTCCATCAACATTATAAGAAGATTCCACCTGATTTCCATTTCGGTTAATCTGCAAAATCTGATTCTGCTCCCCATCATAATAGTAAAGCTCGCTGTTTCCTTCCTGATCAATGACTGCACTCACTTTTCCAAAACTATTATAATGATAAAAAACCTCATTTCCATTCCCATCGACAGCTTTTGTAATCGCTCCAGCCAAATTATAAGCATAGACTTCCTCAGTTCCATCAGCAGCAATCACTTTGGTAATCCTACCCCAGTCATCCACCTCATAAGCAGTCTGGTTCTGGTTTCCATCCAGAATCCCTACCATCTGCCCCCTTGCATTGTATTCATACACCTGTAAAGATTTTTGCTCTCCCCTAGATCTGGCATTGGAAATGGATGTTAGCTGTAAATCAGCAGCATACTCCAGTTCTATCTGGTTTCCAACTGCATTTTTTGTTTTCCTCAGCTGATTTGCTGTTGTATACTGATTTTCCTGAATCACCTGCTCCAGTCCATTAATCACCCTACAAAGATTTCCTCGGCTGTCATAATGATAACAGGTTCCCACACCATCATCGATATCCTCCTGATACCCTTGTGGTTGTATTTCTTTTCGTAACCTATCATTCTTATCATAAAGATAACGATAAACCCCACCAGTTGCTTTCACCTGATGCGTTAGCCGATTCTTCCAGTCATAAGCGTAGGATACCTGACTGGATTCCTGCCCAGCTCCGCCTTCCTCTACCGAAAGTAAATTACCAGCCTTATCATACATATAGGATACTGTCCGATCAATCCCATTCCCTTTATCTATAGTTCTTTCCTTTACCAATCGGTCACAGGAATCATAATCTTTCAAAATCAGATATCCGTTAGGAGTTTTGGTTTTCACTACATTTCCATTGGCATCATACCCATATTCGGTCACTGCCCACCTGCAATCACCATTGCCCATGATGTGTTCTTTTTTCTGTATCATCCAGCCCGATTGGTTGTATGTATAATGAATTCTCTGATAAGTCCCCTCACTAATTAGGCGTTCCTCATAAGTCATATGTCCAAGACAGTCATAGAGGTACTTCAAAGATGCTCCAAAATCATCCTTTACCGAAACAAGATGGTCATTGGCATCATAAGAAAAGGATACCACATGATAAGAAACTGGATACTCTTGAAGCAGAACTTCCTCCCTCCCATAACGCTCTCGAATCTTATTCCCCTGTAAATCATAGTCATAAAGGATAACACGGTAAGTTAGGTCTCCCTCCTTACACCCAATACTCTCGCGCTTTTCTATCATTCCCCCAAGAGCATTATAAACATAAAGGAGACAATGACCAGTACTATCTTCCTCCTTCACAATTGCACCATAAGAATCATAAGTAAATGACTTTTCTAACTCTCCCTCAGGATTATAAATCTGTGTCAAACGATTCCGTTCATCATAGGTATAGGAATATCCAACTCCATCATCCTCTGCCTCATGATAATACTCCGGCATCACATGCTTCACCAGATTCCCTTCCATATCATAAAATAGCCGCTCCACACCTCCATCTGCATAACATTTCTTAATGCAACGATGATCCCTATCATATTCAAAGGAAGTGCCAATGCCATCATCTTTCCCAAGGGTAAACCCATTAGGATGAACTGCCTTTATGATATCTCCTTCACCATTGCGTTTAATTCGACTATGGTCACCTAATGGAGTAATTGTATCAATACGACGTGAGATAAAATCATACCGGTACTGATAAGAGGCGCCCTTCTCCTTCCATGCCTTGGGAGAATAATAGGCAATTAGGTTGCCCATTTGGTCATACATATACTGACTGGTATTACCCACCCCATCCTTACGGCTGGTTACAAAGTTGCGTGAGTTATATCCAAGCTCCACCCTTCCATAAGAATTCTCTATGGACACTCTTCGTCCCACTAAATCATACTCATAGAGGGTTTCTTCTCCCATAGGAGTCACTACTGTGCTTGGATTGCTGTGGCTGGAATCGTAATGGTAATGGGTGGTTTCCCCATTTCCATTTCTGGATGTAAGCAACCGTCCGGTACGATCATAAGTATAGTAAAGCACCTGCCATCTACCCTGATCAATTTTTCTGTGCTCATTTAACCGATTATGATTCCCATCATACTCAAAGAGAACTTCCCTTCCTCCACCATCCGATTCCCTAATAAGATCATGCTGCTCATTATAAGTGTAACATTTTTCAAATCCATCTTCCAAAACCTCTCGAACTACAAAACCATAAGCATCATACTCCCACTCCTTGCTATATCCTCTCCGATTTGTCTCTTTTATACGGTACTGGTTATCATCATACTCATAAGTAGTTGTATACCCATCTGGATACTGCACTTTACAAGGCAGCTTCTCTCTATTATAAAAAATAAGCTCTGTCCGATTTAATCCACTATAATAAACCGAACTGCACCGATTGATAGTATCATAATTCATCTCATAGAATTCACCATTTGGCAGTTCCTGTTTTAATACTCTTCCCTCTCTATCATAGGTATTTACAAGGTAGGTCTGACCATTTTGATCCGTGACTTTAGAAAGATACCCATCCTTATTATAATCATAATGGGTGATTCCTTGATCCATATGGACCACATCGGTCAGCAAATCCCCCTCATAACAGTATTCTATCTTACGCCCAATCTCATCCCAGATCCGTACAATCTTATGATTCTCACAAGCAACCCCCATTTGATTCCCTGATGGGGTTGTCATACCAGACAACATACCATCCTCATAAGTAAAAGTTATTGCCTGCCTGTTCTGGTCTTCTATCATCATCAGATATCCAAACTGATCATAATAACAAGTGGTATGATCTTTGACATCACTCAATTGAAAACGCTGGTTTTCCTTATCTTCCACAAGCAAAAAACGACAACAACCTTTGCTTTTACAGATCCATTGATCTTCGTTTTTTGTAAAAAGTAGGTTATGACCTGTAATACTGTCCAAATGAATATCACCTTGATCCTGATAAAAACGGCTGTCATATGGAAAGCTCCAGCCCCTGCCCATACTCCCCACCTTTTTCACAGTGGACAGATACTGACGTTTTAGTTCTATAGGTGACTGCAGGTTGGTATACATCAAATCTGTAGTTGTAATAAGATAAGCGCCACTTACCATCTCTACAGGTTCTCCCCCAAATTGTGCCAAGATATTGGCCAGAAGGTTTTTTGTCAGACTCTCCCCTAAGTTAAATTCCCGACCTGTCACTGTGTTTACCAATCCTTCTATCATGACATCCACCACAGTTGTGGTTATGGTATTGATGATTTTTGCTGCCATAACACCTGTCATCTCCCCTATAAACAATCGACCGACAGCACTCCCCAGATAAGTTCCTGCGGTTCCTATGGCATACCCAGTCAACCCACTCATCAATAAGTCGGAGATGTTAATTTTTCCATCTTGTGCATAATTTTGCATCATACTCTGTGCCACATACAGAGTCACATGAGCCACCTTAGACACACTTTGGGTAGTGCTGCAGATCATCACTGTATTGGCCAACTTATCCGCTAATAATCCACCTAAGATATTAATAGAAGTAACACCAAGTACCATTTGGTTTAAGGTTTTGAAAAATAAATAGTTCTCTTCATTTCCCCCAAAGACAGAAGTAACCAACTGATTCGAAGTTTTACTGATGTCTCCTTCCCCTATTTTTTTTGATATGTTATAGGCTTGTTGCCCTTCAAATCCAATGACAACAGATCCCAAGATAGCAGACCCATAAAAGCAAACGACACCAATGGACAATGCCGGCAATGTAACTGCAGCAACTGCTGCCGTAACTACGATACTGATTCCCGCCACAAGATTACTTCTTATTTGGCTTGATGCCTTTTCACCGATTTCTAACACCTCGTCTAGGACCAGTCTGTTGGCTATTTCAATAAGGTCGTTATCTTCTTCTGTCAATGCCAAAAATGTTTTGGCTATATCTTCTGATAAATCAAATGCATTCGTAGCATTCATATGTACCATAGCGGACTGAATCTCCACACGATTTTGAAACAAAATTCTACTAAAACCACTCTCGCCCAAGGTGATAGAGATACCTTCTATAGCAAAAAAAGAAATCAAGTGGTTTGGTTTATATTCTTCTTCCCCTGTTTCACCAGACACACCTTCCATAACATCTGAGCTCTCGCTTTGACTCTGGTTTCCTCCTGCTTGTCCCTCTTTTGGTGTGGCTGTCAAATAAATGGAATTTCCTCGAATACGGACAGTTTCCCCTTGAATACCTATATTTCCTGACTTCTCTAAAACAATTACAGTCTTCCGATCCTCTTGTGTGGAAGCATTTACTTCTCCTGGTGAGATTCCCACGGCTTCGGGACCCATCACCAGATAAGCTCCCTGAGGACTGGAAAAGGAGCGATAAGCTGGATCCTTCGCATATTCCACTGCCCCAGAATTAGGGATTGCTTCCATTCTCATAGCATGGACAGCGATGGCCACTTGTTCGTAACAGGTAGGAAAGTAGATATGGACACGGCTCCCAACCTCTGGTACACAATAAATCCCACTGGTTTCTATAGCATAGACAAAATACTTTCTGTTAGGTGCCTCGATGTATTCCTTGTCAATATCAAAATGAACCCGTAGCTGATTCCCTTCCCGTTCCATTACCGTAGCTGGAATACTCATACCCAAAATATCTGAATTTGGTTTGGAAGTACAAATGGCACCCTTTGCACGACTTATTTCATAGGATCTAAGAAGTACACCTCCTGTTATGTAATACTCTACTTTTGTAACTACAGCCTTAACTTCATTGATTCGTACTGCTTCCCCCAATACCATGATTTTTGTACTTTCCACGTACCACTTTATGGTTTCTTGAGGGGCAAAATCTTCATTTGAACTCCATGCATAATACTTCTCCATGTCATGGACCATAGAATACTCATGTTGCTCCAGCTTTGTTTGATTGTCTATCATAGGAAGACCAAAGTACACCCTTCCATAGTCCATGGTAAACTCTGGTACTAAAAAGGTATGAAAGTGGCTTGCCAAGCGCTTTAGGAAGCCCCAATCACTTTCTTCATATTGAAGTAAAAACTCTGGTATTTTCTCACCCTTTGTGATGCAGTCCTTGACTGCTGCCTGTGACTGATTTTTTAATACTTCCTTTGCTACATCCATATAGGTAGCATCTCCATCACAAAAACTCTGGCTAACTTTTTGTAATTCCCAGTCATAAGTATAGGAAATAGACTCTAAATAGAGATAATTAAGTGCTGTTTGGCGAATCAGACGTACCGTAAGTATTTTCCCAAAGAATAGAGGTTTCTTTTCCTCTTCATATACTTCCAGTTTAGCACCAGCTGCCAAAAAAAGGACTGCCTCTTCTACTTTTTCCTCTTCCATTAACAGTTTCAGTGATACCCATCCATGCTGATTGCATTCTGCCACAAAAGAAAAATCCTCAATGCACAATATGCCTTTGATTGGAATCACAAATTCTAAACCCTGATATGTTACATTCATGCAGTTCCACCTTTCTACTCAATTTCCTGTCCAGAAGTTTTTATGGTAATATACCCACCATGGATACAAAAGTTATCCCCTTTTCTTAAAAGAGGTTTTGCCCCATTGATGGTAACATCATCTTTTTCACTTGTCCAAGGTCGGTTCACGTATCCAGTGCACTTTGAGTAACATTTTTTTCTGAAATTTCTTTCTGGAATACCAGTTTCGTCATGGTAACTCTTGGCAATCTTTCCAACAAGGTTAGGCAATTCTTTTATAGCTTGTTCCAGTATATTCTTGGAAGTTGTTATATTATCAGGATGTAATAAACTACAACATCCACCAAAATTAATGATATGAATATCCTGTTCTTTATCATTTATGGTAAACTGTGGTTGGCCCTTAATATAAACCCCATGACTGATTGGCATGACTAATAAGCTGGGTCTTAGTCCATATTTACATTCCAGCCTTGCCCCATTTACCACATAGTGAGTGTCCGAACTTCTTGCTTCCTCCACCAACTTTAACTTAAAATTTAGGGTATCTATAATATCCCCCAGATCCTTCCCATTGGCTTTCATCCACTGACCAAAGATTTTTTTCCTTCCATCTGCTTTCCCTTCATACTCATCTAATATCCTTCTCCATAAATCTTCGGAATATTGTTTGGGTTCCAAATGGAGAACAAACTGATCCATATACGCCTTATCTTTTTCTTCGTGCTCCTTTTGCGCATCATCCCAATTTCCCTTTATCTCTGCATACTCGCCAATGGAATCATCATACAACTGTTCTATATCTGTCAGTTTTATTTGATTTAGCATTTGTGACTTAGTAATCTCAATTTCTTCTTCCAGTTTCTTAATTCTCTCCTCTGTATCATTTTTTTTAGACAGTATTTCTGCAATATTATATGGATATCCATGGATAGTTGTCATCCCCCCTGAGCCAGGATCTTGTACTGCTTGTTCAATATTATTCGCAAAAGTCAAATAGTCATTGGCTTCCTTTATTTCCTCCTGCAATTTCTTGTATTCTTCATAACTATCTGTTGTTTCAAAAAGTGCAGTTAATTGATCCCCATATTCTGCCATTCTCCATCTACCTCCACTTCTTCTAATAGAATTCCTGATATATCTCTACAAAGAAGACTCTCTACCACAGCCAAACTAACCAGAGGTTGCTGCATCCTACTGTTTTCCAGTAAAAATATATGATGACGCCCTATTTTTTTTTGATCAAGTATGATTTTTTTCTCAGTTCCATCTGGATAATACTCAATCTTTTCGCTTTTTGCATCTATGTAATTCATCATCATATAAAAGTATTCGTAAACTGTTTGATTTTTAGGATGAAACAAAAAGACTTTTTTAAATAGGAGACCATACTCATAGCAGTCGAATAAATCTTTTAGCTTTTTTGATACCATATAAGTCGGATTTTGGATAAAATCGGGTCTTGCATCCTTTCCATTGGCAGATAATTCAATCACATCATTTTCTATTAACTTATCTTCCTCTTCTTTTCTAATAACATGTCCACCATTTGTTATGGAACATGTTTCAAAAGCAATACAATTAGGAAGAAAAATATCCTGTCTCATTTTAAAAAAACGCATACTACTCTGCCTCCTTTACCCTGACCACTTCAAGCTGTTGGACAGAGAAACTTAAACGTGCAAAACTATCAAAGGAAAAAACTGCTCCTGTTAAATTGGCATTGGTAAAATTGATGTCAAATAACTCACAACTTGAAAAATCGGAATCCGATAGATTACAACTCTCAAAACTACAATGTTGAATTACACTTTTTCTAAACCTTGAACCAGTCATATCATTACCATAGAAGGACATATGTTTTAATTCACAGGATTCAAATTGAATAAATTGTAAGTTTTTATTGCTACATTCACTGTTAGAGAAATTACCTTGATACCAAAAACTAAATACAAGAAAATCTATTTCAACATCTGCACGTATGAGCGCCTGTTTCCATTGTTTTATTGTCTTTGGCTCACGGTCTATCAACAACAGTATCTCAGTAGCGTTTCGATAATCTCCCCATCGAAAGATCACATAAGGTAAGACTGGCATTTGTTTGAACACAGAATTTTCTTCTATATCTTTTACCAGATATCTTATTATGTGGGCGAGAAAGTAGTTATATTGTTTTAGCTCTGCAAGGAGGATTTTTTGAATGTCATAATCATTCACTTGCCCTATATACTTTTTACTACTTATTCGTAAATATTCCCAAAGCTCGTTAAGTGGAGCAAATAAAAAATCCAAATGGAACACATACTCAATAGGAGTCCTATCCAAATACCAATGGGAATCCTGTGCTTGTATAAGAATGCGATACTTTTTTTGCAGTACATCAATTTTAAGCAAAGAAAAGTAAAAGAACATAAGGCCATGTTTCCCCTTTTCCAGTGCAAGGTCACGCACTTTTCCTATTGCTAGATACACTTCCTCTTGAAGACGATTTGACTGCTCCAATACTCCCTTGCAAAAAAGTCCTCTATAGGTTTCCAAATGTTCTGTTTCATGTTTCATAAAAGTTAGAAACGCTTCTTCTCGGTTCATCCTTTCCCCCCCTAATTGACTTTAATTTCTTCTCCCGCAAACATAACAGTTCCTGCTTCCCATAAAGCGCCTCGACCTGATTCCTCATTGCCAATCAATGTAACTGCTTCTTTGGAATGAATCTTAATACTATGTTCTGCATACATATCAATATTAGAATGGGATAATATGGAAATCGTGTCATTGGCCTTCAGATGAATAGAGCCATCTTTATCAATCTTTAAGGAGGATGCCCCATTGTCACAAGAAACCTTGATGGAATCTTTGCTAATAATCAATTGTTTATTATGTTTTGTACTTAGATAAATGGTATCGGTATCCTTCATTTTATCTTTCACACCACTTGCCGCCTGATAGTTACTAACGGCGCTGAGTGCCATAGCCTGATCCATATATTTGGATGGAAAATAGATTCTTACCATATCACCAATTTCTGGCATACAGTACCATCCACTTCCATCTGTTGAAGCTGCTAAAGTAGAATAAGTAAACCTATGAAAGTTATTTTGACTGTTGTTTTCATCCATCTTGAATTGGACCTGAACCTTATCCTGTTCTACTAACATAACATTTCCTTCTAATGCAACACCCACTAAATGCATGGGATATTGGGGACTTTGTTTCAAACCCTGCTCTAGCTGAAGCAAATAAAATCCCTTCATTTGTCCTTTTTCAAATTTATACTGTAAGGCTCTTATGGTAAAATTTTGCCCATGGATTTCTATTTTTTCAAAAATTCGAATGGTTTCCATGGATTCGATTCGATATTTGATACAATATTGATCATGAACCTGTTGTTGATTTGCATTTAAATAATAATAAGAATGCAAATCTTTCTCCACCTCTAACAACTTGTAAGCAATGGTATAGGTATCCAGGTTCGGCACCCCTGCATATACATGAATCCCTTTATATTGTGACGCTGGTGTCAATGTAACCTCCATGAGGGATAGTACTCTATTTAAAAATCCCCAATCTGTTTCCTCGTATTGTACTAATAAACCACCAATTTCTTTATCCTCAAATGCCAGAGACACTTTTGCATCATATGTTGCTAAAATTTCTTGTATCAATGTAGAATATTTCATGTGAATATTCTGAAAAGAACGAAAATGTGTCTGAATATCCAGCAAATAGCTATAACTTTGTGCCTCAATCTCAGCAATATAAGTATCTCCCAGGCAATTCACGGTTACATGAGTAATGATTCCATAAAAAAGATCTGTTTTTTGCCTATCCTGCTTCAGATAAAGATAAATTGGTTGTTTTATCTCCTTTTCATATATTAAAAAATTTTCATTTTCCACATATGCACATAAGGTGAGTTTCGTATGACCACCCATTATTTCTTCCATACCGCAGAACTCAATCATAGATATGTTTAAGCCCTCCACTTTTAAATCATGTAGATTATAAACCATGTATGTATCACTCCTCCACTGCTTATTTTTTGGGAAAATTCTGATGAATTTCCGTTCCTTTAATTGTAATTTCCTCTTCCGAAATTACAATGCCAGAGTCTAAATCACTGGTAATTTCAATCCCCACATCAGCTCTTATTTTTATTTCTTTTTTCGCTTCAACAAAGATTGATTTTCCAGCATCCATTGATAGTTCATTCAAAGCGTCCAGTTTAATACTCCCATCATTGGTTAAAAGAATTTCGCCCTTTCCAGTACTTAAAGAGATTCCATTGTTAACAAAAGAAATCATATTGCCTTCTGGTGTTTGAATGGTCTTAATGGCTGGATTTTGTTTTGTTGTTTCCAGCTTACTGGTAATGGCATAACCATCACTCTCATTGCTATTAGGGAAAAAAATCCGTACATGATCTTTTATACGAGGCATGGAATACCATCCATTTCCATCTCCAGATGCTGCCACTGTAGAAAAGGGAAACCAATAGGTAATAGGTAAGGCAGAATCACCATCAGAAGAAAGTTTTACCTTTACCTGATTCCTTTTCACATCAATGACCTCTCCATAAACTGAGCCCCCCACTAGTTTTGAATTTGAATAACGAGGTATTGCTAACCCTTCAGCAGAACATAAGGTATACTCATTCACCAACATGCCCTCATTGATTGCCCTTCGGATTTTGCTAATATACATTTCTTTGCCATGGAATATAATCTTTTTCCCCAAAAATACTACATCATAGGAATTTAAAACATATTCGATACCATTCCAGTGACTATGTTCTACTAGGTTATTATCCGTTCTCTTATGATAGAATTCCATATTCTGAACAATTTTATAAAAATAATCATCCCAATGAACATCTTCTATCTCTTTTGAAAGACCTATTTGAAGTCTAATAGCAATATCCTGACTATTTACAAAAACCATCCCATGATAATGTGATATAAACCGTTTCAAAAATTTCCAATCAGATTCTTCAAATTGAAACACAAATTCTCCCAATGGAATTTCTGGAATATTAATTAAGTATTGAGATTCTTTGTAGTTGCTCATCATATATTGAATCAGATTGTGTGGAGTCATGGTCACATCTTGAAAAGAGCGTGTTGTGGGTGAAAAATCCATAAAATAGGAAGAGGTACTTGCCCAGATAAGCAGATAGTAACTATCTCCCATTGTTTCCACCTGTAAATTAGTAATAACTCCATAAAATAAAGAAACAGTATTCCATTCATCATAATTTGCCAAATTATCACTATTATTTTTTTCATCCTTTGGCTCCAGGTAATAAAGTGCCATTATAGTTGGATTATCGTAGATTATTTGTTCCTTTTTATTACCGTCTATGATAGCTGAAAGTACAATTTCTCCATGCTGATTTGCAGCTTGTGTTATGGAAACACTTTGAATCTTTGTAATTACCTTACCTAAGGAAAGTAATAAATTTGTAAATGTAATAGCATTATGATTCATCCAACAATTCCTCCTGATTTTTTTTAGGGGCATTTATCAACTGCTTTTGTACTTCCGACTTTATAAATTCCTCTAGTTCTCTAACTTCTAGTAACCATTCTTCCTTTTCTAGTAATGCAATTTTCTCATCGATCTGCATAATCTCTCCTTAAACCAGCATGATTTTTTTATGTTTATTTGTGATATCACCAGATGCATGTTTCCCATCTTTCAAATTCTCAAGTATTTTCATCAATTCTCTATAAATGTCCTCATTATTGTAATTCTTCTTTTCACTACTTAATCTGGCATTCAAATAAGATACCAGCATTTGCTTAGGCACAGCAGAGTTATCCCTTAAAATACTCATACAAAAAACCACATCCATAGGATTACTCAATCTATACTTCATCGCTTCTTTGGCATAATACCTCATAAGATAGGGCCACAGCGTACTTTCCTCTTCACAAGCATAAGGCACATGGATACGATTTAGGGTATCATAAGGTGTTGAAAAGTCTTCAAAATCAATAAACTCACCTCTTAATCTCGACCCTTTTTGTAAACGAAAACGACATAATTCCATCTCATCCTTCTGATTTGGGGGAGCTATATCCAGTAAGATTTGAGATAAACAACTAATATGTTCCATTTCCTTATGTTCATCCATAAATTTAATTTTCAGATAAACATTACAATCTTCCGCCTCATAAGGTATTTGTTTTTCTTCTTTCATTATATAAACCTTATGCTTATGTATTATAACCCCAGGCTGTAAGAGAAGATGTTTCTCACTTATCTTTATTTCACATCCTGCTAAAATCCCATTACTATAATTCTTATAATGGATGTCTACAAGATCTCTTGGATAATCCCTTATATTTTCAAGCATTTCTATCTTTAATAAATGTTTTTGTGCAAACAACGGATATTCATTGGTAAACATAACATCACCTTTTTCCTTATAGAGTACTATTTCTTCATTGGGGCAGGTATCATCCATCCCCGATATGGTTCAATTATATTGTGATTACACCATATAAAATGATGATTCTTTCCCAAAATAATACCATATTTCTACAAAATATGATAGTTAATTCTATCTATAATTATTCATTATAATTAATTTTAATATCATTTCAAGCTGAGAAAATTGTGTTATATATAATTGGGAATACCTCCTATGCAAATGGTTTCCCTTCCATATTCCACTACCTATTTATTTTATATGCTAAACTTTATATCCATCCTTTTCTTGTATGATTACTTTCTTTATTCTATTTATATACTATTGAGTGGATTTCAAACTAAGAGCTATTTCTTTATCGCTATATCCTTGAAGTAAGTATCCTATAATCTGAGTTTCTATCTTTGTTTTTTGCAAAGATAGTTATTTAAATCATTGTAATAGTTTATGTTTCAAACTGTATCTTATAGCTGGTATCCTCTTCATTTTTAGTGCCCCCATCCTCTATTTGATACTTAAATTGATTCTTCTTGCTGGGGTGGTATAATTCCATAAAACGAATTGTTACCCTGATACTTATATATTTAATGTAAACATATTCACAATTAAATAAATTTATATTCTTTACAGCCACATAGATTGCCATTTTAAACTCTTGATTGCAATCTTACCGTTCGAGATAAAATATATGTTTCGAGTATTTGTTTCTGAATGGATGAAACCTTTTGAATAGATCAGATAGATACCTCCCATCTTGATATTGTCAATATTTCAATACCAGATTTTTAATAGAATAGTTGTTGAATTTCTCCATATCATGACCTCCTTTTATTCGACCGACACTTTCTGTGCCATATAGTACAAAAATTTATTCTACCCCTTGTACCAAAATAGACTCTCATTTATTGACTATCTGTTGTAACGAAACTATAGGATGTAAACCTGATAACATAGATACATTACATTTCAGCACAATACGTGATATTTTAATTAATCTTTACACTTCGTTATTCAAATAATATTTTTGTATGATTAGTTTACAATCTTCAATATTTTTTCTTATTAATAGGTATAAGCGCTTATAGAGAAATAAAAATGAATCCTATACAATTATAAAAAAATAAACCTATAAGGAGAAATTATGTCTACTAAAAAAATCGTATTGTTATATGCAGGTCACAGTTACAGAGATTTTACTGATGCAGAATGCAAAAAAATAGTTACAGAGGGTAAGGCAACCGATTATCTTATTTTATCAGCCTATGCATTAAATTATTGTCAGGTAAATGATACCATCATTAAAAAAGAATGGGTAACTGCCAATGTCCCAAATTCACTTTTTGGGACAACAAATTCCACTGATATTGCCACAATCAGATCACAGATGAATGCTGAAATCGATAAGTATAGCAAATTCACCACTGCTGAACAACAGACACAAAACTATACCCACTTTGTAACTAAATCTGTTGAGCTTGCAGAGAGACTTATCAAAGCGGATTCCAATGCAAAAATATGGTTTTCATTTCCTCGTATTATTGATAACTGCTATGCTGCTGCTAACCGATTGAATTATTATTATCTTGATTATATTTTTAATCCTATCAAAAACAAAATGACAAATTACGGACATTGGGGAAATGTTGCTGGGTTTTATTATTCACATGAAGATGTTGGCGGATGGTATACAAAATTCAATATGGGATCTCCAAGCACTAATTTTGATAATCCATTAGTTCAAAATATGGCCTACACTTCAAATTTAGTAAAAAGTGCTGGAAAACAATTTTTATGGATACCATATTATAGACCTAGCAGTTATGAAAGAGCTGCATATGTAATAAATCAAACCAATATTTTTACCTATGCAATTTTACAGCCAAATTACTATTTTAACGCAGCAAATAATAATATTGCATTAATTAAAAACTGTGTAGAAAAACAACAATGTGTCAATACATCAAATATATTAATTGGAAGTAGTAAAACATCTTCAACGGAGATTGGAGCAGAATTTGAAGTTGATGCTAATATCAACTTAGACACTTCTAAATTAAATAGAGCAAATGCCTATATAACTGCATTCAGAACTTATAATACAGGTTCTGTTAGAAGACCTACTGCTGTTTATGCTGGTTTTCCAGATGACTATCTAAATTCCAATGTTTTTAATAAAATAACTTCCTTCTTTATTTAGATATCATTTGTACAAATTCTATAAAGTATATTATTTATAGCAGATATCAACCACCAATATGTAGATATGAGAGATGTTATGTTTGATGGTAAATGAGGGGTTCTTTCAACGTCAACAAAATACAGGGCTGTAACACTTGTGGAAGGAATAGCAGAGTTTGTGATTCTGCGACTCCTTCCATTTTCTTTATGTTCCTCCTGTATCTACCTTCTACTTATCAATAGGTTCCTCTTAAAATCTTATAGTTTTATAAGTTTTATAAATCAGTACAAATACCTTCAAATTTTATTGCATTTTTATAATCAGCAAACTAATGCTATAAAGTTAAAATGTATGATAATTTGACATTTTATCATGGAAATGTTATACTAAAATAGAAATCATTTCTTTGTGTTAGATAATGAATGAAAATATTATAGATATAAATTTAGTAGTCATTTTTTATTGCGAATAAATCAGTATATGTTTTGATAACTGGTGTATCCTTTGCTTATAGGCAAGGTAAATTCGTAGATTTAAAATGACTTTTTGGTGTAATTTAATATATATCCAAAAGAATTATTTTTTATAAAATGCCTGATATCTATCAGCAAATCATCAGACTTAATGATTACAGGAAGAATAGCTTCTTCTTTTATCCTATTTAAAGAAACTTGTAAACTATATAGCTCTTAATGGCTATATCATAATTATACTAGGGAGAAATAATAATGGATAAACCAAGAGTTTTAATCGGCACCCCAGTCTATCAAAAACCGGAAATATTGAAGGTATTTTTAGAATCCTTACAAAATCTAAAAAGTCACAGTTTTGTAATAGATTTTATGTTTGTAGATGATAACATCAATAAAGAATGTAGCCAATTATTATCAAGCTTTCAGAGGAATAACTCCTCCGTTCTGATTGTTCGTGGCGAAGAAAAGGGTATCTATTTGTGTAATGATGAATCTCACATGTGGAATGGTGATTTAATGCAAAAAGTTGCAAATTACAAAAATTCAATTATTAAACATGCAATAAATAATCACTATGACTATTTATTTTTTGTGGATTCAGATTTAATTTTGCACCCAAATTTAATTGAACACTTAAAATCCTTAGATAAGGAAATTGTTTCAGAAATATTTTGGAGCCAGTGGCATCATGATCAGCCTTTTCAACCAAATGTTTGGCTGTTTGATGAATACGACTTAGTTCCTAAGAAGTTAGGTGAAAAGCTTTCTGAGAAAGAAAAAGAGATAAGGCAATCTAAATTTTTAAATCAATTAAGAATTCCAGGAGTTTATGAAGTTGGTGGATTGGGTGCATGTACTCTGATTAAAAGAAGTGCACTATTAAAACAGGTAAACTTTGAACCCATAAGTAATGTTAATATTTGGGGGGAAGATAGATTTTTTTGTATAAGAGCTGCGGTTTTAGGTGTTTTACTTTTTGTAGATACCCACTACCCTGCCTACCATATTTATAGAGAAAGCGATTTGGCTGGTGTTTCTGACTATGTGAAACAGAATCATGCAGATGTCTCATTTGTACGCAACTATAAGAAGTCAGGAAATAAAATAACGCTTTCTATGGTTGTGAAGAATGAGGAAAACCGTTATTTGATTCAAGTGCTAAACAGCTTAAAAGGGCATATTGATGAGGCTGTTATTATTGATGATGGGAGCACTGATCATACTGTAAATATATGCAAAGACATTCTAAATAACATTCCTTTGCATATCATTAAAAATGAGCATTCTCTTTTTGCAAATGAATCCAAACTAAGACAAAAACAATGGAGAGAGACCATAAAAACAAATCCTGATTGGATTTTAAATCTTGATTCAGATGAAATATTGGAGGATAGCTTTTGGGAAAATTCCAGAGAGCACCTAGACAATATGGAATATGATGTTTATTGTTTCCGACTTTATGATATGTGGGATGAATTGCACTATCGAGAAGATAAGTACTGGAATGCCCACAGTATTTACCGCCCATTTCTAATGAGATATCAGCCTGATTTTAACTATCTATGGAATGAAACACTACAGCACTGTGGAAGATTTCCCATGAATACTTTTTCTTTTAATAAATTCGACTTAAATTTCCGTATTAAGCATCTTGGCTGGGCCACAAAAGCTGATAGAGAGGCCAAGTTTAAAAGATATCAGGAGTTAGACCCAGATGCTGTTTACGGAATCAAAGAACAATACGATTCCATTTTGGATGCTTCCCCTAATCTAGTAAAATGGGCGGAGGATGAAATACAATGAAAAGTATGAAAAAAAAAATCAATGTGGGTGTTGGATTTGTAACCGGGCGTAAGAATTTTAAGAGTGTAGCAAAAACGTATGTAAATAACTGGAATGAATCCGGCATTGTTGACAGCAAAAAATATGCCCTTCACTTGTTTGTGGCATATGATTTGGCTTATAAAAGCACCAAGGTAAGTGATTATAAAATATCCGATGAAGAAATCCTTGACTCTGTGGATTCCGCTTTTTATATAGGCTCTTCCTCAATTATAACTGAGGTGCAATATCTTGTGGAAAATAAAGTAATTAGCTTAAAAGAGGCAGAATTAATCTTTGGTGAAGGTTACGCCATGAAAAGGAATGCAGTCATGTATTTTGCACTAAAAAACAAAATGGACTACCTTATTTTTCTTGATGATGATGAATATCCTATTGCAACTTTAAGAGTTCGAGATAGTACTGTCTGGAAAGGTCAGGAAGTCTTATCAACACATATTGACAATATCAAATATTGTGATATGACCCATGGGCATCATTGTGGTTATATTTCTCCCATACCATATTTAGAGTATAATGAAAAACTCTCAGAAGACCAATTTAAAACATTTGTAGAATCTATTAGTAATGATATTATAAATTGGGAATCTGTTAAAGAAAAAATGCTCAATGGTGGGGTGACTTATGCAAATCTTGATATTATTGAAAGTAAAAAAGTAGAAATAGTCAAAGAAATGAATGGTATGAAATTTATTTCAGGTGCCAATTTAGGATTTAATCTAAAAGACACTGATAAAATATTTCCATTTTATAATCCTCCAGGTGCAAGGGGTGAAGATACTTTTTTAAGCACATGTCTTAGTGAATGTACCATTAGAAAGGTTCCCTGTTATACATTTCATGATGGTTTTTCAACCTATCAGAACCTATTAATAGGTGTTCTACCAAATCACCTAAAAACCATGAATGCGGAGACAAGTGCAATCGCCAAAAGATTTTTACAAGCTTCTCTAGGTTGGGTTCGCTATAAGCCTCTTCTTATTTACATTACACACCAGAAGAATTATGAAACTGAAATATCTAAAATAAAGGAAGACTTATCAAGGGTAATACCCAGCATATGTGATTATTTTAATAATGACAATTTTAAAGACATTTTAAGTGAACTTGAATTTTTTGATGAACATGTGCAGGAGCATTATAAGGATTTTGAAAACACAAAATGTGCATGGATTAAAATAGTAAAATTTCTGGAAGGTAGAACCATATAAAAAATGTGTTTCACAATTCGGATTAAGTCGTCTGCTAAAGCAGGCAGATAGGAAAATTAAATGAAAAAAATAAAAGTTATGACTGTATTCGGCACACGTCCAGAGGCTATAAAAATGTGTCCATTAGTATTAGAATTAGGTAATCATAACAACATTGAAAGCATTGTCTGTCTCACAGGACAGCACAGACAGATGCTTGATCAGGTAATCGACATCTTTAAAATCAAAGTTAACTATGACCTAAATATAATGAAACCAAATCAGACTCTAACAACAATTACTGCAAGTGTACTGGAAAACATGGATCAGGTGCTTTTAAATGAAAAACCTGACTTAGTTCTGGTTCATGGTGATACTTCAACCTCATTTTCTGTGTCACTAGCAGCATTTTATCATCAAATTCCGGTAGGCCATGTGGAAGCTGGGTTACGTACATTTAACAAATACTCTCCATTTCCTGAGGAGATGAATCGTGTGCTTACCTCTCGAATTGCTGAGCTGCACTTTTCTCCTACCATACAAAATAAACTTAATCTAAAAGCTGAGGGAATTACAAAAAATGTATTTGTCACAGGAAATACTGTGATAGATGCTCTAAAAACCACTGTAAAAGATGGCTATCATTACAAAAATAATGTACTTAGAAACATTGATCTGGTGACCAAACGCACCATACTTATGACTGCTCACCGAAGAGAAAATCTAGGAAAACCTCTGGAAAACATTTGCCATGCTGTTAAACGTGCCGCAATTGAATTTGATAATATCCAATTTATATATCCTGTACATCTAAATCCTGAAGTGCGCAATACCGTATTTGATATTTTGACTGGAATTTCAAATGTATACCTCATTGACCCCCTTGATGTTGAGGATATGCACAATTTGATGAGTCGCAGTTTCTTGGTGCTTACTGATTCTGGAGGGCTACAAGAGGAGGCTCCAAGTTGTGGTGTACCTGTGTTGGTAATGCGTACCGAAACCGAGCGTCCAGAAGCTGTTGAAGCCAAAACTGTGCGAGTTGTTGGGGTGAATGAACAAAATATTTATGATAGTATTGTAGAGATGCTCACCAATAACGAGACCTATAATTCTATGCAGCGGGCAATCAATCCATATGGTGATGGCAGTGCCAGCAAGCAAATTGTAGCTGCCATTTTGGAATGGTTTACAGACACTCATTTCTGAGTGTCTTTCTCCTGTTACATCACCGCTACATTTTTTGTAGCAATAATAGCAACCCCAGTTCCTCCACAATTCTCTATTAATACATCACCAATTTTAACAGGAGCCCATACTTTTGCCATATGAATTTCCTTCATAACATCCATAATTTTTCCTTTGGGAATATCACACTCCGTCTTAACTGATACCAGTTTAATTTCACCATTATGTACTAGGATACTAGAAGTCACAATTCTGGTAGGACTTAGTACCTCTTTTTTCCCATAAACATCACCTCTTGCACAAGTATTTCCATGCACTTCTATTTTTTCACCATCTACAAAAACCGTTAATGGGCAGCCAAGAGGACAGCAAATACATATCATATCTCTCTTTTCCATCTTACTCTACCTCCGTACAAATTACAATTTTCTTCAGATTTGGATAGTTTTCAAAGCTGCTTTTTTTCAACTCCAACTGCTCCATTTCCCCTGGAGCCAACACTTTCTTCTTTTTTCGGTATACAATATCATCATCATAATATACCGTAATATAACGATTCTTAAACACATCCCCCACACGGAAACGAACCATAACCTTATCTTGCATCTGTTCTATATTAAGCATTTGAGGAATTGTATATCTTACTCCATTTTCTGCAATTAGAGCTACATGATTCCCCTGCTCTTTTTGACCATCTCCTACTCGCTGAACATAAGCCGCAGCATTAGTACCTGCTAAAGAGGCCTCCTCAGACACAAAATCTACCAGATCATGAACATGCAAAACATTGCCACAGGCATAAATCCCTTCTGTCTCAGTCTCCAGTTTATCATTTACATTAGGACCTGAAGTAATGTTGTTCATAGATACCCCTGCACCTTTTGTCAATTCGTTTTCTGGAATCAATCCCACCGATAACAGCAAGGTATCGCAAGAATAATCCTCCTCTGTACCAGGAATTGGTTTGAGATTTTTATCCACCTGAGCCAAAGTCACTCCTGTCACACGGTCTTTCCCATGAATATTCACTATGGTATGGCTTAATTTTAGTGGAATCCCGTAATCATCCAAGCATTGAACAATATTGCGTTTTAAACCTCCGGAAAATGGCATTAGTTCTGCCACCACATTCACCTTAGAACCTTCCAAAGTCATTCTGCGTGCCATAATAAGTCCAATATCACCAGAACCAAGGATGACCACCTCTTTTCCCACACAACAACCATCTATATTCATGAGTCGCTGGGCAGTACCTGCTGAGTAAATACCAGCTGGACGATATCCTGGAATATTAAGAGCTCCTCTTGGTCTCTCACGGCATCCCATGGCCAAAATGATGGCTTTCGCTTTTATTGTCTTCAAACCTTCCTTATGGTTACTATACATAATTTCTTTTTCCCGATTGATGTCAAGTACCATAGTATTTAATTTATAAGGAATCTTTTCTTCCTTCACCATGTCAATATAACGGGCTGCATATTCCGGTCCTGTAAGTTCTTCCTTAAAAGTATGGAGTCCAAAGCCATTATGAATACACTGGTTTAAAATGCCTCCCAGTACATGATTTCTCTCCAATATGAGGATATCCAACACTCCGCCATTTCTTGCTGCCAGAGCTGCTGCCATCCCCGCCGGACCTCCACCAATAATTACAATATCATGTTGTATCATCTGTCTCATCTCCTATCTATCTCCACTAAGCATCTGTGAACCTGGTGCATTTTTACAGATATCCTCCATCTTCATATCCAACTCTCCAGCCAGTATCTCCATAGTTTTTGTAATACAAAAACCAGCCTGACATCTTCCCATACCCTGACGAACTCTTCGTTTGATACCATCAAGAGAAGTAGCCCCCAATGTTCTATGAATGGCATCTACAATTTCACCTTCGCTGACATTTTCGCATCGACAAACGATGGTTCCATAATCCGGATTTTCCTTTATCAGTTTCAGACGTGCCTCCTTACTCATAGATGCTACATGGGGAATGCCCTTTCTTGTTTCTATAAAGTCAACCTTTTTCTTAGCTCCTGACTTCTCCCCTATGATATTTGCCAAATAAATACCAATCGCTGGTGCACAGGAAAGTCCTGGTGACTCTATACCTGCTGCATCAAAAAAACCATCAGCACCTTTCGCCTCCCCAATGATAAAATCATCCTGATCTTCATGAGATCTAAGTCCAGCAAAAGAGGTAATCATCTGTCTAAAAGGAATATTTTTTACGCTGATTGATGATTTTTCGATAACAGCTTCCAACTCTTTTGCCATAGTAGCAGTTTCCTCTTTATCCTCAACATTGGCAGCTGTTGGTCCAACCAGCAGATTCCCATGTATGGTAGGAGTAACGAGAATTCCTTTTCCATCTTTCCCAGGTAATTGAAAGATTGTATGTGTTATGTGTGCCCCTGATTCCTTATCAAGCAAACAATAAGTACCTCTTCTTGGGGTAATGTGTATTTTTTCACTACTTACCATATTATGGAATATATCCGCATAAACTCCTGCTGCATTTACCACATAGCGAGTCGTTATAATACCTGATGAGGTCATCAAATGAAATCCATCTTCTACTTTTTTAATACCTGTAACCTCAGTATTCATTTTAAACTCAACTCCATTGTCACAAGCATTTTCTGCCAAAGCTATGGTTAGACCAAAAGGACATACAATACCTCCACTTGGTACATATAAAGCTGCAACCACCTTATCCGCCAAATTTGGTTCTAAGTTTCTAGCTTCGTCACCACTGATTATGCATGCCCCTTTAACACCATTAGCCAAACCTCTCTCATATAATTGTAGAAGAGCTGGCTTATCTGACTCATTAAAACACAAAACCAAGGAGCCATTACGTTTAAACTCAAAATCCAAATCTTTAGAAAGCTGTTCCATTAATTGATTTCCCAATACATTAAATTGCGCCTTTAATGTTCCTGTAATTGAGTCATGACCGGCATGAACGATGGCACTATTCGCTTTGGAAGTTCCTGAGCATACATCTTCTTCTTTTTCTAGTAGGCAGACTTTTAAATCATATCTGGATAGTTCTCTGGCAATTGCAGATCCAATGACCCCACCTCCAATAATGGTTACTTCATACTCAAATCTATTCATGGACTTTCTCCTCTCTTATTTCTCATTCATCATCTTGCGCCCAAAACAGAGCACAGCGAACCGCTCTTTTCCAGCCTTTTATCAATGTTTCTCGTTGTTCTTCTAACATGTTTGGAGAAAAATTTCGACCAATTTTCCAATTTCCGCAAATCTCCTCCCTATCCTTCCAATAACCTGTAGCAATTCCGGCCAGATATGCCACCCCTAGAGCTGTAGTTTCAATGCATTGGGGTCTGGCTACTGCTGCACTTATGATATTAGATTGAAACTGAAGAAGGAAGTTATTGGCAGATGCACCCCCGTCCGCCTTAATAGTTCTGAGTGTAATGCCCGAATCCTGCTCCATAACCTCCAAGAGATCATAAATCTGATATGCTAATGATTCTATAGTTGCCCTTACCAAATGTTTTTTATTCCCCCCCCTAGTCAAACCCACAATCATGCCTCTTGCATATTGATTCCAGTGGGGTGCTCCTAAACCTGCAAAGGCAGGTATCACATATATGCCAGCTGTATCATCTACCTCATTACTGTATATTTCAGATTCTTCTGCATCTTTTAACAAACAAAGTTCATCTCTTAACCACTGAATGGAGGCTCCCCCTGCAAATACACTTCCTTCCAAAGCATATTCCACTCCCCCATCAATTCCTACTGCAATGGTAGTGAGAAGACCATGCTTGGATTCTACTGCTTTTTCTCCTGTATTCATCAACATAAAACATCCGGTTCCATAGGTAATCTTCACATCTCCAGGATCAAAACAACACTGTCCAAATAAAGCTGCCTGCTGATCTCCAGCCACACCTGCAATAGGAATTGAACTCCCTATCACATCTTTAGATGTAAATCCAAACATACAACTAGATGGCTTCACTTCTGGAAGCATACAAAAAGGTATATGAAAATAATCTAAAAGTTCCTGATCCCAACTTAACTTCCTAATATCAAAGAGCATGGTTCTAGAAGCATTGGTATAATCCGTTACAAATACTTTGCCTTTTGTTAATTTCCAAATCAGCCAGGTATCTATGGTTCCAAACAGAAGTTCCCCCTGTTCTGCTCTTTCTCTGGAGCCCTCCACATGATCTAATATCCATGCAATTTTGCTACCTGAGAAATAGGCATCTGGTATCAGACCCGTTCGTTCTCTGAATTTGTTTGCAAGGCCATCCTCTTTTAGTTTCTCTATCATATCTGAGGTGCGGCGGCACTGCCAAACAATCGCATTGTAAATAGGAAGTCCTGTATTTTTATCCCATACAACTGTGGTCTCTCTCTGATTGGCGATTCCAATGGCTGCAATATCATCTATTTGAGCACCAATCCCGTCCAGTGCCTTCTGGATTATGCTTATCTGAGATGACCATATTTCAATTGGATCATGTTCCACCCATCCTGGTTTAGGATAAATCTGCCTAATTTCTTGTTGTGATGCACCACAGACCTCCCCTTTTTGATTAAACAAAATACATCTGGAACTGGTGGTTCCCTGATCCAAGGTCATAATATAGTTTCCCATTATATGTTCTCCTTTCCAAAACAATCCGTTAATTTCCTTTATTTCACATTCCAATCATATCAAATACCTCATATGAAATATCCACCATATACCCTCTCTTAGGATTTGGATATTTAATTTGTATGGATTTCAAGCGATTACTGTAATACCAACCAAAAGTTGCTGATTCAAATTTTTTGTTATAGAGATAATGAGGCACTTCTATTTCATCAATTTTAACCAGATAAGGAGCCTTTTCATGATGTATCATATCTATATACATATGTTCAATAGTGGTATCATACGTACCTTCTTGAGTAAATGTAAGAACTGTGTGAATACCCGTTTTCATCTGAATCTTAGTCTTTAAATAATTCATATTCTGATACTCCAGAGAAAATCCATCATCTTCGTATAAAACAAATTCCCCATCACAATCATCAGCACATAACAGATGAATTCCATCTTCGTATTGTGTCTGTAAGTTTTCCATTTGATTTAGTGCCATTGGAACAATAGCACCACCACGAACAAACAGAGGAATACTTCCTAAATCCACTTCCACTGAAATACTCTGACCTCCGTTGTAACAAGTTCTAGTGTAAAAATCGTAAAAGATCTCTTTTTTAGGAAGATAAATTGTTCTGTTTACGGCACCTTTTTCCACAACATTGGCTATAAGAAGGAAGTCACCAAACATAAAATCAATTCCTTCCTCATAGCAGTCCTCATCATGTTGGAACATACTAAACATAGGTTCCATAATTGGCAACCCAATTATATGAGCACGTTCCATTAATGAATACAAATATGGTATCAAACGGTAACGAAACTTAATTGCATTTCTGATATAATCGGTACAGTCACTATACATCCATGGCTCAGTTACCGTATTATTGGTGTTTACAGAATGAATAGAAAAACGTGGTTGAAAAATTCCATTTTGAATCCATCTCACTAGCAGTTCTGCCTCTGGTGACTGGCCATAAAATCCTCCTATATCACATCCTTGATTGGCTACTCCTGAAAGACTCATTCCCAAAATAGTTGCAATATTATATTTTAAGGACTCCCAGCAGGTAAGATTGTCGCCTGCCCAAGTTTGTGCATATCGTTGAATGCCACTATGTCCGGAACGACACACAATATATGGACGTATATTTGGATAGGTCTTTTGGATTGCTTCCCCTGTAATCTGGCACATAATATTTGACATAACTGATTTTAACTGGCCTATGGTTCCGCCTTTTCCATCGAAATTACAGATACAGTCTTTATCTACCAAACTGTCATATTCACAGTTATCATTCCATACTGAATTAGTTCCCATTAAAAGTACTTGTTCTGTTAACATTTCCTTCCACATTTGGCGGGTAATTGGATTTGTAAAATCAGCAAAAATGCCTTTTCCTCCCCACCAAGTACCAATTCCAGGTCCATCTGCCTGACTATTTTTCACAAAAATATCGTTCTTTTTCATCTTCTCTAGAGCCGGATGGCTCAGTAAAATCCCAGGTTTTACATTAGGCGATACAGACACGCCTCTTTTTTTCATCTGTGCGAAAAAATCCTTAGGATTTTTAAATCTCTTATAATTCCAAGTAAAGACACACCGTTTATTGCCTTCTGATGTTTCTTGCACTGTATAACCAGAAGACAATTGGAATCCATCTACTGGTATTCCTTCTGCTTTTGTAGTGTCAATAAACTCCAGAATTTCATCATCACAATTCTCATCCAACTCAGAATAATACATAGAGGATCCTAGATATCCCAGAGCATAACGTGGCAGCATAGCAGACTTTCCAGTTAGATCCGTATAACGTTCCACTACCTTACGAATATCAGGTCCTGCAATAATAAATAAATCAATATCTCCTCCATCAGACCGATAACGACTATATGGTTTCCAATAGTTACTCTTTTCACGACCCATATCAAAATCACACTCATAAGTATTGTGATAGAAATAACCCACGGCCTTTTTTGAATCACGGTTTAGTTTGATATAAAATGGAATGTGTTTGTAAAGAGAATCTGTTTCTTTTGGATCATATCCCATTGCGTCCTTAGGACTCATAGCTAGAAATTTGTGAGCCTTATTAATATGACCACTTTTCTCACCAAATCCATAAAAACAATCTGTTGGATTTATTTCACTAGTATGAATACGACGGTGATTACTGTCCTCCATATAAGCCAAATCAGCAATATCCCCATGAAGCATAGTTCCTTCTTGATCAAAAATACGAATGCAAAATACATCTTTTTCAATTACTACTTTCAACATCTTTCCCTGTAAAATGAAATTGTCAGGGAATTCTGTTTTAACCGCATCTGCAACCTTTATCCTTTTTCTAGAGTCTTTTAATACCCCATCTATTCTGTCATCCCAAGCTGTCATGACCAGACTATAGGATTCTTCTTCAAAATCTCCATCAAATCCGGCACGAATACGCACAATGAAGTCTGTTAAAAACCAAATCCGCACTTCCACCCCGTTTGTTTTAACAGAGAAAAAATTATCTTTTTTCGTAACTCCATATACTTTTGTACATATTTTCATAAAATGGTTCCTCCTTATTTTAATGTTTTTGGATAAATATGCAGATTTTTTCTTATGAAAAGGGGACGACACAAAACCGTCCCCTTATAAAGATGTTACATCTATTGAATATCTTTTAATGTCTGCGTCATTAAACCATCTATCTCTATTAAATACTCCTCAACGGAAAGTTTACCAGCCAGTACCTCAATAAGCTTTTCTTTCATATCTGTTTGTACTGCCCCAGTAAATGCTTGATAGCCCCATTCTGCACCTGGCTGTGGATCTGTTGCTTGTAACTCCTCAGAAAAGGTATTAAAGAATTCAGCACCAAACTCATAATTAAGTTTTTCATTCCCTTTAACTTGAGAAAGGTAACTATTTTCTTGGCAATATACTGCATTGTTTTCTGCTTTTGAAATCCACTCTATAAATTCAGCAGCTTCTTTTTCTACTCCTGTATTCTGAAATGCTGCCAGATATTTTCCTCCGGGAACCGATGAGCGTACTTTGTCTTTAGGAAGGTAGGTAACACCCCACTCAAAATCTGTGATTTCGTCCTTATAGTTTGCAATCATCCAGCTTCCGCTAAAATGCATTGCCACCTGACCTGTACGAAACATATTATTGGGATTTTCAGAACCTAGCCATACAGAATCCGGAATAATTTGTTCATTATGTAATTCCTTAAAGAAACTAACTGCTCTGTTCATCTCTGGTGTATTAAAGTTAGATGCTGATAAATCTTCAGTCAACATACTTGCTCCGGCTTCATACATGAGTGTACTGAAACGATGAGCAGACTTATCAAAAACCAATCCATATTTACAGTCACTTTTTTCCATAACTGTTTTCATAGTCTCTTTCCATTCCTCCCAAGTCCACACCTCATCAGGAGATTGTGGAACAGATACTCCTGCCTTTTCAAAAGCTGTCTTATTATAAATCAGACCATTGGCAGTGATATCCATAGGAGCTGCAAGAACTTTTCCGTCATATTGAAATTTAAGACCTTCACCAAAGCTGTTAACAAAGGCATCCTTATCAGATACATACTGGGATAAATCCAATAACTGATTTTGAAAAAGTCCAAGGTTTGTCATTCTAGCTAGTGCAGGTGCCTCTTTTCCATTGAGCATGTTTTTAATCTTGTTCTCATACTCAGAAAATGGAACTTCAATTAGTTCAATTTTAATATCTGGATGATCCGCTTCATATAATTTAGCCAGCCTTAGGAAAGATTCCCCCTCTTTTCCATCACTAAACCAAACAACATCCAGTGTTTTTGTTTTCTGTTCTGCTACATTGGCCTGTTTTGCACACCCAGATAAAGTCCCCAATACCATAATTCCTGCTAACAACATAAATAATTTCTTTTTCATATACACCTTCTCCTTTACTTGTGATAATACTATTTTATCAGTTATCTTGTACAAAAAGCTTCAAATAAAAGCGATAAACTTATTCATTATTGTCATTTTCCTACATTTGGTTTAAGTTGTACCAATTTTCTCTTTCGCATATTGTTTAGGCGTAATTCCACTACTTTTCTTAAATACTGATATAAAATGGCTGTCACTATTATAGGATAATTGAGTAGCAACCTCTGTCACAGAATATCCCTTCTTTAATAAGGATTTTGCGGCAGTTACTTTCTGGTTGGTCACATACTGAGCCAGTGTAAAACCTGTCTCTTTTTTAAAATAGTGGCTGAGATAATGGCGGCTCATATAAAATTTCTTTGCAATATCATCCAATTCCATTTTTTCTCCCACGTGGACACTAATATGTTTTTTAATCTGTTCTATTCTCTCCCTATGCAACACAGGATCCTTAAATTCCACCTTGGTTTTCTCCTTAGTTTCATTCCCTTTTGTAGTCTCTTTAGGATTTTCCTGTCCCTTCATAAAAAACTGATACATTTCATTAATAGATACCATTAATTCTAAAATTGATAACTTTATCTTTACCTTTTCCTTGTCTACTTTTCCACCATTAATATTCTCTTCAATTTTACCCATAAGTGTTTCTACCTTAGCTAAATTGCCCTCTGATAGATGGAGCTTGTGTATAAAATTGCCTGATCTATTTTCAAAAAACATGGTAAAATCGTATTCAAAAACTTCTGACATATGTTGCAATAACTCTGGTTCAAACATCAGTACATAACGATAATGAGGTTTGCCCACTGCACCACAGGTTCTATGATACTCTTTGTTGTTGAGAAGAAATAAATCACCAGCATTAATATTATAAGAACGGTTTCCCACTTCCAAGGTTGCACCATCACATAGGAATAAAATGATTTCATACTGGTTATGAAAGTGAAAGTCCTGCATAGCCCAGTTATGGGTACTGCCATGAAAATAATACAAAGATTCAAATTCTTCAAAAAATACCCGTTCTTTCATTTTAATCATCACCCTTTCTAATGCCAGTACTCTGTCATAGCTTCTTGAAGATTCAAAATCATGAGTGCCTGCCCATATGTCATAGGACAGCAGGGAATATCCTTATAGAATTCCTTTGAATCTCCAATAGGTGTCCCATAAGACACACTAAGCACTGTTCCGTCTTGAGTTATATAATCCATAATATGTAACATCCCTTTTTCAACTAAATCCTTATACTCTTTCGGATCCAAAACACCAGCTCTTATGCCCTGCATAATTCCACACAGAAACGCTGCGCTTCCAGATACCTCAATATAAGAAGTCTCATCGTTAATAACCGTATGCCAAAGACCTTGCTCCTTATCTGCATATTGTTTTAGTGCATGTACCTGTGCTTTATAAACGCTTATAAAATATCTTTTTAAGGCATCATCCATAGAAATCCCAGACAGCAATTCCATAATACCAACTGTATACCAGCTATTTCCCCTTGCCCAATACACTTCTCCATAATTATGATTTCCAATAAAATTATATCCATGAAAAAACAGATGTTCTTTTTTATCATATAAATATTTAATATGATTTAGAATCTGATAATTCACTTCATCAAGACAGTCTTTCCTGTTTAGAATTTCACCTGCTCTAGCCAGAAATAATAAGTTCATAAAAATAGTATCTATGAGAATTTCTCCATGGTTTGGATCCCCAGTAATCATGTGCTGGAAGCAGCCATCTCCTGTACGAATGAGCTTCTTATCATCCATAATCCATTTGACCCACTCCTCAATGAGACTTAGGTAACTTTCCTTTTTAGAAATCTCATAAAGATAGGTAAGAGTAAGCATGGGTGCGGTGGTATTTACATTTTTTTCAAGAATTCCTTCTTCTAAACGATTATCAAACCACTCAAACAGGAACTTTAATATCTCTTGATTTTTACTTATGTTATAATACTTATAAAGACCAAATATGCCTACTCCCTGTGGCCACTCCCAACAATCTATGTCAATGAGGCTTATTGGAAATTTTTCTTCCATTGTGTTATTTTTCATAGACATCATCCTGCTAGCAACCAGATTTAGTTTTATCTCCAATTCATTATAGCTTATCATATTTGTTTATCTCCTATCATAAATCACTATTCTCCTCGTAACTCTACAATTCCTTTCACTGACAATGGATAATGGTAAATCTTATCATCATTTACATAGCATACATTTTCCTTATCAATTCTATAATTCATTTCAATTCCATCCTTAACCATAACTTCCTTTTCATCATTAATGGCAATTTCGATGCTATTAAATGACAGAAAAAATTCCTGCAGGGTATCATAGTCAGAACTCCTTGCAACCTTAATGACCCACACATTAAGCCTGCCTTGACTGATGAATTCCCGATGGCGGCATGGACCATCCATCTGCATCTCCAAACCATTCATAGCTTTCACACCAATATAACCGCCATCTTTTTCCAAGACAATGGAACTTGTTTCTCCCATATACTGTTTGAATTCAGCCAAAGGTATATACGCATGTGTATATCCTATTCTATGTGACTCTTCTATATCAAATTTCAGTATACTGATCCCTTGATGTTGCATAGCCATTGGCAAAATCCCATTTCCTGCCCAAAAATTTGGTCTTCCACTGCCATAAGGCTGAGATTCCCCTGGATGGTTTACGAACACCTGGGCAAGCTCATCAATGGTGGCTTGGACAATATGCTCCTGATATCCACTTTTAAATGGCTTAAATCCCACAGCAGTAGAAAGGAGTACATCTGAATTTTTATAAAGATACAAGTTTACATGTTGTTCAAAACCTTGGGTATTTTGATGAATCAATTCCTTGGAACCGAATAACTGTAAATAGCATTTGTATTCTTCTGGAGCTTCATAATCACCCAAAATAAGTGACAAATATCCAATTGCTGATCGATTTATATAACCTGCATTGTATGCTACATAGAGAATGGAAGTGGTGCCTGCGTTATAATTACCTTTCATCTCTTTCTCATAAGTTCTGCCAAAGCTTGTCATCACTGCACCCTTATGCTCATTGATGCTTAATGCATAGAAAATCATATCCAGAGCCCGTTTTGCTTTATGGTGCATTTCACTGTCTTTAGGTGTGAGATTATATAGCGTCCCTAATCCCAAAATATCTATGGGAATATAAGCATTGGAATTCCATTCTGTAATAAACTCATTAAAAAAACCTTCAAACCATTCATTAAGTAGTAATGTTGCTTTCTTTTGTTGTTTCCTACCTGTTAAACCACTGTTTAAAAATAAATGATCTGGTAGGTACTCTCCAACGAAATACTGGCAGATGTGGAATAAAAGTGCATGGTTCTCACTAAAGAACCACATAACATCATCTCCTGGCTCATCAATCCAGTAGCGGTAATTGACCATGGTATCTTCTATCTTAGCTTTTAAATTCTCACTGAGTAACTCAAAAAAGGTATGATAGATATAAATTATGATAATAAAATGAAAGTCTGAACAATCCTTTCTTTTTCTCACCCCTTCAAGTTCCTCTGTAATCATCTCTTCTGCTTTTTCGTATTGAATACCTCGTTTAAATAATACAGCCGCTTTATATACGTTGTTTACACTATATTGTAAAACAATATCCAGTGCATGTTGTTTTCTCTCTTCTAAATCCTCCTCATGATATTTTAGAAAATCCTCCCTTACCAATTGATTTCCTATTTTTCGTTTGAGCACAATCCCATCTAACTCTAATTTCACTATAAAATAGTAATATCCTGGAAGTATTTCATCTGAATGGAGTAACTCTACAACTTTCTGCCCCTTTTTCAAAGAGTAGGTTCTTGTTTCTATGAGTTTCTGGGAATTCTCCATTTTTTCAATAAAGTCCCCAGGAGCAATTATGACGTCAAAATTCAATGGACAATCACAATCATTATATATCTGCAATTTTACCAACTCACTTATGTATGCTTCCTTATCAAAACAAATCTGATCCAACATAGATTCCAAAACTTTTAACTTTTCTATAGAAACTTCCTCTTTTATAGATAGTTTTATGGTAAGTAAACAATCTCCTATTCTCCTGATACGAAAATAATAATCGGTATCTCGTTCCGCTAAATCATCCAGACAAATAATAAACTTATTATCGCCTTCTTTAAGATTTACTAAGACTCTGCTACTCTTTGACATATTTCTAGTAAATGGTGTAAAATCTGTAACCATTTCATCATTTACCCATAAAGTCATACCACCACAGGTAGTGATTTCAAATTCTACTGCTTCCTCTTTTTCTGCTTTTACAACCACATAACTATATGATCTCAAATAAGTAGGAGTATAATAAAAACCTGATTCCTCCAGACCTATATTTCCAAATGGAACATACATAGAGGCAAAACGATTTTCACCAAATACACAAATCTTTTCTTCCATTCCAAATGTACTCACATCAACATATGGTGGAAGTTCTCCCTTTCTATTAGATATAAATTCCTTCCTGCATGGATTTTCGTGAATGGAGAATCCCTTTTTTAACCATTCATTGACCCGCCCACTTAAGGTTGCTTTTTCAAATCTCTGAGGTTTTGTATAAATACCAGTTGTCAAAAATCGATTTATATACCCTTCTGCCATTAAGGGATATTCAACATACTTCATTGTTTGTTTCCTCTCTTTCTTATCCTTTCACACCACCAGCTGTCATGCCTCCAATAATATATTTTTGCAGACACACAAATACTAAAATCACTGGAATCATAGAAATCACTGACATTGCTAAAAGGCTATTCCAGTCTACAGAATATTCTCCTGAAAAGTTTGCAAGTGCAAGCTGTATGGTATACTTTGCTTTGCTGTTAATAACCAATTTTGGCCATAAATAATCGTTCCATCTCCACATAAATGAAAAAATACAGAGAACGGAAATCACTGGTTTTGCTAATGGAAGCATGATTTTTAGTAGAATATTTAATTCTGATGCTCCATCAATACGTGCGGCTTCCATATATTCATCCTGAATTCCCTCATAGTATTGTTTGATTAAAAATACCGCTGTCGGTGAGGCAACAGCAGGAATAATTAGCCCCCACAAATTATTGTATAGATTGGTGGCTACGATTACCTTAAAAATAGGAATCATGATTACTTCTAGTGGAATCATCAAAGTAGCTAATACAATTGCAAACAATATTGATTTCCCCTTAAAATCATACTTTGCAAATGCATAACCAGACATTACATTAACAACCACGGTTAATAATGTTGCCACAACACTAGTAAAGACTGTGTTTAAGAAATATCTGGCGAAATTACTGCCTTTCATAGCCAATATGTAGTTGTTGAGAGATGGATTTTTACCAAAAAGAGTAGGTGGCCAGGAAAATAATTCTCCCACAGATTTAAATGAAGAACCAATGACCCAAAGTATTGGCATTAAAAATAGGATTGTAAGGAAAATCAATAGGAGTATCAAAAAAATCCATCCAACAGATATGTTCTTTTTTTTATTCTGCATCCAGCCCACCCCCTTTATTTAAACGAAATTGGAATATTGTTAAAATTGCCAACAGGGCAAAAAGTATAGTTGTCATAGCACAAGCATATCCCATCTGATTTTTCTCAAATCCTGTTTCCTGTATAAGCTGCACCATAAACTTTGTAGAACCAGCAGGTCCCCCCTGTGTTAACCCATAAATCAGCGGATAAGCTTTAATGACTGTAACTGTGGATAACACTAATACCAAGAGATTGGTAGGTTTTAACAATGGTAATGTGATATATAAAAACTGCTGCCAGAATCCCGCGCCATCAATATTTGCTGCCTCATAATAAGTTTCTGATATTGATTTAATACCAGCAATAAACATTACCATATAATATCCCGCCATACTCCATGTAGTTACAAAAATTACAACTGCCATTGCTATCTTCGGATTGGTTAACCATTTTACACTTGAATTCCCCATGGTTATCAACAGATAGTTAATCAAACCAAAATCTTCTCCCAGTAAAAATCTCCAGGTAAGACCTACTATAATACTAGAAATCATGGTCGGCCAATAGAATACAGCACGGAAAAAGTTGCTACCTTTCATTTTTCTTGTTAAAATAAGTGCCAACATTAAAGCGGATATAAAAACTGCTGGAACCGTTATACAAGTATAAATCATAGTGTTAAAAAATGAAGCCAGAAAATTCTTATCCCCTATTAACTTTACATAATTTTTTAACCCCACAAACTCTTGTGGATTAATTCCATCCCATTTCATAAATGAAATCAACAAACCATTCAAAGCTGGAAAGAATAAGAACAATCCGAATATCACCAATGTAGGCACTAAAAGCAAATATGGAAATACTTTTTGTTCAAAATTTTTCAATTGTACACTCCCCTTTTTCTATTTTTATAATTATATCATATTTTTTAATACAAATATTTCAAATTATTATACAAATATACCATATTATAGTTGTGTATTGTTTTTTGTACGTAGTAGATACTTGAACATTTACTGTCTTCCAAATGCAAAGAACACGGAGCTAGTCTTTCAGACTGTTTCCGTGTTCTATGTATGCTAAGCCATTTGGTTTTATCTTTTATTAACTATTATTTTTATCAAAATATAAGCAGCTAAAGCAAAAAACACCACATTAGTTCCTGTTCTCAACTTATTATATGCATATTTTTTTCAAACATCTCCAGTTCATCTCCCATCACCGTAACAGTTCTATCAAATAAAAGTTTTAAAATCTACACTCATCTTTTGTTCCACTTAATTGACTTATGCATGCGGAAATCATTTTTGCATAGGTCAAGGATGTTAGTCCATAGCAGCCCAATGCATAAGCTGAGTTTTGTTCTATTAACAAGGTTCTATTGTCAGAGGTAACACCAAAATCAAGGCTACAAGCAACGGGTCTATCCTTTTGACTTTTAAATACTTCTACTGCTTTTTGTATCACTTTAGTATCCATTTTATTCATATGAACATAATGCCCTTTGTAGGGTCTTAAATCTATCAGTTCGTCATAATACATAAAACCTCTGCATTCATAGATAAATTCAACCGGTTCGCTGCAAAAAACCTCATGGTTTGAATCGCAGCTACCACATCCCACCAAATCTTTTGGTGATTTAATAAGTGTTCCTGTGATAATTTTATCTTCAACTGATTTAACAAATACTGGCCACAACTCTGGTCTTGTATTTATATGGTCTATTGTGGATGTCCAGATTTCCCTTCCTAAAAAGGGTTTCAGTACCTCAGGATAATCTATGTTTTTTGGTACAATACCAAATTTAGAAAGTACATAATCCACTTGGTAAATTCTATCAAGCAGAATGTCGCCTCTTTCATATTCACTATATACCTCTTCCACTAAATTGTAATCTATGATTTCAAAACCCATTTCGTGGAAACCATGTACTGCATTTGCAATATTATAGTTAATGAATGTACCTCCACATCGTTCATCATTTATGTTTCTTTTTCTAGCAAATACTCTCATGTCCTTCTCCTTATTTATACTATATGTTTTAGTTTATAACTTATTTATGAATACGATTTACAACTGAATTTGCTGCATAGTTTGTGTCATGTTATCTATATAGGGATTTGGTGGTGGAGAAAACTCTTAATCCCACTTTTTTCCTCATTTGTATGTTGAGGTTATTGTACAATAATTTTTACCATCTATCTATATTAATACAGGTTTTAGCTTATTTTATTCATATATGATTTTATCTCATTTATAAAGCAACAAAGTTGCCTTTTCGCACACAGCATAGGCTGCATCATATTGTTCGTCAATCAAAGGAGCTAAATCTATTGCCTTTTTTGCACTAATATGCTTATAACAAAAGTATGGTATTACCCATCCTACAAAAGCTGGCACAGCTAAGATAATGCAAAGTAAAATCATGTTAGAAGTAATAGCAAACACAGATCCAGCCATAAAAGCTGTTCCCAAAATACCAACCGTATAAGCAACAATGCTTGCAGAAGTCATTTTAGCCATTTCTAGTTTATTAATTTCGCCCATGTGACTTTCAAACTCACGCCCTAGTCTTGTTAATTCAACTTTGTTCATTATTTTGCGGTCACGCTTACACTTTATCATCATAGTATTTGGTGTTAGAGTAGGTTTTATTTCTTCCACAGTCCATCCAAAACTGGGAAAACAATCACCATACAGATCCACCAAATCATTCTTAACAGTTATATTTTTATATTCATAACCAATAAAACCATTTTCTATCGCTTTATATTCCGTCACAGCATCCTCTTCGATTCTTGTTTGCATTTCCACAATTTTATTCATAATAAGTTCCTCCATCATTTTATCTTATTTCATTTATATACCCATCTTACATTTCTATTGTTTGTGATTTGCTTATGAAATGTGTAAGAAATGTTAATATCTAAAAACACTAAAGAAAATAAGACCCACAACAGATTAAATGGGTAACTTAACAGTAAAAGCCGACCCTTTGAAAAGTTCACTTTCCACACTAATGTCACCACCAACAAGTTCCAAAACACGCCAAACAAGTGCAAGCCCAAGACCATTTCCTGCACCTGAATGAGAGGTTTCACTTTGATAAAACTTGTCAAAAATATGTTTTACTGTATCCTTATTCATCCCTTCCCCTGTATCTGATACTGTCACATGAACAAAGTTATTTTCAACCCTTTGTGTAAAAGTAATTTTTCCTCCAGATGGTGTGAATTTAACAGCATTAGATAAAAGATTGTGCCACACAAGTTCCAGCATTCCTGGGTCATAATTTATCATTAAACGCTCATCTATTTCCACTTCAAGAGCAATATTTTTAACTTCAAGGGATTTCTCAAGGGCGATTGCAATGTTAGTAAGTTGGCTACACAAATTATATGGTTGTGTTACAGGCAAAATTTCTTGATTTTCCAAACGATTAAGCTTTAAAATATTTGTTACAAGTGCTGTTAAATTGTCCGCTGCCCCAATAATTGTATTTATATATTCTTCACGTTCCTGCACATCGATATTTTGCATTTTTAGTGCACTTGCATAGTTGCGAATGATACTTAATGGTGTTTTGATTTCATGAGAAACATTTCCAATAAAATCATTCTTTAAAGTTTCAATACTTCCTAGTTCTTCCACCATTTTGTTAAAATCTTCAAACATTACGTCAATATAATCCCGCCTATCTGCTGTATGAATTGGAGAAAGATACACTGAAAAATCACCATGGGCAACCTTTTGTGTTGCCTCACTTAAATTACGCATAGGCACATCAAATGTGAGGTGCTTTCGATATGCAGTAAATGCAGAAAAAATTCCAGATATACCTGCCCAATACAAAATATACCATGGTATATACTGCCCCATAGATTCAAAAATAGGTGCACCAAAAAAGATTGCAGGCAGTGCCGCAAGAACACCCATTGCAACTAGCATACCCACATACTCTATCCATGAAAAATGAGCTTTTTTCATCTTATTTTTCATCAAGTCAACACCGCCTTATACCCTAATCCATGGACAGTAACTATTTTAAAACCATCACAAGTGGAGAATTTATCACGCAATTTTGTAATATATACATCCACTGCACGTAAGCTAGTTTCACTGTCCACATCCCAAAATTCTTCCATTAATTGGGGCCGAGAAAAAGCATGGTTTGGATATGATAATAGTTTGTAAACTATGTTAAATTCACGCATAGTAATTGATGTTTCAATTCCTGAAATAAGTGCACTCATAGCATCCGCGTCTAAAGAAAGGTTGCCAACCACTAGCTTTTTCTCTGCTGAAATATTAGCACGTCTAAGTAGAGCACCAACACGCATAATTAATTCGTCCATATCAATAGGTTTCACCATATAGTCATCAATTCCTAGAAAAAACCCCTTTTGTTTTGATGATATATCATCCCTTGCACTCATAAATAAAATGGGTATGGTTTTGTTTAATTGCCTAACAGTTTCCGCAAATTCAAACCCATCAATTTTTGGCATCATAATATCCGATATAATCAGATCATATGGTGTTTTATACATCAATTCATAAGCCTCTTCGGGTCCAAGGCAACCTTTGACCATGTAGCCGCTATTACTTAAATACTTACACACAATGTGATTAAGTTTGCTATCGTCCTCTACAACAAGTATATTTATCATAAATTTCCCACCTCTATTTTTTTGTTAAAAATTTTCTATATATCTTACCACATTATACACTTTAAATGTTAAAGAAATGTTAAAGATAAATTAAAAAGATAAGATAAAAAGATGTTTATGTTAGAACCTTAAAAAGGCTACCAACAAGGGTTAGTTGTTGACAGCCTGAAGTAACTTAAACGTATAAGTTTGTCTTTAGTTATACGTTATTTTGATTTCTTTTTTAAAACAAGTGTAAAAACTACGAAAGCTAATAATGATGTCACAACTATCATTTCACTCATAACTATAGCTGTATCAAATGTTTTAGGAATATTATTTATTTTTATATTACCAAGTGGAACACACCCATCATCTAAATCTACATAAACATTTGGCGTATCAGTAATTGCTAACCCTTTTTCGGTAGCAGAATCAGTAATAGTTATAGATGAAGGACCTGTAATAGTACTTGTTTTATCTTCACCAGTGTCAGGCTTAGTAGTAGTCGTGGTTATTATCACCACTAATATTAGGTTTCGTGGTAGTGCCACCACTAGAACCATTATTAACAACTCTATTCTGTATTACTACTGTTACATTTTTTGTTGCAGTCTTACCACTAATTGGATCAGTAACCAAAAGTGTTACAGAATAAGTCCCTGATGTACTAAAATCAATATTGGAATAATCCGCAATAGTAATTGTATTTGTTAAATTATCGTTATTCATGTTTGTAGCACTTGCAATAATATCAGCTAAGAAGTCACTCACACTTATTGATGTATTAACAGGAAATCTTATTGAATCAACACTAGTCAGTGTAATCGCTGTATCTGGTATCACATGAATTGTAACTACTGTTGATGCTGTAGCACCACTTGTTCCTATAACGTTAAGTGTTACATTATAACTTCCTGCTGTATTAAAATCAACACTTGTGATTCTATTTGTGAGGTCATTACCTGCACTACCTGTTGCAATTGCATTTATATCTGTTAGGAATGTAGATAAATCAGTATTTGAGCCTACATGGTAGCTAACTATTAGGGTTAGATGTCAATGTAACAGTAGGGACAACATTAGGAGCATTAATTACAACAGTCACTGTAGATACGGCTGTATTGGAAGTGCTCCAATTCATAAAATCATAGTTAACTCTTGAGGGACCTGCAATTGATGTAACAGAATTACCCCAAATAATTGTAGCAACATTGTTTGCTGTTGTACCTGAAAAATTCCCACCATTAGGATTAAAATTTACATCAAGCATGTAAATAGGAATTCTCACATCATAATTATTAAACCCATTATTATAGGCAACACCCTCTGAATCATTACTAAATGATGTAGCCGAAATGTCAGTATAACCATTTGAAATGCTAGATAGAGTGCTAGCTACACAAATACCACCACCATTATCCGCACTATAACAATTAGTGAATATACCGTTAGTAATGTCAATATCACCCATCGATGTTGAATATATTCCACCACCAGTTTCACCACCGTCAAATATTGTATCAAAACCATTACATTGCAAAGAAACATCGCTAGTACCTGAAATATTGAAGTGCCTTTATCCTGGTGCTGCAATTATTCTATGCTCACCAGAACCATTGAAAGCAATTTGGAGTGTAGGATTGTTACAATTAATTACAAGTGGTGCAGTTAATGTAATATCACCAGTTATTCCTATCGTATTCGAAGTAAATGATTGTGAAGCTGCAATAGCTGCAATTAGTTGTACTTCTGTGTTAACATTTGGAAAAGTACCTGCCGCTCTAGCTAAACTTTAATCCAGCGGTGCAACTCCACTTTTTCCAATTACATCCTCAGTTGTTTCACTATAACCTGAATCAATACTACCAGTTTCACTTGCATTAAATACATCTGCAGTTGTTGAAGTGTTATCAACCCCAGCATTAATTTTGTAAAAGCTTAGATTTGAAGTAACCAAAACGGTGGATAAAATGATTGCAATTTAAAGTTTGAATTTTTTTGACATCATACCTTCTCCTTGTAATTTCCAAATTTTAAGAATAACAATGCGATATACTATTCAATCATTTGATTTATATCACTGGAGGATTATATCACCAATTACATTTCATTGCAATATGTTTCATTAAATCATTACCAATGTATCCAATATTTAACATTGATTTTTGGTTATTTTGTCCACTTTTATACTCATTTCTGAATTTTGGTATATCAACTTTTCTCCCAGTCCTTTTTTATTTCAGAAATGGAAGTATCAATTACCAATCTATGAAATATACTAAGTTAAGGGTAATAATTAAGGAGGGTTACGGATATGAACGAAGACTGTATTTTAGCATCAGCTTTAACTCTATCAAAGATTATTTCAGAAGGAAAAACAACACCCGAACTAGCAGTAATAGCTTCTTTACTAAATGCAACTGCTGCAAATGTTAGTGTAATTATTCAATCAAGAAATTTTTCTGCTTTGTCAGCAGCAACAACTACAAATCAAATAAACGCTGAATTAGGGGAAGAGGAAATTGTATAGTTATATGAATGCCATTTATTTTCCCATTATAGTATCCATATCAGTCATTTCTAACTAATTTTGCGATTTCTTCCACTTCTTTGCTAAAATGTTTTAACAAGCGAGATTTACCCAAATTAGCTTTTATAATGGAGTTTGTTACTTTTAGATCTAACATTGCAAATTTTTCAAGCATAAGAAAGCCTCTATTGGGTAACTTTGATACAAAGACACTAGGAGCATAGTTTAAACCTTTTTTAAGGACAGCAAACTCTTGGCTTGTTAGTTGTATGTTATCCAATTTCACAACATCATTTAAAATATTTTCACACATATCCAAACTAAATGTTGCAGTTTTTATGTCTTTCAGAATAGGAGGATGGGCTAGAGCCGCAAGTATACCTCTCTTTTCCAAAAGATTCGATGTTGGATAAATAGAAGAAATCCATTTCATAATAAAATCAGCATCTTTTTCAGCAATAATCTGGCAACAATTTGCTGCTCCTTCTCTCATGCGCCAACGTTCATCATTCATTGCTAAAATGATTTTATCTAATATCATTGCTTTCTTATCTTCATTCACAACAAAAAATAAATGAGCAAAAGCCTCAATGGAACAAAATGGAAGTAATTCTTCAGGATTATTTGTGGGGGCCTGATTCTCAGATAAATGAAGCAAAAAACTCCACAACTCATCTGTTATGGTTTGAGCGGTAAAATAACTATAAAATGCCTCAGCCAATTCTAAGTTTCCTCTTGGACCTGGTAAATTTGAATGGTTTACAATAAACATTTGCATTTCGTCAAATTTTTTATTTTCCAGTAACCGATTGATTTCTTGCATATAATCATTCTTTTTATTCATAGATATTCTCCATATTCATAACATTTTCTTTCCATGCTGGTAATTGGCTCATAATACTTATTGCCGCTTTTTGGGCAACCTCGTTGTCAAGACCTTGTGTTTTGATAATAAATTTTGTCAAACCATCTATTTTTTCATCAAACGACTGCATGGTACCATCAGTTTTAGCACAATGAACACAATAATTTTTATGAATATCATTAAGGGCAAAATCTGTTTTATTTTTCATGGGCATTCCACAAGCAATACATATTTTCATTTCTTTTTCCTCCGTAATAAACATTTTTACATATCGATTAATTTGTTTAAATCTTAATCAGTTCAAGAAAGCTACTAATTAACTCTTTCTTATAGCTCTTTAATACTGATGAGTTAGGTGCAAATAGTTCCCCGTTTTGTATATAATAATGTACAAGACCAATCCAAGTATTAAAGATCATATGTAAAGGTATTTTTTTTATCCTTCCACCCGCTACTTCACGTTCAATGGCATTATTAAAATGAAACGAAACATTAGATTGTATGGCAATTATAATATGTTTGATTTCATTGGGTAGCAAATGGCTTTCTATAATAATTTTACTATAAAAATCCTCATATTCCTCCAAGACACTAATATGTGTTTCCAAAACATCTTTTATACTTTCTGTTTCAGAAGAAAGCTCATGTAATCTTGAACCTATTTTGTTGCCAAAGTCTTGTAAAAGAAAGTTTAGCAAATCACTTAATGTAGGGAAGTGGGCAAATATTGTCCCATGAGAAACCAAAGCTTCTTTTGCAATATGGCTGGTTGTGGCGGTAAAACCTTTTGACCCATATACATCATATGCAGTTTTTATAATTCTTTGTTTTGTAGATTCTTTTTGTAATTGTCGTTTTGTCATCATTATATGTTGACCTCCCACTCAATGAGTTAATACTCATTGTATTTATAATCTACATGGATGTCAATATAAAATTCAAAAAATAATAAAATGGTGGTTTTATTCTTGACATATGTTCATAATAAAATTATAATGAACATATGTCAAAAATAAAAGAAGGGTTGTTATGCCTAGAAATCTCAAATGCAGGAAAGTATGTCATTTGCCAGCAAGCTGTAAATTCAATACATTTGAAAACAAAAATATTGAATCAATCAATATGACTGTTGAAGAATATGAAACAATTCGGTTAATTGACTATAATGGATTAACTCAGGAAGAATGTGCAAAACAGATGCATGTTGCAAGAACTACAGTTCAGCGAATTTACAACGACGCACGAAAAAAATTATCTACATTTTTGGTAGAAGGAACAGCACTTCATATTTCAGGTGGTAGTTATGAATTGTGCGAAATTCAAACATGTAATAGCTACCAAAAACATTACAAATCACCAGATTGTTTGAAACATAAGGAGGAATTAAATGATAATGAAAATAGCAGTAACCTATGAAAATGGCGAGGTTTTTCAACACTTTGGCCAAACACAAGAATTTAAAATTTACGAAATTAGTGATAAAAAAGTGGTATCCTCTCACCCTTTATTAAAAAGTGGCAGCGGGCATGATGCTCTAGCTGATTTATTAAAGCAAAATGGTGTAACACATGTCCTTTGTGGGGGAATTGGTGATGGAGCAAAAAATGCTCTTGCTGTTGCAGGCATAGAGTTATTTGGTGGTACTAGTGGAAATGCTGATAAGCAGGTTGAAGATTTTTTATCTGGCAAACTTGTTTATAATGCTGACATAAAATGTAGCAATCACGATCATGAGCATAAACATGAACATAACCATGAACATAACCATGAGCATAAACATGAACATAATCAGAACAATTGTGGTAATCATGACCATGGTGGTGAACACAAATAAAGTATAACAAAGACCAAACCGTTGGGTGACCCCCTGCGCTTTGGTCTTTCGACTTATCTTTTCTTCAATGAGTTATACTACAAACAAGCCACCTCCATTTCTGCTTTAAATGCATCCCAACCTGCACGGTCTATAGCCACCCGAAATCGCTCGCTGGGTTTTGCGTTATGATCAAAGAAGTCCAACGCTGCATCCGTCACCCGAAATAGTAACTCTTTGTCATGGATAATGGGCAAAAATTGCTCTCCTTTGACAATAAGATTCCCAAATCTACCTCCAAATGAAAGCATATAACCCGGCTCTATGATCCAAGCATCAAAAGGGCAGGATTTAGCACAACGACCACAATTGCTGCATTTACTTTTCTCCACCAAAATTTCCTTGTCTGTTTGAGTAAGAGCTCCATGTCGGCAAGCCTTGGTGCACAGACCACAAAGTCGACAGGTGTCTTTTATCCAATCTACCTTATAACCCCCCTTTACACCTAAATCGTTCTCTTCGGCTTTAAGACAGTTATTCATACAGCCAGTTACCCCAAATTTAAACTTGTGAGGAAGTTCCCGACCTAAATAACGATCAGAAATTTCTACTGCAAGCTGATAAGTCTCGATACAACCAGAAGGGCAAATTTCACTTCCCTGACAAGCCGTAACCGTACGAACCCGTGGTCCGCAAACACCTGTATTGACGCCTCCTTCTTCCAATTCCCCTTTAACCACGTCTACATCCTCCAGTTTAATGAAAGGAATTTCCACGCTCTGACGAGAGGTTAAATGCACATATCCATTTCCATATTTTTTACTAATTGTTGCAATTGTGGCAAGCTGATCGGAAGTAAGATTACCACCAACCACCTTTATCCGCATGGAAAAGGTATTCTTTTGTACTTGACACATAAATCCGCCATTTTTAAGTGCTTTATAATCAACAGTCATATAAATCCTCTCCTTTCGTTTTTTTCAATTCCTTGGCAAAAATCCGCCCTGTAGGAACTTTCTATTAAATTTCATAGTCATTCTCCCAAACACAAATTCGACGATATTTGCCGAAATTTCTTGGTAATTGGTTCTCTAGTTCGATACCACTTGTATCTAGCAATGGATATTTTGTTTCACATTTACCAAATCCCGTAAAAATTCCTTTACGAATATTTGCATAGCCAAAATTGGCAAAAAGATCAAAATCTTGAGGATATTGAAACTCAGTACTCTCTAGTGGAAGCTCATCACCAGGTTTATATACCGCTGATACTGGGCTGTGCCACAAGACTGTATGGATATTCTGATGATAATAAAAATTGTCAAACAATTGTATAGCAAGTTCCTTTTGTTCGTCGCGAAGGAAAACACCATCCTGATTTTTCTCATTTATAGCATTAATTACGCCACAAGCTGAAGTAGCATGGCTTACTCGATCAATCAAAATCAACTCGCCCAATGTTTTATGTAACTTAAATAAATCTAATACAACAGACTCCGAAAGGGTGATTTCACATTGTACAATTTCATTTTTACCCACTACATCAGCACAAATCAAAGTACCACTGTTTATGTCTACCTTATGGCGTATTCCTGTGACAATAGCAGGCAAAAGCTTGGTTCCTACCTTAATCCAATAATCCTTACCAGGAATAAGTTTTTGATCATCCATCCAAAGCAGGGTAGCCACAAAGGACTTAGCAGTTTTCAAATTAATGTTTTGGATTAGAACACATCCCCTTGAAACGTCCACCTCACGGTCAAGCTGAATGGTAACAGGTTGACCCAAAGTGGCGGAATTATTTTTTTTATCCCCAACATGGATAGACTTTACAATGGCAATTTGACCGCTAGGTAACGCAGAAATCGTATCACCCACCTTGACTTCTCCCGATTCCACCTGCCCCTGAAAACCTCTGAAGGTGTGGTCAGGACGACAAACACGTTGTACTGGCATATAAAATCCTGCTTCTGGTTCACCGCCTGAAATATCAATGGTTTCCAGATGTTCCAAAAGGGTTACTCCATGATACCAACTCATTTTATCAGAATATTTTGTAACATTATCACCCTCTGTTGCTGATACCGGAATGATAACAACATGTTCCAGTCCTAATTCTTCGCAAAGAGTTATAATATCTTCACAAATGGAAAGAAATCGTTTTTGGTCGTATCCAATCAAATCCATTTTGTTGACGGCAAACACAAAGAATTGAATACCCATTAAATTACATATTCGACAATGGCGTCGTGTTTGCACAAGCACACCTAAAGAAGCGTCTACCAAAATGACCGCCAAATCAGCAAAGGATGCACCCACCGCCATGTTGCGGGTGTATTCCTCATGGCCTGGTGTGTCTGCTACAATAAAACTTCGTGTATTTGTAGTTAAATAGCGGTAAGCCACATCAATGGTAATGCCTTGTTCTCGTTCCGCCATTAAACCATCTAACAAAAGGGAATAGTCAATTGCACCACCACGACTGCCAACCTGACTATCCAAAATCAAAGCTTGCTCTTGGTCTGTGTAAAGCAACTTGGAATCATATAGTATATGACCAATCAATGTAGATTTGCCGTCGTCCACACTTCCACAAGTAATAAATTTTAAGAGTCCATTATTTACTTTGTCCATTAAAAATACCCCTCCCGTTTACGACGTTCCATACTGCCTGCTGCCTCTTTATCAATTACTCGGCTGGTGCGTTCACTTGTGACAGAAGCAAGTGTTTCAGCAATTACTGTATCTAATGTATCAGCTTCTGATTCAACTCCTCCAGTAAGAGGATAACAACCCAATGTGCGGAAACGCACTTTCTTCAATTTTGGTGTTTCGCCTGGCAAAAGGTGCATACGGTCATCATCCATCATGATAATATTATCATCACGATATACAACCAGACGTTCTTTGGAAAAATACAGTGGTACAATAGGAATATTCTCTTGTTGGATATACTGCCAGATATCTTTTTCAGTCCAATTAGAAATTGGGAAGACACGTATACTCTCGCCTTTGTTTATTTTTGTATTATACAATTTCCACATCTCAGGACGTTGATTTTTAGGATCCCATGTGTGGTGTTCGTTTCTAAAAGAAAAAATCCGTTCCTTGGCGCGTGACTTTTCCTCATCACGTCGCCCACCACCAAAAGCTGCCGTAAACTGATATTTAGTCAGAGCATCCTTAAGTGCTTGTGTTTTCATAATATCTGTATATGCCGACCCATGATCAAATGGGTTGATACCCTGTGCAATAGCCTCCTCATTACGATGAACCAGCATATTTATGCCAAGTTCCTTTGCTCGTTGATCACGGAAGGTAATCATCTCCCGAAACTTCCAGCTTGTGTCAATGTGCAGGAAGGGAAATGGCGGTTTTTCCGGATAAAAAGCTTTCATTGCTAGATGAAGCATCACCGAAGAATCCTTTCCAATGGAATAGAGCATAACCGGTCGCTCGCATTCGGCCGCTACCTCTCGTATAATATAAATTGCTTCAGCCTCTAACTTTTCTAAATGTGTTTGTGTCATGGTTTTTGTTCACTCCTTTAATATTTATTGGAATCACGGCTGTCTATTGTGAGGGTTTTTGTGCAACCATTTGGATTTGTAACCGTCCATTGAATTAATGTTTTTTCATGTGAAACCGTAAGCTTTCCACCTAAGCCTCCCATATCTTCACCCAAATACATGGCGATTGCCTGCACAGGACATTCCTTTATACAAGAAGCACAACCCCAACAACGTTCGGGGTTTTTGATGGTTGCTTTTCCTGTTTTATCCAGTTGAATAAGGCTTCCGGGGCAAACCCTACAGCACCGTCCGCATTTGATACATAAATTTGATGCGATTTTAATGCTCATACATTTCGCCCTCCTTTATTAACGGTCTAAAAAGGATTTGCAACTTACCATTTTCTAGTTTTGAATTAACATAACCTTCCAATTCTTCATTTTTTTGAGGGTAATCTGTATGTTCAGCAAAACAGTGCCAGCGTGTTTCCTTTCGAGCAAACAAATGTGCAATAACCGAATGACATATTGTAAGCCGTTCTATGAGTTCAAGTATATAAACAAGCTCCTGCATATGGCAAGATGTAAGACTTTTTGATTGTTGCTCTAATTCCCTGATTTTCTCATCCGCTATTTTTAGGGACTCTTCTGAAAATCGGTAGTTTGCACCAATACCACCAGCATATTTATCCATTATGGTCTGCATGGCTTCTTCTAGTTGGTCAGTGCTATATGGTGTTTTTGTGTGATTAAGAAAACCTTCCAACCAACATTTTTTTTCTTCAATTTCTTCAATATCTGGTGGCGTTATTTCATCGCTCATATATTTAACCGCCGCTATTGCTGCAATTTCGCCTTCTGCAAAGGCCCCTGTAACGTATTTTTGTGGACACCCACCAGCTACATCACCTGCTGCAAATAAGCCTTTTATCGTAGTTTCACGGTTGGCATCTACCCAATATCCGCTTGCAGTGTGTCCGCCAGTGATATATGGCTCTGTGCCCTCAATTTCCACATTATGTATACTAGGCGTCAGACCACTTTCCAACCAACGTAAGGTTTGACTTGGTGCCATATTAAGATAGGCTTTTTGTAAATCAGTGTCCTGTTCAGTTGTAATGCCAACAGTACGCAAACAACAAGGACCTCGCCCCTCCATATTTTCCGTTACTGTACCATGTACTCTTTGAGAAGTGGTGATACCATATTTTTGTTCATATACCTGACCCAATGCATTAATTTGTCTTGCATCCACACCTTGGGCCAATGTACCTGTGGGTGCTATGGTATCTTTGCAACGCAGGGCAATAAAACGCATTTCAAAGGTTGTCATTTCTGCTCCAGCATGAATACCCATAGCATAACCGGCACCTGTATTAAAAGGCGGATACCACATCTTATGCCGAGAAAATCCTGGGTGGTTTGGTTTATATAATCCAGCTACACCGCCAGTGGCGCAGAGTACCGCTTTTGCAGAAATAACATACAATACAGGATTATCAATTCCTATCGCATAAGCTCCCTGAATACGATTGTTATGGATGATGTATTCAAATACATTTACACCATTCAGTACGGTGATTTGCGTTTTATCAGCCACAGCGTTTGCCAAAATTGGTTTTATGTTCTCACCATTGATTTTGATGTTGCGATTTCCTCTGGTTACATATTTTCCCTGCTCATCTTTTAAAATGGTAAGTCCCAGAGATTCCAATTTTTCTACTGTGCGGTTTAACCCTTGCGCCATGGTCAATAATAAATCACCTCGTACAATACCCTCAGCATCTGCGCGTGCATAGTCTACATAATTCTGTGGCGTTTTATCTGGCACAATATAGGCATTTATGGCATTAACCCCAGCTGCAAGGCAACCACTTCTCTTTATGTTTGCCTTTTCGGTAATCAATACTTTTGCGGGAGAGTGTTCACAAAAAGATAATGCCCCATAACAACCAGCAGTCCCTCCCCCTATAATTAATAAATCGGTTTCCACAAATTCAGTTTGTAATTCCAATCAATCACCTACTTTACATAGTTATTTAATATGATTCATATTATAATTGGGGGCATGGGAAAAATCCAGCGCTAATTACGCAAACGTTATATAAATCCTCTCTTGCTATTTTGCTTATATTAGCTTATCATAGTATTCATATATTAAAAATATGTTATCACATTAGGGAGGGATGTTGTTTTGACATTAAAAGAAATAGCTAAACAAGCCGAAGTGTCTGTTTCCACTGTTTCTCGTATTATAAACTCACCAGATAATAACTTCGCACGTAAGGAAGTTCGGGATAGAGTATGGACCATTATAAAAGAAACCGGCTACACCCCCAACCAAAGTGCAAGAGCTCTAAAGCAAGGAAAATCAAAAGTACATAATACTCATGTTGGCAGTTTAACTTGCATTTTAGGTAGAACTAAAACATTAGATGACAATCCTTTTTTCGCACAACTTGCTCGGGTGATTGAGCAACAAGCAATGGAAAGGGATTATCCTGTGCGATTTTCTTACTCAGTACTTGATATTCATACCAATGACATGCTTGAAAAAATCGAGTCATTCAAAACTGATGGTGCAATCGTGCTTGGGCGATTCAATGATAAAACCATCACATTTTTGGAAAGGCATTATAAAAACATTGTTTATGTGGGGCGCAATAAGATTAATTGCATTTGGGATCAGGTGATTTGTGATGGTTATGAAGCAACACAAATGGCAATGAATCATTTAATATCTTATGGACATAGTCGGATTGGTTACATTGGCGAAACCCATGATGAAATTCGGTACAAAGCATATGTGGATTCCTTACATTCCAACAATTTGGTGGAGGAATCAAAACTGATTGTAAATTGTCCACAAAACAGTGCTAAGGGTGGATACCAAGGTGCCGAACAACTACTGCAACAAGTGGGTGACTTACCAACAGCCATCTTTTGCGCCTCCGATGTTACTGCCATTGCTGTCATGGGGCGACTTAAAGAAAAAAAAATCAAAGTACCAGAAAGGGTTTCCATTGTTGGAATGGATAACATTGAATTGTCTGGTTATGTTTCTCCCATGCTGACCACAGTAGGAATGCCTGTACAGGAACTGGGTAATGTTGCGGTTCAGACGTTGGTAAACAGAATTCAAAAGCAGCATAAGATGCCACTAAAAATCTTTCTCCCAAATAAGCTATTGGTGAGGGATAGTGTTTCAAACTTAAATGAGGGGATGTATATATAAAAAACAGTTTCTTCTGTTCCCTTTGGAACAAATGAAACTGTTTTTATTGAACTAGTTTTATATAGTAAAGGTGTCGTTTGAACAAAATACCGAATTCTCTACAAGACGAACCTGACTGTCATTATAGAGGTATAATCGATAAATCAGAACACTAACTTCCTCATTGACAATAAGTGGCTCATCTTCTAAGGAGCGGTAACTAACAAGTTTGGTGCCACCAACATCTAAGCGCAATTCCAGCAAGTTCCCCCTAAAAGAAATCTTTTCTAGTTTACCACGTTGTGAAGCATGAGGGTATAATTCATTTTCAATCTTAGTAACACGAACAAATTCGGGGCGTATTACTGCCTTTTCGTATCCACTTTCAACTTCAAAACCGTGAAGTTTTCCATAGTCTTCTATCACAATTGATTCCCCAATAAATTTTGCCACAAATGGGGTGGTTGGGTTTTTGTAGATGTCCACTGGGGAGCCAATTTGCTCAATACGACCAGTGTTTGTAATGATTATTTCATCTGCAACCTCTACTGCCTCTTCCTGATCGTGGGTAACAAAGATACTGGTAATACCAACCTTATTTATGGTATCCCTAAGCCAGGTGCGTAACTCCTTACGAACCTTAGCATCAATAGCGGCGAAAGGCTCATCCAAAAGAAGAAGATGTGGATTGGGAGCAAGTGCACGGGCAAAAGCTACCCTCTGCTTTTGTCCTCCTGAGAGTTGATGAGGACGTCGATGTTCCAACCCCTCTAGTCCAATAAGTTTTATCAGTTCGCTAACTCGCTGTTTTATGTAGGATTTTTCTCTTTTTTGCACTTCAAGACCAAAAGCAATATTATCAAATACTGTCATGTAGCGAAAAAGTGCATAATTTTGAAACACAAAACCTATTCCACGTTTACTTGCTGGTAGGTCATTTACCCGCTGTCCATCAATTATAATATCACCGCTATCGGGCATTTCCAACCCAGCAATCATACGAAGGATTGTGGTCTTTCCGCTGCCAGATGGACCAAGCAAACCAATTAATTTTCCCTGTTCAATGGAAAAACTAATGTTGTCTGCCGCCTGATAGCCACCAAATTTCTTATTTATATGTTTCAACTCTACATACATATGCTTTACCTCTCTTCTCTCTTAATGCGGTATTCAACGATGTTGCGCAGGATAAGAATCATAACTGCAATCAACACCAAAATGGAAGAAACGGCAAAGGCGGCCGTTAGCTTAAATTCGTTAAATAATATTTCTATGTGCAAAGGTAACGTGTTGGTTTTACCACGCAGATGTCCTGATACAACAGAAACCGCCCCAAATTCACCTAAAGCACGTGCAGTACATAAAATCACACCATAAAGCAGTCCCCATTTGATATTGGGTAGCGTTACTTTTTGGAAAATTCGTAATCCCCTTGCGCCCATTAAAGCGGCGGCCTCTTCCTCATCGTTACCCTGTGCCTGCATTAATGGAATCAGTTCCCTGGAAATAAATGGGAATGTTACAAAAATTGTGGCTAGTACTATGCCTGGAACAGCAAAGACTATTTTTATATGTAATGTTTCTAAAAGAGGATATGCCCAACCTATCCTACCAAAAATCAAAATGAAGACCAATCCTGCAATAATTGGAGAAATTGAGAATGGAATATCAATCAGGGTAGTTAGAATTTGTTTACCCCGAAAGTTGAATTTAGTAATCACCCATGCGGCAAATATTCCAAATGTTGTGTTCACAATAATTGTAATTATAGTAGCCATTAAGGTCAATTGCAGTGCCTTGACCGCATAATCGTCGGTGATTGCTTTTGAGAAAGAATTCCAACCTTGCCGCAAAGAGTAAACCAACACTGTAGCAAGAGGTAGCACTAACATAACCCCTAAAAAAACCACACCTAGTGTTATAAGCAACCACTGTACAATTTTTTGTTTCATTTTGCTTACCCCCTTGCTATTTTTGTGATTTGAGCCTGAATCAGATTAATACTAAACAACAAAATAAATGCAAAAATTACCATAACCAGTGCAATGGATGTTGCAGCTGGATAATTGAACTGCTCCAGTTTATTCATAATAATTAGTGGGGTAATTTGTGTTTGATAAGGAATATTTCCCGCAATGAATACCACACTACCATACTCGCCAATAGAACGGGCCAAAGCCAAACCAAAGCCGGCCAATGCGGCAGGCAGAATTTCGGGTAACACCACCTTCTTAAAAATTCGAAAACGACTTGCTCCTAATGCTGAAGCCGCCTCCTCATATTGAGGGTCGAGTTTTTCTAATACTGGCTGAATGGAACGTACTACAAAAGGAATGCCGATAAAAATCATGGCTATTATAATTCCGGTAGTGGAATAGGAAATTTGAACCCCGATTTTAGCAAACAACTTTCCAACCCACCCATTTTCTGAATACAGTGTAGTTAGTGCAATACCAGCAACAGCTGTGGGTAAAGCAAAAGGTAGTTCTATTAGACCATCTAACACCCTTCGTAGGGGAAACTTATAGCGTGTTAAAATCCATGCAAGCAAAATGCCAAACACCACATTTATCACAGAGGCAATAACAGCACAGGAAAGGCTTACCTTATATGCAGCCACGGTCTGACTATCGGTGACTACACGCCAAAAATCAGCAAAAGTAGTACCCGAAAGGGTTAAAAAAACCGAAAACAGAGGAATAAGAACAATCAAACTGAGCATGGTAACAGTGATGCCCATAGAAAGGCCAAATCCAGGTATCACACTCACTTTTTTTCTTTTAAGAATCTGTTTTAAACTGAACATAATGTTGAACCCCCTTTATTGTCCTATTTTTTATATATTTGATCAAATATTGCACCGTCTATAAAAAATTTTTCTGTTGCCTTAGCCCAGCCTCCAAAATCATCATTAATGTTGACAAGTTGGATATTTAAGTCAAATGTGTCACCAAACTCTTTTAAAATTTCAAGATTGGAAGGACGGTAGTAGTTTTCCCCTTCCAAACGTTGTGCTTTGTCAGAATAGAGATATTCCAAATACTCATATGAAACTTCCACGGTATTGTGATCTTTGACATTAGCATCAACTACAGCAACTGATGGCTGAGCCAGAATACTTAAAGACGGAGTGACGATTTCATATTCGTCGGGATGTTCTCTTACAGCAAGAAAAGCTTCATTTTCCCAGGTCAGCAGCACATCACCTTTTTTATTTTCTACAAACGTAGTGGTTGAACCTCGGGCACCAGAATCCAACACAGACACATTTGCGTAAAGTAATTTTAAAAATTTCTTATTTTTATCTTCATCTTGACCAAATTTTTTGTTGGCAAATCCCCATGCTGCAAGAAAGTTCCATCTTGCACCACCAGAACTCTTAGGGTCGGGGGTTATAACCTCAACACCAGATTTAACAACATCATCCCAGTCCTTGATGTTCTTTGGATTTCCTTTACGAACCAAAAATACAATGGTTGATGTGTAAGGAGCACTGCTTTTTTCTAGTTCGTTGACCCAGCCATCCTCAATAAGTCCATCTTTGCGCAATTCGTCCACATCTCCCTCAAGAGCCAAGGTTACAACGTCAGCCTCATTACCCTCAAGTACTGAACGAGCCTGCTTGCCAGAACCCCCATGAGATTGAATAATATCTACTTTTTGTCCTGTTTTCTCTAACCAGTAGTCAGCGAAGACTGTATTGTACTGCTCATAAAATTCTCGGGTAGGGTCATAGGAAACATTTGTTATGGAAATAGTTGTGCCAGATAAAGACTTGTCACCTCCTTCTTGACTATTTACTTGCTTTTTTTCGCAACTGATAAAAATGCCTGAAACACAGAGCAATACAATTACAGGTCCAAGTGTTTTTCTTGAGAAAAAAGATTTCATTTTCATAGAATTATACCTCATTTCATGATCTCATTATTTAGAGTTGATTTTTATGTATAATATTTAGGGAGTGTTATGGTAATGTATTTTGATTACATCTCGTTTTTCATATATAACATGTATGTTTACTATTACATTATACTTAAATTTTTTATGCTATGCAACAAGAGATTAGGCAATCGTTTGCGTCTAAATGTGATAGCGGCTGATGCAAAATTAATATCTCATTTTGCATCAGCCGCTATTTCTAATGTAGAGTAAGTACCGAAGGGACATTTTGTGGATTTTCCAACCTAAGCATTTCATAACCTATCCCTGCTAGGCCAGTGAATAGACTAATTGATGGTATCTCTGGCAACTGCCCATATTCTAATTGTTTTTTATTCAAAATATAACTACCTATTAATTTTGCTTTATTGTAATTGTCTTGCTCACCTGTTAATAGATATTGTTCAAGATAAAATTCTATTTTACCCAAATTCCCATGGCAAAGTGTATCATCTTTAGTAAGATAGCTATCATAAACTGATTGATTTGCTATTTTAATATCCCTCTTAATAATATCCTCTTTTATTCCACAATCATAGTAGAGCAATAATCTGCTAAGCCCTATGCCTAATGACCCATGGCACCAGTGGCAATTACAAACCTGATCCCTAAACCTAAGGTCAGTCCAGTTAGTCATATCCGTATTTAGTAGAGAATTATCATATTCCATTAATTCATTACATCTAGTAGCAAACTTTTTCATATTTGTAATTTTATACATTTTACCATTTAAGTAAGCCAAACTACTTGCACCTTGAGAAAAGCCTCCTCTCAGCTGTTTGGACAACATTTGTTTTTCTATATGTAACATTAATTTTTCTGCAATTTCAATAAATATGATTAATCTTGATTTTTCAAACATTAAAATTGCTAATTGAGCAATACTAGATGTCCCTCCAACCCAGTCAAAGGTTTCAAGCATATGAATATGATCTAGTATCTCCTGAAATCCAGCTAAAATCTCATTTAACCCGGAACTTTCATTGTCAAAACGTAACACTTCTATTGTAAGCCACGATTGCTGCCCTGTAATCACTGAATGATTTTTTACTAGTTTAGAGTTCTCACAGCCAGTTTTATGAATCAACTTTTCAAATGCTAAAAATTCCTCATTTTTTGTTTCTTTAAAGAGGTAATGATAAAATAGTTCTAGTCCAGCCAAACCATGATAAAGGTCAACAGGGGAACATCCAATATCCCATGAATTCTCACTAACAGATTGAATGCAGTCAAAGAGCACATATTCTCCATTATCACTATAATTTGCATGAGCCATGATAGTATACCCTATGTGCTCTGCCTGCTCTCTAAATGATTCATTGTGACCTCTTATGGTATCAATTACATCAGAAACTTTTATAACATTAGTAGACGAATTTATTTGTGGTAAATAATTTTTTGTAAGCAATTTTATAATGGAAGCTTGCTTATTTTTTACACTGTTTTTTAATCTACCTAAATCATTTAATAGAATTTCATACCCAGTCTTTTTATAGTAATTTTCTATTTTGGTACCTCTAGAATCATAAACATCAAGGGATGATGTGTTAGTAAAAAATATTGGAATGTCATTTTCTAGCAAATCTCGTACTTCACTTATATGAAATCTCTTTTCATTTATACTACTATGCCATATATTTTCAAATATTTTTTCACGTTCTAGCGCATCTCTTAATGCATTAGGTTCAAGAGCTATTTGTAACATATGTGAATAGTCTGCTATGTTATGTACTAACATTCTAATTTTTTTATTGCTAAATATCTTTATCTGCTTTTTCAATTCATTTTTATTACTTATTAGAATATCAAATAATTGGCAAAAACCATGATGAATGTCATCTATATATTCATACTGTAAGGTATCTATCTTTGCATTTTGAATGGTTTCAGATTCAAATGGTCCATCTTGAATATTTCCACTAAATCCACATATATCCAAGTTTTCATTTGATTCAATGCTTGGGAACAAGGATGTTCGTGCAATTGAATTGTTTCTATTTTTTCTTGATTGAGCTGTAAAAAAGTCACTCTCTTCTACTACATTATTTGGTCTTTGCAATAAGGTTTCTAGATCAACTACTACTGGATACTTACCTGCTGCAATAATACGTTCCATATGAACATCGGTCCCTCTTAGAAAATAGACAACAGCAGATAATTTTCCATAATTCTCAAAATACTCATGTACCTCTTTTTGACTGCTACAGCTTTTTTGTTCTACAAACTCCTCATAGGTATAGTTTTCATAGACCAGAATGTCATATACCTTTATATGCTCCTTCCCATCCAATTGATTTATCCATTGACAAAAGTTTAAAAAAGATTGGGCAACTTCTGAATTTTTAGGTTTATAAAAAATTACGGTATTATCAGAAAAAGTTAGCTTTAGAACACTATTTCCACCTTCACGGGTATCACCTGGTTCCATTTTTATGTCAACTAATACGCTTTCTTTTTCTATATGGAATTTTTCTATTATTTCCACATAATCCTTTGTAAAACCTTCAGAAAAGTTAGTTATATGATTGATAAAATTCCTTGTACAAGTTGACAAAAGACGTGCCAATACGGGATATTTCTCATAAAACTCTTCTAGGTTCTCCAAGGATCTCATATTTTCTAAATACTCTAGATTTCGCTTGGTTGGTGTATTTGTTTGAAGCTCGTTACTTACATGTACTGAATTTATTTCATATTCAATTGTTTTATTGGATAATTCTGTTAATTTTTCTACCAACCCTTGTAAAACACTTTCAAATGCCTGACTAGATATTTGCGGATATCTCTCCTTTGTTGAGAATATAGTATCGGATGCAAATTCAAGGAAATTTCCAAGAATAAAATATTGATTCAAAGATTGTGCTGTCCTATTTTTTGTTTCTCGTATAGTTGCTATCTGTAAAGATTCTGTAAATAAATGATACCAGTCACAGCTCTCTAAATAATCAATATAAATTTGATTATTTAAGTCATTTTCTTGTATGGCTTCTGAAAAGATTTCTTCACTGAAATTAAGGGTTTTAAACATTGATAAGTAATCATCTTCACTTACAATACTTTCTCTCCCTTTCCATTCAATAAGTACCTTCTTTTGGGAACTTGAATCATTGTTTTTATTCTTTATAAGTTCGTACCTTTCATAGATCCACAGCGCTTTGATAAACTTCAGACTATTTGGTTTTATCACTTTTTGATTCATTCATCTACCTCTTTTCTTCTAAAATAAAAACTTTGCAATTATCTGACACTTGTTACTATGTAAGCGTCTCATACTTCACACAGTAGCCAATCATATGGCTTATCTGGTAAAATGATTATCTATGATGATTGCCTTGCAATTATCTGGAAGAGTTTCCGACCACGGGAGCAGCTGATCCAGTTCTTTTAAATCACAGATATTTATCTTTAGTAACTGTTCGAATACATACTTTAAATATTCAAATGGGTTTAATTGATTCAATTTTGCCGTTTCCATCATGCTATATATAGTAGCGCTGGATCTTGCCCCGGCAGGTGTATTTGTGAAAAGCCAATTCTTTCGGCCAATCACAAATGGTTTCACAGCTCGTTCCGCCCGATTATTTGTTAATTCCAGCCTTCCATCAAGCAGTACATGACGCAACTTTTCTTCCTGATTTATGGTGTATTTAATTGCTATTCCATAGGAACATTTTGGAAGTACTTTTGGCAATTCCTCTTTTGCCCATGCAAAAAAGTCGTCCATGACTGGTTTCAACCCTTTCAGACGTTCTTCATATCTATTTTTGTAGAACTCCTTTTTATCCTCACAGAATAGAGCAGAAACTTCTGCCTCTAATCGGAACATTTCTTTTATATATAGTAAACCTTGATTTGCAGCGGTATACCGATAATCCTCCGGTTTTACTGCCTTTAAGGCTTCCTTATATTTGCGTCGCACATGAGCCATGCAGGAGATCAGGGTAAGATTCATAGCAGGACCGTTTTTTGATTCTTTTAACAGGCTGTCGTAACCCGCATATCCATCTACATGAATATATCCCTGATAATTTCCTAAAAATGCTCTTGCTTCATAAGCAGCTCTGGTCTCAGTATAGTGATACAACGCAATGGGTTTCTCTGCATCACATTCACTGGTGCAGGCAACCCACATATAGGAATTACTCGTAGCTGGGCGGTGAGGTTCACTTAACACCTCTAAGGTGGTTTCATCCATATGTATGACGTCCCTTTGCAACAGCAACTCCCACAGCCTGTCATACATGAGCTGTAGCCAATCGTTGCTGCTACGTATTACCCAGTGTGCCATGTTATTTCGGGTAATGGGAATTCCCCTCCTCTTATAATCTTGCTCCTGACGATAGAGAGGTGTGGCATCCACATATTTTTTCACCATGATGTCTGCAAGCAGGGAAGGAGACACCATGCTTCCTTTTATAACCGGTTGTGGTGCACCAGATGCTTTTAGCATAGAGGCTACTTCGTTCTTTTCACATTCACGGCAACCATAAATCATGGATTTATATTTGTGAACGATTACTTTGGATGGAATGACTTCAAGTTCGATTCTTACCTCAGGGCGGATTTCATGCAAGGAAGTACCACATTGAGGACAAATCTGATCCTGGGGGCTTAGCTGGTAGCTGGTCACGGTAACAGGAAGATTCTTAATATCATGTTTCTTTCCATGAGGTTTTTTCTTTTTCTCACTGTTTTCTTGTGTTGGAAGTTCCTCTTCCTTTGGCTCGATATGAATAAAGTCTCTTTCTGTTTCAGCTTCGTTAAAAATAGGCAGAGTCAATTGACCGTCCACTCCTTTTTCACTGGAAGTGCCGAATTTCTTTGCTTTGCTAAGACGGTATTGTTGTTCATACCAATCAAGTCTGGCAGCTAAATCGGTTGCCTGTGTTTTTAACTTTATACATTCATTTTCCAGTTCTTTGCGGGACATATTTTGTAGGTCAATAACCTGTTTGTTTTCGATTGTTTTCATAGATGATAGTATAACAGAAAACACTGGCATTAGCAAGGTGAATATTCCAAAAAAAGCTAGTATTTATAAGGGTTTGAAGCGATTTTACATGTGGAAAACCTTGTCCACAGGAAGCTGTTTTGTGGATTGTTTTATCCACAAATATTAGATGATTTTTCGTTGGGTTACTGCCTTGTGGGCTCCTTTTTCATGAATAGAAAGTCCATCTAAAATCCATCGTAGCTGTCTCTCAGTCACCTGCAAGGTTGTACCATCCGAATCACTTGGCCACTTGAAACGTCCACGTTCGAGACGTCGGTAATAAAGCCAGAAACCGTTATTTTCCCAATAAAGAATTTTGATTTTATCCTTATTTTTATTACAGAATACAAAGAGTGCATCCGTAAAGGGATTCAGTCTAAATGACATTTGCACCATAATGGACAGCCCATCAATGGATCTGCGCATATCCGTGGATTCGCAGGCAAGGTAAACAGAAGTGGACTGCTTGAAACTTAACATAGTGGCTGCAGAGTCTTAATTATCTCTGCAAGTACAGGAGGACAAAAACTTTCGGGAACACGAATTTCCATTTTGCCCATTATAATGGAGATAAAAGAGTGATTATTTTCAGATGGTTCTGGAATAATCGTTACTGGAAGAAACGTAGTTTTTACAGCTGTCTTATTGGAATTAGAACGTTTGCTAATCTGAAATCGCAGTTGATGAATTTTAAAACCATGCTCTTCACACCATTTTGAACCAGTTTTACCACTACTGCGGTAATCATTAATTAAAAGATCCCATTCTAGGGATAGATTTGAATTTGTTTTGTTTGCCATATCAGCACCTCCTTGTGCTATTATGGCAGAAACGCTAGGGTGTTTCTAGTGTGGTGGATATGATACGCTTACGTTACTATAACTTTATTACCTTCCTCTTTCATTTTAAGACAATCAAATGTGTTTTGGTTTACATCTGTCATTTTATAACATCTTTCCCTAAATGTCGACTATTTCTTTCATTTTAATATATATTTTTTTATTTTAGTACTTTATTTATGACATTTTAACGCAAATATATTTAGTTAGTCTCAATAGGACTAGTAGGTATACTTTACAAATTAAATACAATAATGATACAAACACGAAAATAATTGTAAAAAAAAATATATTTTTTCCGCAAAATATGATATATTATTAACAAAGGAGGTGTTATATGGAATATATTTATTTATTTGGATATGCTACAAGTATTCAAGAACGTATCAGAATATTATATAAAGATTCAGAAATCAATTCTAGTCTAGACAATCTACAACATTGGCGTTCAAGAAAGACTTTAGTTTCTGATGACGAGTTCAATCTTAAGTTAAAATATGAGGACATTTGTAGAGACCAATTTAATAAAGGCATATCCACACTTACAGAAAATGAATTAAAACTATTATATGATTTTGTTAAAACTCAGGACTGGTATAAACTTCATGAAAAAATAATGTTATTAGATGTTGATCCAACAGATGACCTTGACACAGCACTACGTTTTCATATGAAATATTTTATAAAGAGTCTTCAGCAGTTTCTATGTGATTATAAAACAATAAAATTATCTAATGAAGTCATTCAACAGATAAAACACGGTGTTTTGAGAGATTTAATGGATATAGCACATAAAACCCTGGTTTGGGATGTTCATGATGCAAAAAAAAGAAAGATAATCTTATCCTCTACACCGAAAAAGGAATTTCAAGATTATCTATCCATACGATTTAAAGATGGTATCACAACTAATAGATTTTTTTTAGAATATCCTACTTTGTCTAAACTGTTAGCCATTCGTTTACAGTTTGCAATTAAAAATTTAGAACATTTATTTTCTTCAATTTTAGAATCTAAAAATGATTTAAATAAGATTTTTCATCTAAATACACCTTTTTATATCAATTATTATAATTCTGGAAATGGAGATAGCCACAAACAAGGAAAATCTACAATTGTATTAAAAATTAATAATGTTAAGCTGGCATTTAAATATCGCAACAATCAAACTGGTATTTGCTACAATACATTTATGGCTTGGATTGAAACTCTTCATACACAATATAAGTTCTATCAAATAAAATACGTAACAGGAAAAGACTATTCTTTTGAAGAGTTTATTGAACATATTAGTTGTAAAAATGAAGAAGAAGTTATCTCCTACTACACTAGATATGGACATTTATTAGCTCTCACTTATTGGCTAGGTTCCTCCGATTTACATATGGAAAATTTAATTGCTCATGGATCATTCCCTGTTTTAGTAGATACAGAAACTTTATTTAGTAGTGAATTTTCAAGTATTTATGACATGGAAATCACTAAAAATAATTTAAAAGAAAAAAATTCACTGATTAAATCTGGATTGTTACCTGTAAAGAAATATTGGAAAAGACAGTTGGAGCTTAGTGCTTTAAATGGTACAAAACAAAAACTCCCATTCAAAGTTCGTAAATTAGCAAATGAAAAAAGTAGCGATATTTTTTTTCAACTTGAGGAGATGTATATTGAAGGCTCTAGTAATATACCTATGCTAGATGGAGTAGATGTCAATTATAAGAATTATCTTACATTCATTGAAAAGGGATTCCTTGAACTAAATGACACCTTATTAAATTGCAAAGAGGATGTAATGGTTCAGGTTCAAGATATTTTTCAAAATTGTGAAATCCGTACTCTTTTAAGAGATACACAAGATTATGCTAATTTTATCTCTTTCGCTACTCATCCTTCTTGTATGTCAGATTATATTGAAAGGGAAAAAATATTTGAAAATTTGTGGAGTAACTCTTTTATAAATACATCTGTAATCCCGTTTGAGATAACTTCACTTTTAGAAAACGATATTCCATTTTTTACTGCTAATGTGTCAGATTATATGTTATCCAGCAACAACAGAATAATCAAAAATTACTATACGGAAGTCACAATTGAGAAGACTCTAAACAATATAGAAAAGATAACTAATAAAACAGTATTAGATTCTCATCTACTTATGAAAGAAAATTTAGATATGCTAACTTATTCTCTCCAGACCATTCATGTACCAGAATTTAATACTGAAATCACGAATCCATTATTAAAAAAAGCTGCTGATATAGGTGATTTCATACTTGATAATTTAATAATAAATGATACCTATCATTTGGTAATCTGGACTGAATTGAAAATTGAGGCGTTAGACAATCTCTATTTAGAATACCCTGGTACCGATTTGTATAAAGGTACAACTGGACTATTTATTTTCTTTTATTATTTAAATAAATTTATTCCAAAAGATAGTTATAAAGATATATTAAAACATCTTGAATTAGAGTTATTTTCTAGTGATTTATCATTGGAATCTGCAAGTGCTTTTTTTGGTATAGGCAGTCAACTTACAGCTGCATATTTTGCTTATTGTTTGAATAAGGAAAAAAGATTTTTAAACTATATCAACAAATATTTAGTAAAACTGAAACAAGGAATCAATAGTGAATGCACATATGAATGGATACATGGAAAGGCAAGTTTAATAAAAATTTTAGTAAGTTTATATTATGTAATAGGTGATGCAGAATTATTGTTAATACTCAGTGACCTAACCTCTGATTTAGAGATTGAGGAAATAGATGAATTGGGTTTTGCCCATGGATATTCGGGTATATTATATGCACTTTATGAGGCAAATAAACTACTTAACAAGGATGCATTAACTTGTATTATAGAAAATTTAAGTTATAAGCTACTAAAACAATTGGACACAAAAAAACTAAATAACAGTTGGTGTAGTGGGTACTTAGGAATTCATAAAACCTTGTGCCATTTATCATTAATACCATCTGTAGATATAAAAATATTACAAAATGATATGATTTTTTTAGAAAATAGTTGTTTATGTCATGGATTATATGGAAATTTTGAATATATTATTGACTTATATGAACAACATAAGATATCAAATGATAACTACAAAAAATATCTTGAAGAATTAATTAACAAACCTATAAAATTAAAAACGGATAGTTGTATCATTCCTTTAGGATTATTTACAGGACTTTCGGGAATAGGATATCAATTGCTAAGAGCAAATAGTTCAAATGATGTACCAAGCCTTATTTATTTTTAATATTTTTATATCAAAATAAAATAAATACTTTACATTTTGATGCACATAATATATAATAAACTTAAATTATTGGTTTATTATCAAATTTCCAGATTGAGATACAATTGAAAAAATTGTATTCGATTGGGCGCAACAAATTGCTTTAATTTTCAGTAATAATAACCCCAAAAAAAGGGTTATGGTGTCTCATAAACACCTATATACATCAAAATAAATTTAGAAAGGAGAATGGTATGAGAGAAACAAGTATAGAATTAATTGAAAATAAGAAATTAGTTTTAGATGACATGTCATTAATTGTTGGAGATTCCTTTGAGTATTCTTCTATTGATATGAAACAAAACAAAGAAGTAATACAAATGAGTTTTTCTGTCAGCTTTAGGTATTGTTGGTAGTTACATATGTTCTAAGTATTTGGTTAAACCTCGCTCCTTTTTGTTAAGAATCCATATTTTATAATTCTTATCAAAAAGGAGTCTTTTTATTCTCATTTTTGTAAACTGTTAACATCATAATTTAGTAAATACAGCCTGTTTTCGATATTGCCATATGTATTATTTAATTAAATTTTCTTAAAATCAATATACTTATGACCTCAACTAATAGAACAGTATCATAGAGTATTTGTAGTGCTGATCCTAACATTTCAGGTGTTTGGATTAACAAAGGTGTAAAGAAGGCGTATATATTTAAGACAACTAATAGTGTAATCAGTGAAAATAGACTAGCACTAGCCATTATACTCTTTCCTCTCTCATCCCTACCATTTTTCCCAAAATAGAGGGTGAGGAAAAAAACAGTAAGTATCAGACCCAACATTGTTAAAATTCTTATAAAATCTTGACTACCCATTAAATCAATTAAAATAATCATCATGTAAGATTCTCCTTCTTATTAAAAATAAACATATCCTCAATTTTACCACCCAAAGTTTCTGCTATTGCATATGCTAATTTTAAGGAAGGATTATACTTATTTTTTTCAAGTTGCATAATCGTTTGTCTTGAAACACTAACTAAATCAGCTAGTTCTTGCTGAGTCATTCGATTTATAGCTCTATAAACATGTATTTTGGTTTCTATAAAATAATCATTTACACTAGGCATTTCTATCACCAAATCCTTTTCGATATCATAATATCATTTTTTTACCTTTTTGTAAATATTTTTTAATTTGTATATAATATATTAGGGATAGATAACCTAGAAGGAGTGGAATCATTCTGACCTCCTAAACTACTTATCCCCATACACCTTCTCCTTACTTTCTACTTTAAGGCTTTTTACTCTGCCCCATTTCCTTCACAATCTTTTCTAAGGATTTTCCATGAGGACGAATAAATCTCCCCATACTAAAAAGACACTCCATATCTCCTGTCTTAAGGACATTAATCCTCTCTTCGCAATTGAGACTAGCTGAAAACCCTACACTATGTAAAATCTCTTCGGATTTTCTACTATATATCCCAAATGGATATGTGAAGGTATTTGCACTTATACCTGTCATTTCATAAATTCGTTCCTGAAGAAGTGTCAAGTCTGTAGATAAACGCAACATATACCCTTTGTCCGTCTCTGAAGACCTTTTGCCTGCCCCATTACCAGAATGCAGATTATAGCTGTGGTTCTGAATTTCCACCACTTTGGATTCCAACATTTCTTCGATCTGGCTCCAAACAAGGTGGGGATAATTAATATCCTGCCTACCCTCTTCTGAGTACTCATCTGTAAATTTTCCAACAATGGAAATTACAGCCTTTGTCTCATACTTTTTTAAAAGTGGAAAAACATAAAGATAATCACTATATCTACCATCATCAAAAGTAAGTACAATTGGTTTATCTGGCAAATCAATTCCTTGATATACAAAATTAATCAGATCTGTCATGGTCACAGCAGTGAAACCATGGTTGTTCAAATATTCTAAATCTGACTCCAATTCATTAGGGGAAATCGTAAAGGTTTCTAGAATTGAATTATCTTTGGATACCCGATGGTACATAATGATTGGGATTAAAACTTCTGTCTTTTTAGTTTTTTCTTGTTCCTCTTGAGTTTCTTGATACCAGAGGGTTTCTTTTAATTCTTCAGATTCCGTTTTTTCTATATTCTGCCTATGCATTGTATCCAAACTATGTAAAATAGATCCTGCTGCCAATATAAATAATAATAAATATATGAGGTTTAATAATTTTATTTTCATAGTTAAATATATTTTCTAAAACAGAAATTATTACATATTTATGTACTCTCATCCTATCAACATGTGAATCTTCCATTACATATCTCATACTGTATATTATCTTGGCTATTTTGCAATTTCCCATAATTATAAGTGTAATACATCTGATAACTATTGTCTTTTGTGAATTATTTATAAATGCATTTCATAGTATTTAAACTAGGGAAATAGCATATAAAATTAGAATCATTTCAAAGGAGCAAATAATGAATGATAAAAAGCATCATGGTGTATTTTTTCTACTAATTCTAGTTATATTAAGTTTAGCAACAATTTTTATACCAAGAAAGAATGCAATTCAAATTACCGTAGCTGAGCCAGAAAGAAATATGGAGGATTCTGCAAAGCTATTTATCGATAAGTTTATGGAGCAGTATCCAAATGCATTTTTAACTAAAATAAGATGGCAATATGTCCCAAATAGTAAAATCACTTATATTATTGATGGTATTGAGAACAATATGATATATAGTATTAAATATCTTGATTCCTCAGGAACAGGTCTTGATAAAAATAGCATTACTATTTTGGGTAAAGTAGAAAAAGAGCTGGAATCCAATGAACTATTACATGGTGTTTCTATAGAATATCCGCTAAAACCCAAAGAGTATATTTCTGATGAAAAAATAAATGTAATAGCAAAAAGTGCATGTGATTCAAAACTACAAGAATGGAAAGTTGTTTGGCTTGAAGGAAAAGAGTATATCCAACTAATCTTGTGGGGAGAGGACTTTAAGAGAACCTATATTATTTTAGAACCAAGAACAGGAGAAATCATAAAAAAGTATTAAGAAAAGAGTAGAATAAGATGAAAAAGAAACGAATGATAATAGTAGCATTATTATTTACTATTCTATTTATTGTTAAAGGTAGCATAATCAGGGTTGATGCATTGGATACCATCAATGTACCAGATAACTATGCCCTTATTCTAGGTGAAAACAATAGATATATTATTATTGACTTTTTAGAGTCATTAGACCAAATCCCATCTTCTGCATGGGATTCGCCAACAGGAATCTATGGGGATGACTCTTTCATCAATCTTGAAGGTAAGTGTCAGATTGGGAGCATCGGTCTTGCAAAAGTTGGAGCTATTTATGGGGATGAACTTTCCACCTGTATTATTTTAGAGCAAAGTAATATATTGGTAAATAATTTATCCGGATCAGGAATTGATGTAGGGAGTTTAGATGTGTCTCATCAAGGGGCAATGAAAAAAACTTTATTGAATGTGAATGGAAAAACTGCTGGTATTGCTTTTTTTAAAAGTTTTATTGGATTTAACTCAGAAATAACTGCAAAAGGAAGTGATTACGGTATCTACTGCACAGAGCAGACCTTATTCACTGATTGCCCAATAAGCCTTGAGGAAGACAGCATATGCACCACTGAGGCTAGTGCTTCTGAAGGTATTGGAATTCTAGGTAAATCTCTTAATGTCATCTCCAGTGAAATTACGGCAACTGCAACAAATGGAATCGCCGGAATTAAAATGGAAAGTTCTATAATGGCACTAAACTCAATAGTCAACGAATCTGAGATACCTAGTATTATTAAAGCGTATTCATATAGAGGACGAGCTATTACAGTTGGATATGAAAGCATGGGTGGAAATATAAATGTTATCAATTCAAAAATGTATGGAGAAACCTTAAAAGGTGAAGCGGGAGTACATGCAGATGGAATCTATGCAATCTCTTATAGTGAGTTTACTACACAAGCTATTATTGAAGGGAAGGCTGATATTGGTTTTGGTGTAGTAGGACAGAGTTTGGACAGCGATCAGTATTTTCCCAGTGGAGGAATTACCTGTCAGGATTCTATTATAAATGGATACGTAAATGAAGGAATGGGTGTCTCAAGTTTTATGCTTTCCGCATATAGGGACCATCAGTCCACTGAGGTAACAGGAATTGCAGAAAAAGGTCTTGGAATTTCTGTTTGTAGTTTATATTCAAATTCCGCAAAAATAACCGGAATAAGTAAAGGATCAAGCAACAAACACTTTCAAGTTTATGATTCAATCCCTGATTCAGTTGGTATCAATTATTTAAGTTCTTTTTCCATTAGTGGTACAAGTGAAATATTCGCAAGTGCACCCATGGATATTAATAATTCTTTTGGTATTCATGGACTCTTAAAAGATGCTGAGGGTAACATTAGTTATAGCAGTCTGTATTTGGATTCATATTTTTTATCTAGTAAATTAAAAATTGAAGCTCAGGGAGATATAGGTATTTATTCAACAGGATTTTTGTATTTAAACGATGTAAATTTGAAAACTTTAGGGACGAAATATGGTTTCAACTTTGTAATTATTAATAATGCACAAATAAGAAATTCCAATATTACAGCGTCTTCTTCTGAAGGGGATGCCCTTTATTTTAAAAGTGTGTATGATAACCAAGCCGCCTCGATATCCATGGAAGGCAGTAATATATATGCCAACGGAAAAATCCACGGTCTTTATACAGAAAATTCCAATGTAAACATTACAAATCCAGATGATGATTCTTCATTAATCTTCCAAGGAGCTGAAACCGGGATACTTTGTACATTTTCTCAGGATTTGATTGATTATGGTATGACAGGTCTAACTATAGAGGAAATTAATTCTAACAAAGAATTGAATGTAGAAGCTGTATCAACTTCAGTAGCGCCCGATGTATTAGGACGAAAGGCTGCCATTGTTGTACCTAAAATTCGAATTGTTGGGAATGCAAAACTAACAGAACGTTATCTTGTTCCCATTATGGAGACAATCTCTACAACGCCTTATCATGCCTATGCAGAGGGACAAAACATGAGAAGTCCATTAAATTTTAGTTGGGACAACTCTTCTATTCCAATCTATGCTTCTAGTGACGGAATTTACACTGACAGTGAAAATGAGAGCCCTAAAACAATCATTGCAATTCAAATAAATAATATACCAGATGAAGTCATTTTAATGGAAAATGATGGGGTTCACCAAATTATAATGAAAGATCTGGGTAAAAAATATACAGTTACTTTTGACACAAATGGAGGCTCGCCACTTATAGAAAGCCTCAAATACAATGCTGGTGTACTCATAACAGAACCAAATCCTCCCACAAAAAGCGGATTTAAGTTTAAGGGTTGGAGTGACAAGGAAACAGGGATCAAATGGGATTTTAGTAAAGACTTAATGCCTGCACGGGATTTGGATCTTGTGGCAATTTGGAGTTATGTGGAAACAAATACCCAAGAGCCTACCACCTCCAATAAACCGGAGACGGTTGCACCTAGTAACCCAGAGACTGTCATACCTAATAACCCCGAGACTGTCCCAACAAATAAAGAAGAGATTGTTACTTCGAGTCACTCAGAGACCAGTAAGCAAGATGAGAAAGTACCTGTAACAAATGATGACTACAGTTTATTAACCATTTTTGCACTCCTATTGGCTTGTGCTGCTGGGGGAATCATTGCTCTTAGAACAATAAAGAAAAACCATTAAGATTGTTTTATAACTATGATACTATATGTTTATTTATCATTTATTATCATCAAAAGTTTTTTTGCTTTTTCAACTGTGACTGACTTTGATTTTGATGAAGCAATTTCCGATAATCCTGTCCAACAGGAATCTTCTGCTGGGATAAAGCCACGTTTTGAGGCTTCCACTAAATAAGGGGCATACCGTATGGTAATGTCAAGTATACGATTGACCCAAACAGGCGGTTTATTGCCAACTACGGCCAACGCTCCTGCAGATTTTATACATTCTGTGAGCATTGGCCAGAGCATATGCAACAAGTTAATGTCTTTTTCAAGTACACGGACAAGTTTGGCAGGACTCACCACAGAACTTTGTAAAAGGGTCTGGGTTGCTTTGCGAACTACTGCTTCACCAATCTGACCATTATTGATAAATTTCTTCAACAGATGAGGTGCAGAATAAACCGCAAAACCATCTTGTGCAAGTAGCCCTATAATTACTGTTAAAAGTGAAAAGGATAATGGTGGGCATCGAACAGCGTTTAAAGGACCATCGCTTCCTTTGATCCAGTTGCGATGATTGCAAACAACCATAGCCTTCTTCTCTGTGTCCCAATGCAGCCAGACCTGATTTTCCTTATTCATTTTAGGAGAAGTCGTATTAGGGATAGTAGCATAAGCTTGGCATTGTCCTTCATTTTCCAAATCATAATACCATCCTCTATTAACTACAAAAAAAGTTCCATCCATTATGTCAGGTAGGGTTAATGTAAAGTGAAAAAGACGAGTTGGTGATTGGAGGTTAGCCCAATCAACTGTAACCTCTACACCATCATCAATTAATAATGGAGTTTGTTTATGTTTTGGCCACACCTGTTCAAAAGGCAGATCCATTATTAGTTCGGATATCACCTCTTTTTTGGATGTAATTTGTAATGTTGGTAGCTGGGAAACAATTTCCTTGGCTGCACTTACAGCCTGAGAGGAACTACTATGCTGGGAAAGTGCTCGAATACCCGGCAAATCAAGCACTGTTATATCTGCAATACCCTGTGCTATGGCAAATTGTACCTCTGGAAAAAACACCTCCATAAACTGAGCTAGCTGGGCTGTGCCAGTAAGAAGTCTGGGTGCTTTAAGAGAAACACAAATTAGTGCATCTAAAATTGGCCAGACAACTGACAGCAAACCATCTCGGGCAATGCCATCCAATGCTAATGAAAATGTAGCCAATTTAGATGGTGGTGTTGTGCTCCAGTCCAACAATAAGATATCAGCAATACCAGGACGTAATAACCCACGCTCCCATGCTTTAGTTACAGCTAGCATGGAATCTGCTGCAGTGTCTGGTGTCATGGAACGTAGTGACGCTAGAAGGTTGATAGATGCACCTGGAGGCAGGGGTACCGCTCGCATGGCCACTTGTCGCATAATAAGACCTTGTTCATGATAAACCTCGCTGTTCCACCTTACATCACCTAAAGAAACATCTCCCCAACATGGAAAAATCGAGTAGAGTTCTTGATGGTATCCTCCAAACCGTTTCGGAAAATGGCATAGAGAGTCGGGTACAGATATCTCTGTTGTGGTCCAATGCCCATTTTTGTTCACATGCATAGTTGGTTCTTCTATAGGATTCTCCAAATATTTCAACACTGCTTGCCCTGCTGTTATAGACATCTTTTGACCTGATTGCAACAAAATAGGAATATCCAGCTTTGATAGCGCTTTGATATCTTTTGATGTTTTTGTTTTTATATTAAGTCTCATCAGCGCCAGAAACAAATCTGCCTCAAGTATATCTTTACCTGTTTCTTTATACATGGTAATCCGTTTTACTAAATCTTGTACAGTAATGGAAAGATCCACCATACTGGGTGTGGAAAGCAGACAGGGCAACTCATGCAAATGCAAACAAACAATGTAATCCCTTGCTATCAAAGGAGGTTGTATGTCCTCTTCACTCTGATCTAAGCCATAATGTGGCTTTTCTTCCTTTACCCAACATTCCACATCATCTAATAATTTATAAACAGAGTGTAGACCACGAAGACTCAAACGAGCCGCTTGAGGATTTTCATATGCCACAGCATTTGCCATAGCCAAAAAATGCTCAGCAGTCACATCATGCACCACTATCTTTTGGTTTACAAGCTTTGCGGCAAGCTCACTTAAGGTTTCGGACGAAACCTCCCCCAGCTTAAAGGGCAACATTTGCCAGATGGGTGGTGTTTCTTGCCAAAGACCTTGTATTACGTCTTTTTCTTCTGGTATCATTGGGATGCTTATTTCCCATTGTTTTATTAGCTGTGTGGAGAGTTTAGAAGTAGTTTTATCTGTATCCTTAACAAAAACCCAAAGCCATGGTACCAAATCTTCCTTGTTTTTGGGACACTCACGAGTAAGGCAGGATTTTAACACCAGCTGCCTAGCCTTTTTGGTTGTGGCAGAAAATGCAGCTAGAATCACTTCCGAAAGTAAATCCTCATGAACCTGAGTGATAACTACCTCAGCGAGCCTTGTAATCACAGCAGAGTCTCCCAAAGCTAGCAGTGGGATTAACATCTGAGTATGTGTACTTAACTCCTCATCACTAATATTTAATTCATCCAATACTGATAACCAAATTTTGCGATCTCCTGGGCGAACGGATGCATCCAGTGCCGAAAAAACCAGATCAAGTCCTTTTTCACGAGAAATCCAACCACGTTTCACACCATCAGGCAACACTGCTCCAAAAGGACCTGTTGCTGGAGTATTGACTGCTACACCGGTTAAAATGTGTTCTACAAATCGATTTTTAATCAAATCCATGGTTGGTAAATCAACTTCGTTGTGACGCAATTCCGCTTTCAAACCCATGACGGCTGCCGCATACACGGACCAATCTTTCATATATTCTACATTTTGCGGAATGTCTAGATTCATTATGTCCACAAGCTTTACTGCAACATTTCCATACACAGATGATGAATGTTCAAACATTCTGCGTTTGGAAATACAAGAATAGTTGATAAAATCGGAAGCGTATTTTGTACCACGCTCGTTAATAATAACCATGAGTATTTTATTACTAACACCATACAAAATATTTGCAGCTCTATGTGCATCCACTCCAATACGAAGAGCAAACAATGCAAGCTTACTCTTATCCACATCAATGTAGCTTTGCCAACCATATGAATTACTACTTGTCTGGGCAAATTCTCCCCAATCACCACTCTTTAGCCCCCTAAGTGCCACTTGTTTTTGCTCATTTGTTCCAAGTGGTAAACTCAGAACATTCTCCAAAGTGACATATTCCCAACCAAGGACTTTGAAAATGGATACAGCTTCCTGTAATTTTAGATTCATTCTTGCTCCTCCTTCAATTGTACTGCTAGTATATGTTTACATGGACCACGTTTGTTTTGATGATTTAGATACCAGGTGCAAGTACATTTTGCTTTTTGTGCACCCTGTACAAGGTTGTAATGAACCAGATATTCTGATTCCTTTGAATGGACAATCCATTGCCCTCCACCCACATGTTTCACCATATCCACTAGCTTACGAGCTGCTACTAAACGAGGATTGTCTCTTAATACCCGATCAAGGTCATCTGGGAGTTCCCTATGAAAATAGGTTTGGTCATGGGCATCAAATCCAAGCTTACCCGAAACAGCCAGAAGTGTTAAAGCTGCCTGTACACGGTTTTGGCTCATATTCCACCTATAAGCCATCCGCTCCTCATCAATAAGAGTATCAAATGCCAACATTGAGCCTATGGACTCAGCATCTTCTAAAACTTCATGCTGAGCAAGGGATGCTAGCAAGGAACCTTCCCCTGAATAACCTTGCCACGCCTCAGCCGTCAAGCTTAGGGTAAGACGTGAACAAGGCAACTCCACTTCCATCATAAACGCCCCCGGCTCCTTGTCCATTGGTTTATAGAATGTCATACCACATATGTTAGTCATAACACGCTTTAAGGCACTTAGACGGTGCAATCCGGACACATAAACGCAGCCAGGTGCACGACGTGGAGCCAATTTTACACCTGTGGATGAGGGTATCAGCCAACCCCCTTGGTTTTTCCCTGTAGCCGGTGGTAATGACATAACAAATGCCTGAGCTTGCATACCTTTTAGGGTAAAAGCAGGTGTCATGCTCCGGTGGATTTCAGCGGCATTGCCTAATGCTCGCACCCATCTATCCGGCATCTGGACAGGTCTTTCATGGACCCTTTCTTCTAGACGAAGTATTTGTTCATTTGAATTGCTAAAATGAACAGCTGTAAAGCCGTCACCACCAATATTAACATGCAGCTTATCTTTTTGATTAATATGTGTCAATGATGCCCTCAAATCCATTCCAATATCCACATTGGTTGTTCCAAGACCTATTTCTCCGTCAAAACCTGACTGGAACAGGTCTAATCGGGCATAGACACCATTACAGGCAGAAAAACACTCTGCCCTAAGCCTGTCTCCTTGTGCTGATAACACAGGATCACGTTGAGCAACTGGAGTGTATTTGAAATAACGAGTAGATGTTACATCTGCTAGTACAAGCAATCCACGCGCCAATATCTGGGGATGTATGGAAAATCCTCGAAAAAAACTTGGGTTACATTCTATACCAATGGGTGTCAACGCTGGTGCAATTGCAAGGGCTAGATTTCCATCCCTTAGTACTGATTGATAAGCAAAATCTCTCATATATATCCCCCCTGTCAAGCTAAGAATTACCAAAAACACTTTACTATTCAATTATTCTTGCATTGTTCCCTATTCTAACACTTCATGACCTTTTGGTAAACATATAGAGTATGGATTTCTCCTATTTGTGGGAAAAATTTTCGCCTTGATAAAAAAAAGACTAAATTGATTGTAATCAATCAATTTTAGCCTTTTTCCTACACGAATCAATTATGATTAAAATGGCGCCTATTCCAATAGAAATATATAGAACTGATAGTAAGGAATCACTGGTCTTTGGCACACTAATAACTGGATAGGATGGAGGGTTTATACTTGCTAATGGAACCTCTCCCTCTATAACCTCATCTATAACCTGCTCTGTTGGAGATTCTGTAACCTGTCCACCAGTATTGTTGTATAACTGAACAGAATCTAAAAAATAATCAGGAAATACACCCTATGGTGCGAAATTGATAAAAGAATCCCTTTTATCCAAAACTACTGTATCTAGAGATAACAGTGAGTACCTTGGTTGGGAATAAGAATAAGAGGTGGTGTATATTAACTAACACCACCTTAATGAATCGTACATAAATACTCATAGAACCCATCTGCAGTAAATTGATTTATTCTTTTGTCTATTTTTATTTCAATATCCCAACCATCTATCCCTGTCTCCACAAGAATCTCTTCTTTAATATCAGTAATAAAACCTTTATCTTTCTCAAATTTATTTGGAAGTCTAAAATAATAACTTGGATTATCCTCGTTTCCTTTTATAATATATGGAATTTTCGTACTACCCATAACCTGTATTGAGCCTTGTTCAAATTCAGGTTCCTTCGAATAAATATATTGTTCCACATGTAAGTCACCCATAATAACAATATCGCCCCATGATAACCTCATGTTTTTGCAATTCATGTTTCCAGTTACAATCAGTGCACCAGGACCAGTTTCAAATCCAAGAAGTACTAGGGTATCCTTTACTGTGAAATTCCCTTTGACTACAAGAAATTCAATTTCCGATGGTAAATCAGAGATATTATTAATTGTCAAATCACCTTCATGAATTGTAACTGTAATATCTTCCATGTTTTCGCCTTGTTCAAAAATCCACACATGATTTTTATCAAAATAGTCATAAATATTAATGATATGGTCTGCTTCTTGCAATAGATAAGTTTTATAGTTTGACATATTTGTCTCCTTCAAAATAAATATTAAACCTCGATTTTTATAGATTCTTTTCCATACTATATAAAGGGTGGAATAGAGGGGAATTTCTTTAAATTATTTTCATATTTCTTAATCATATTTTCGTCATCTCGAATACACTTGAGAATGTAGCGTTTATCCTTTTCATTGGGACTTAGTTTAAGCACACTTTTCAACTCATTCAAAGATGTTTCGATTCGTTTAATAAGTCTTAGCAAGTTTAATTGCACTGCATAAGTTTTGCAATGATTTTGATAACGTATTTGATAACGTTTTTCCTCCTCTTCTCTTTCCTTAAGTTTCTCCCTATCAATACGTTCTTGTTCTTGGCGTTCCTCTTTTAGCATGCAATATTGTCTATCGCACTCATGTGCTAATTCAGTTGTATTTTTATATCCATTCATAGACTGAAACTGCTTTGCAAGATTTTCATATGCATTTTCAGTTAAAGTCATTCTTTTAATTTCAATCAGTTCCTCATATTGCTTTTTCTGTAAATACTCTTGGATTGGATTCTGGTATTTTTCTATTTGTTTATGGTAATCAACTTCAGCAAAGCGCACTGCTTTTTGAAAATGCCTATTTTGTGAAATTGGACTTTTATGCTCTACAAGCAGTTCTTCCTGTGTTATATTTAACTCAGTGCACAACTTGCCAATATATGCAGGTGCATATTCGGGATCAATGTCCAACACCCTGTCAAAATACTCATCTGCCATCTCCCAGTCTGAATCTTCTAGAAACAGATTCCCACGCTTCATTAAGGATTCAACTCCAGGTATGGCTGATGTTATTCCATTGGTAGCTGGAGATGTGCCTCTATTGGCGGTTTTACTTATGTATAGAACCTTTTTTACACCATGCAAAATATCCTGCATAAATCCCAATTTTGACATATTAGCAGCCACCTTACAAGCTACTTAATAATTTTTTTCTTTCATCTTCAAACTCTTCGTCCGATACCATACCCATTTCTTTCATCATCTTTAACTTTTCAAGTTTTTGTTTGAAGGAAGCCATGTCATCTGGTGGTGTAGTTGCTGGCACTGTTGTTGGTGGCTCATGGGGTGGTGTTTCTAAGTTTAAGTCTATAATAGGTGAGACAATACCTAACCCGCTGGATGGATTAAGTGCATCTGTTGTGACACCGGCTACCACTGCACCCATGCCACCAGCAACACCACTCATCATTCCAAGCCCAATCCCTGTATTTGTGAAGTTTCCAACACCTTCGTTTTGAGCAACTTTTTCAGCCACATCAAAACCACGCTCATTTTGATAGGTATAACCTTCCTGAGTCCGTTTTGCTGCTATTGCTTGGGATTCAATAACCATCCTTTGTGCACTTGTCTGTTGGTCAATGATTCCTACTCTCTGTCGAAGTTGTGCCTCAGCAATATCAGAATACTGGCGAATATGTATATCACGGAATTTCTCGTAGGCTTTATCGCCATCAGGTTTTACAATGGTTGTTACAAAAAAGCGTTCAAGTGATAGACCATATTCCGAAAAATCTGGAATGAGTTGGTTATGAAGAATTTCAGAAAATTCACCCATATGGGAATCAACTTCAAATATACTAAATTCACTACTTTGCATGGTCAAAGCAAGATAAGGCTTAACCCTTGCCATTAAGAATGTGCGGAACATTTGTATGAGTGTGGCTTGCCCAAGAGAATGTTCTGTACCTACAATTTTAAGAAGTAACTTTCTTGAGTCTTTTACTCTCAGGGACATTTCTCCTGAGGCTCCTATTCTCAAAGGAAATTTATAGGTTGGTTCCATATATTGAACTTGATTGTCAGTTCCCCATTTTATTGACATTTGCTCTATCTTATTTATGAAATAGACCTCACAATGAAAAGGGGTTTGACCGTTTGAGGGTAAACTAAATAACCTAGTAAGCAAAGGCAGGTTCTCGGTCTCAAGTGTGTGACGACCAGGACCAAACAAGTCTAATGCCTGGCCATTCATAAAGAATATGGCTTCCTGTGATTCGTGAACTATAAGTTGAGTGCCCGTATTAAAATCCTCAATGGGCGATTTCCATATAAATGTACTGTTATCACCTTCGCATTTAACAATTTGGTATAAGTCTGCCATTATTCATCCTCCTAGGTTTTAATGATATTTTATTAATAAATTTGTTATCCTCCAAAATTTTAAATATTTTTTGTAATCTTAAGCCTTATTTTCACAAAACACCAGTGCCCGATTGTTGATCTGCTTTAGCACCTATTGGTATTAATTCCAAGAAGCTATTTTATTGTACCTATCTTGATATTCATATTTTCGTTATTGTCTTTCTAATTATAATGCTCAAACTCTGTAACAGATGTCTAATCTGACTCCATGAAGACGCTGATTATATACACAACACACAAAGATTATAGTACACCATGCTACATAACATGTCAATATTTGGTGGATCATTGTATTGGTTTAGAGTAAACGTCAACTGACATTTAGGGGCAAGGTTAATATATGAATTGTTGCTCACAAACGACCAAACACAGATTAATAAAGAAATGAAAATTTACAATCAAAAATACAGCCTGTAAGATAAGAAACGCTAATATTACAGGCTGTAGCTAATTTTACACCTTTGAGGGTTGTAGGCAATGCAGTTTGGGTTTCATACTGTTATTAGACCCATTCACAATTAATTCTCATTTAGATTATCTTTTAGCCAAGAGTCATGAAGCCACTTCTCGGTTACACGTCCATTTTCCCAAATAATTTCTTGTTCAAATGTTATTATCTTATTATCATTGCCAACAATAACCCATGCATAACTATCATTTTTAGGTACATAGCATTTATACTTCATACCTGTAATAATAATGGTTTTTTCATCAACAAAAAGCATTTCGTCATGTTCTGCTGTCCATTTGTGGTCAATAGTTTGAAGTAAAGATGGTTCTATATTTCTCAATAAATTTCGAGCAATATCTTGTGTTTCTTCCTCAGATGGCAAGGTTTGTCCTTTTATAAATCTCTTATCAAACCAAGTAAATCCAAGTACCTTGTTTGAACATTCTTCAAAAGTAAATGAAAAATGTTCTCCACCAATATTTATATTTTTGCTCTCATCTTTTAAATAACGAAAGACTAAAACAGATTTCCCATTTTGAACTCCTTGTATTACTTTTGTGAGTGAGTATCCTTGTGGTACGCTAAGTAGCTTCAACACTTCGTTCAGCTCTTTTTCATATTTTTGACCTAAGTTCATTTTCATTTTTCTCCTTTTTTCCTATTAACATCCAATTGAAAAGCAATAAAATTCTAGTTACATTAACTAAACTTTATTATTATAATAGTATACAGTAAAAGAACAAATAAACAAGTACTCACTTTTCTATGCCTTGAAATAAAATTCAAGTTTTATTGTTAAAATTGAATGTAATACCAAAAATAAAAATTTATTGGAGTTTATCATCAAATTAATCAAAAGCTGTGTTTGAGGTCTTAATCCTATCAGTTCCAGCAATTTAAAGCAAGCCTGTCCGAAGGGTGTTAATTCCATTTTCCAAATATGCCTTTAAGCAAGTCAACATATAAACCCAGCCCTCTTTATTGCCAAGCATTTCATTGATCACATTGGGGGCCTTATCATCCCATCCTGTTTCGGTGATTTCCACCGTTGTGGTTGTGGCATCGTTTACAATAAAATCCATTGTGACTGTGCGTGCCGCTTCCCCTTCACCCCATTTGTACACGATTTTTTTGGATGGGTGGACTTCCATGATTTGTATATCAAACCCAACAACACCATATTCTTTGTATGCTAGTGTAACAGTCTTATAGGTTTCCCAGCGACAAGAACTCCCTGAAAACCAAAAGTTGCATATTTTTGTTGGGTCAACGAAAGCTTCAAATACATCATTGGCGGTTGCCAAAATCTTCATTTTTGTTATATTGTCAATTAGCATAAAAACATCTCCTTATTAGTTTACAATTGTATTTAAAATACAAAACATCACAACCCTTCATCACATTTTACTGGATCCAAAATACGTATGAATGGGGTCTTTTAATAACAACTCATAATTGGCTCGATCAACAATGCCAACCACTTGGTTGCTGTCATAGAGTTTTAACAAATAACTGAAATACATTTTCTGTTATTGACAAATCAACCACTTTTACGATGACATGGATATTAGGATTTTGATTATTTATTTCCGCCTTTCGTTTTTCCAGTTCATTTTCACGTCTAGCCACTACTATTAAATTTTTACCTCTTTTAGCAAATGCTAAAGCAGTTTCATATCCTATACCTGAACTTGTGCCTGTTATGAGTGTGTATTTCATCTGTCCCTCCTGATTTCATATTTATGCTGTATATTATATTCATTTTCTAACACAATATTAATTTTAATGTTGCCATAAATAATTCTTACTTACATCTAAATTTTTAGTTCTGAGGTTCCTATTACCTTAGCAAACACTCCGCTTAGTCCTGCCATAATGCACAGTGTGGAGTTTTTGCCAAAATTGTTATACCATGAAAGGTTAAATCTTTTGTGGTACATGCATCCTCAATCAAAGTTAGATCAATAACATACCTCAAAATGTTATATCTGAACTATAATCAAAATTATGAGGAAAATACATTACCCACTTTTTTTATGGGTAGGAATATGGTTTTTATTTTGTATAGCAAATACCTTTCTGGTCTAATATTTCATTCTGTCCATGTTAACCGTATATTCGATGCCAATTTCTTGCATAATCTTGACTGATAACAACATCTTTTGACCTCTTGTAGCAAGATTATATTCTACATGCAACAGGTAGCCTGATGAATTAAGATTGTCCAGCACTCCCCAAGAAATAAAGCCTTTTAGCTTCGTCAAAACCTTCTTATGACATTTTCTAATACAAGCAAAGAATTCTTTGCATATCTATCTAGTATATCAAATGTTGTAATTAAAAGTAAATAATCACTTTTTAAGAATAAATATTTCGCCAAGATGTCCAAAATAAATGACTTATATTGGAATCAATACTTTACAAGCGAGTTTGTATATTTGAGATACTTATGTTATAATCTATTATATAATATCTGTCAGTAATTTTCTTTTTTAAATTTTCTTTGAGAAATTAATATGATGTATTTGTATTATTAATAAACTATCCTAATATCCCTTTTTTATATACAATCCATGCATTTTTTTATTATATTACATTTTAATACCAAATAATACATAGAGGGTGGATATACAATGAAAAGTCTTATTCCTATCAAAAATGCGTTTTTCTCCAATTTTCGTACCATAGGCCTTTTAGCAGGATATTATTTTGTTTCCATGTTAGCAGAAATTTTTGTTTTCAACCAAATCCCTATGGATATGGCTAACGGTCACGAAAAAACCCGTTTAGTTACAAACCTATTTAATGTGATTGGTGTACTTTTATTTATGTATTTTTATCCTAAGGTATCTTCACCGAAACGTTTTATCCGTTGTACTTATGTGATGGGAATCATTTCTCTAATCTCACTTTTTATATTGCCTGGATCAACTTTTTTCTGGATATCAATTGTATTTTATTATACCTCAATGGGTATCTTTGGATGTGATGCTATTTATCGATTAACTTCCATCAATCGCATGGAAACAGGTAGAATTTTCGCATTTTCATCTTGTGTAGGAATATCAGCACAACTAATAATTAGCAACATGAGTATCCCTGTTCCCATAATGGCAGGTGTATGTGTATTGGTGATGGCTTGTATGTGGATGGCAACCACTAACCTTATCTTTCGTTTACAACCTATCCTTCAAAAATCAGTAGTACTAAGGCGCACCGCCTATTTAGGTGTGGTTGTAATTCTTATGACCCTGATTGTAGGAATTGTATCAGGTCTGATGGCACTGCAATTTAAGGATTACCGCAATTTGCTGACACAGTCAAGTCGTTGGTTATTAATCGCTTCCATGCTTATTGCTGGTGCCATTGCCGATTTTAAGAACCGACATTTATTGACCATTTTTACATTTTCTGTTATGCCTGTGTTTGCGATGATTACCAGTTTTTTTCTTTTGCCAACGATGTTGCGATATATTAATATATTGGTAAATCTTTCTTCAGGTCTTCTTACGGTATTTTATATTGTTATTTTCATTGATATATCAAGAAGCAACTCAATGTCTCCATCATTAGCTTGTGTTGGGCGTCTTTGTAAACTTTTTGCAGGGGCATTCTCCGCATTACTTGTACTGATTCATATGCAAGGTGATGCTACAATCATGATCTTTATTAATACAGCACTCACCATTGGAATTGCTGTTGTGTTATACTTTGATAAAGAAACCCACAATTATTCCACAAGAGCAAAACATAAACATCCCTTAGAGGAAAAAATCAGCGAATATCTATATACAGCTGTTGAAGATCATTCTGTTTTTTTGCTTTATCAACCGCAGATTGACCCATTAACAGGGGATATCTGTGCAGTAGAAGTTTTGATGCGTTTTTATCACCCAAAGGTGGGGTTCGTTTGTCCTTGTGACTTCATCCCAATAGCCGAATATAATAGCACAATTTGTCACTTAGGTTTGTGGGCTATTCAAGAGGCCATTCAAACATACCAGCATTTTGTGATTAGTGGAGTTGTTCTTTCGCACATTTCGGTTAATGTATCTGTTGTGCAGCTTAAAAATTCTAATTTTTATCAGGGGGTAAAGGAACTGTTGGATATTCACCACTTTGATCCAAAATTACTACACCTTGAGATAACCGAAAGTATTCTGGTTGACAAAAATACTGATATTATAAACATTATCTGCAAACTCAAATCCTTGGGGATTCTTATTGAACTGGATGATTTTGGAACAGGATACTGCTCTTTGAGTTATCTTTCCGACATGCCAATTGACACAATTAAAGTTGATAAATGTTTTATTGATAAAATTGGGTGTAGCGCCAAAGATGAAAATTTATTGGAGTTTATCATAGAAATGGTCAAAAAACTGAACTTGACTTTTATTGCGGAGGGGGTAGAATCCATAGAACAATTGGAATTTCTAAAAAAAAGAGGGGTATCTCTTATACAGGGATATTATTACTCCAAACCAATCAGTGCTATTGAAATAATAGAAACTTATGCATTTAGTAAATGTTGAGATAAGAGACCTTTACATTTTCACTTGGTCTCTTATACTTGCTTTCAATTCATCTGTCAATACTTCAAAGCTGACCTCAGCAATGTAAAGCGGTTATTTTTCCATCTTTTGTTCTTGCTTTTTGTCTAAGTTGGTACTTTAAAACAAGATTCCAATAAATCTCAGTAAATTTTTAAATTGGTGTTTCATCCAATGGGAACCAACCTCAATAAAGCTAACAATAAATGTTGTAACGCAACTTTATCAATTGTTTTTAGGTTTAGGGTATAATCATGGTTTTGAAGAGTTTTATTTAAATCTTTATAGTCGACGTTCTTATCAAATATGTTTTCAATTTTCTCATCACCATTTGACAATATTTTTAATAACTTATATCCCATTTCAATAAAAAATAGTCCTACTAACATATTTAACTTAATCATTGTTTCTTTTTTCTCTCTTTGATAAACCAATCTCTCAAAAACAACACTTACAAAAAATGTGTTAATGGGTATAAAACAAACATTCATCATTGAATAGTAGATTGTATTCTCAATTTCTCCAAACACCAAAAAATGCACACCGAATAATATTATAGATAATACTATTAATCCTAATGCAATATGAAAATAATAGTTACCTACTTTGTTTCTTTTCATTATAGTATTCCTTCTTCTTTAATATAATAATTTCACAAAATCAATAAAAAGCTTTGCAGAGTCTAACCATTTGTTTTTTTATCCCATTTTATTTCACTTATTGTGTTTCCCCTTAAAATCACCTATACTTCATGGCTACTTTTACCCTTTTCTTCATCATGGGACCTACTAAATCTATACTCACGTTCAAAGAAAAGATTAAACAAGGATGCTAGCACAGGGAAACCTATAAAAAATACAATTGAAAGCTGAGGAAGGAAAAATGAAAGCGCAATAATAGCAGCTATACCAACAATAATCAGTGCAAAATAGAGCCTAGTCACATTATTCTCCATTCTTTCATTCCGCATTTTTTCAATTTTAATCATAGACTCATTGTCTCTATTTTCCTTATTGATGGCATGTAACAAGGAATAGCTACTTATATTGACAAGCAGAAAAATAATATCATAACCAATGGCTGGGACTACCTGAGTTGGGTGTTGCATTACCCAGTTGGTAAATAATGGCATGAGCGATAGAAAAAATAGGTAGATAATATTTATCCAGATCACCTTGGTTGAAACTGTGGAAAAAAAATGAAACATGTATTGGTGTTTAATCCAATGGGAACCAACCACAATAAAGCTAACAAAAAATACAAGAATTGAACTCAGTAGTCCCATAACTGAATCCAATGTAAAGATTTCCGGTAAAGGAATACTTAGAACCATAATTGTAATAATAATGGCAATAACACCATCACTAAATGCTTCAAGTCTGTTTTTAGAAAGTTTCATAACATCACCTCATTACGCAAGATTAAAAATTCGCTTACCCTAATAAATATTTGTCCAATATAACAAACATTTCTTTTCCATTTAAATTTTAATCTGTTAATTTAGCTACACAACGCAGGGCATTTAACGACCTTTGATACCAAAAGAAAGGTAAGCATCTCTCGCTGTCTGTAATCAAGCCCATTTCGCGTGTAATAATCTCCGAAACCGTACTTTGTAAGCCAGCGGTTAATATGACGACTTCCTCAGATCCAGACTTCCAATAATTTTGGCTCATACCCCAGGAATATTTTTTCATAGTATATTCTAGAATTTTCTATAATTGACATGAGAATCCCCCTATTTGTGGTCAAATACCAAAGCAACTTCCTCAAGCAAATTCATAATCGATAGATGTTGAGGGCAAGACTTTTCACATTTCCCACATTTGATACAATCAGAAGCCTTTCCTGCGTTTTGAGTATGCACCATATAATAGAAATCGCTATTCCAATCATTATACAGTTTTTTAGCATTCATACAGGAAAACAGGTCGGGAATCTGAATATGCTTCGGACATCCATCTGTGCAGTATTGGCAAGCGGTGCAAGGGATGATATCTTGTTGTTTAAATTCTTCACACACCTCATGAATGGCTTTAAGCTCTGCTTGGGACAAAGGTTTAAAATCTTTCATATAACTGATGTTGTCTTCCATTTGTTCTAAGTTACTCATGCCTGAAAGTACCATCATAACTCCTTCAAAGCTTGCTGCAAAACGATTTGCATAGCTTGCATAACTTCCACCATTAAGGGAATCTAAAATCACTTTTGCCTTTTCAGGTAGATTGACTAAACTACCACCTTTCACTGGCTCCATAATGATTATAGGCTTATTATGCTTACGACACACCTCATAACAGAGACGGCTTTCGATACCTGCATCTTCATAATCCACATAATTAAATTGAATTTGCACAACTTCAATTTCAGAATGTTCGGTAAGAATCATATCCAAAACAGATGCCTTATCATGAAATGAGATTCCAACATGCTGTACCTTGCCTTCTTCTTTCAGTTGCTGTGCAATCTCGTAAGCATGACAATCCTTAAACTTTTTATAAAACTCAGTATTCTGAGCATGCATAAGGTAATAATCAAAATATTCTACACCGCAGGCCTCCAGTTGACTTTCAAAAACAAAACGAATATCTTTTTTTTTATTAAAATAACTTGTTGTTAGCTTATTTGTTAACATATATCGCTCACGAGGATAACGTTTCACAAGACATTCCCGAATAGCTGTTTCGCTTTTGCCCCCAATATAACCGTGTGCGGTGTCAAAATAGTTGAAATCGTTCTCCAAAAAAGTATCCACCATCTGGGAAAACTGTTCAAAATCCACCTCACCATCAGGTTTCATAGGCAAACGCATACAACCAAATCCAAAATTTTTCATATAATTATTACTCCCATTCTTTTATGGTGTTTTTAACACAATTATTAATTTCTTCATTTTCTATATGTAACACTTCTAATGTAAGTATAGTAAAGATTATCAAGAAAAATATTGGTGCATAATACCTTGTACCTCTTGTAACCATTTTGCTCTATTGGTTTCTGTGCTGTCTGCAATCACACGGAACATTCTACGGTCAAAATTATGTACTCCACAAAAATTAAAAATACAGTCTTTCCAAATCCTCTCCAATGGGTCACCAAATACACTCTCTTCTCTATCAGCTGAGGTATTTGATGTATTGAATACAATCCCAATTTTAGCTTTGAGTAGTCCAATGGGTAGACCGCCACCCTTGTCTCCATCTTCAAATGTGTATGCAACATTTTCACGAAGCACACGATCTACCCACCCTTTTAATATAGCCGGAGGTTGTCCCCACCAATTTGGGTGAATAATAACAATCCCATCCGCTTGTTGTATTTCCCTTTGATGGAGTTGAACCAATGTGTCACTACTAACACCTTGGGCAAGTTCTTCAATGGGCATGACTGGATCAAATTCCTCAGCTTGCAAATCATGAAAATTTACTGTATGACCAAAATTTTTCAGTTGTGCACATACCGCTTCTGCTATGGCAGTATTGAAACTATTTATATATGGGTGTCCAAGTATTACCATGATATTCATACATTTACTCCTATTCATTCACATTTTACGATTACGTATTATTTAAATTCTCTAACATTGTATCAAAATGTCAGGTTTACTTTATCCAACAAAATCACTCTATACATTCACTAGTTATATCACATGTTATAATTAAAAGTAAATAGCAGATTTTAAAAATTCCCAAAGATAAAAAGGCTGAACTTGACTTTTATTGCGGAAGGGATAGAATCTTTAGAACAATTGGAATTTCTAAAAAAAAGAGGGCTATCTCTTATCAAACCAAGTAAATCCAAGTATCTTATTTGAACTTACTTCAAGAGTAAATGAAAAATGCTCTCCACCAATATTTATATTTTTGCTATCATCTTTTAAATAGCGAAAGACTAAAACAGATTTTCCATTTTGAACTCCTTGTATTACTTTTGTGAGTGAGTAACCTTGTGGTATGCTAATTAGCTTCATTTAGCTCTTTTTCATAATTTTGATCTAAGTTCATTGTTATTATCTTACCTTCTTTCTTATTAATATCCTATTTTAATGCAATAAAATTCTATTCAGTAGTCCCATAACTGAATCTAATGTAAAAATTTCTGGTAAAGGAATACTTAGAAGCATAATTGTAATAATAATGGCAATAACGCCATCACTAAATGCTTCAAGTCTTTTCCATATGCTAATATGATACAACAATGTATATCAAAATTCAAATAATTAATTTACAGGTCCTTATTCTAGGTAATCTTCCTGAATACAGCCTATAGGATAAGAAACGCTTATCTGTTGAGAAGGCTTATAAATTCTAAAGCGGCTTTAATGCCAGATTGAGGGTTTTGTCCAGTAACTAAATTCCCATCAACCTCAACATGTTTACTCCAATCTTGTTCGCCAATAAAGATAGCACCAAGTTCTTTTAGCTTGCTTTCAAGTAAAAATGGAACACTCTTATCCAATTTTACAGCAACTTCTTCTGAATTAGTAAAAGCAGTTACTGTTTTGCCTTTGATAAGAAGTTCTCCATTTGATAATCTAACATTAACAAGCCCTGCGGGACCATGGCAAACAGTTCCAACAGGTTTATTGTTTTCGTAAAATTCTGCTATTAACTTCTGCAAAACTTTACTTTCTGGCAAATCAAACATCGTCCCATGTCCTCCAGGCATAAAGATACCATCATAATCTTTTTCTGTAATATCACTTATACATATGGTGTTCGCTAAGATATCAAGATATTTCTGATCAATGTTTGCATTTTCCTCTAAACTATTTTTGTCAATTGGCGACTGACCGCCTAAAATACTTGCAATAGTTACAGAATAATTTTGTTTAACAAATTCATCAAATGGTTCAGTGAATTCTGAGAGCCACAAGCCGGTTGGCGTACCATTTGACATTTTATCAGCAGATGTTAAAACCATTAATATATTTTTCATAATAAATTACTCCTTTTATGAGCTGCATCGTAGTTTGTGCCTTATATAAATATGCCCATTGTATATGTGTATTATGCACTTACCTTTTGTAATTTGTGACTTGTATTCCATAAAATAAATTTTGCATATGGACTTTAGTTATCTTTATGTTAATTAGCATCCATTCCATCTTTCATATACCATCCTAAAAATGTTTCAAATCCCTTAACGAGTATAAGTTGCAGAGAAAGAAAGGCTGTTTTATACTTATATAATCCAGCTGTTTCTTGCATTAATACTCACAATACTGTCTTTTTAAAAGCTTTATCATGATTTTATGTTTTTTTCAAAATCTACTGCAAAATGGCTGTCTGTTTCTGTTAGAGATGTGACCTTTTTGATAATCCTAATAAACATTGATATGCTATAAGTAATAATGTATTGTTGTATCTATTATTTAACGATTCTATGAGTAGGACATCCCACCAATCAGTAGAACAAACAAATTAATCGTACCATTTAAAATATCGCAATCTTCTATTTTTACCAAAATTCTCTCTTTTATTATCATCAAATGCTCCTTTCAAATATAAAAAAACACTCGATTTCATCAAGCACATATTTATAATTAATTCTCATTTAGATTGTCAATTAGCCAAGAGTCTTGAAGCCACTTCTCAGTTACACATCCATTTTCCTATTTGTGTTCCCACATCATAGCTTGTCCCTACATAGTTTTTTGAGATACATCTTTCCCATGATAATAAAAGTAAATATATCAGACCACTTTATAGATTTTTAGTCATACACAATTCTCCTTAGTTTTATTTTCAGCACTACATCTCCCATCACATTATATGTATAATCATTAAACCCAATAACATGGGTTAATACTTATAACATTCGATAAAAAAGAACTATATCCTCATAAGTTCCGTCTTTCATTAAAAAGCCGTTTGGTATAACGCCAAGTTTGACAAAACCAAGTTTTTCGTACAAATAAATTGCGCCATAATTTGTTTTTACGACAGCATTAAATTGTAAGATTTCAAATCCCAACTCTTTCCCTTTTTCCATACAATGCATCACTAATTTCTCACCAATATGCAATCCTCTTGCTGTAGATTTTACTGCATAACTTGCGTTTGAAATGTGAGCACAACGACCAATGTTGTTGGGGTGTAAAATATAAAGACCTAATATTTCGTGAGTATCATTGTTTTCTGCAACCCCCACAAAGGATTGTTCAGAAAAAAAATCGATTGCATCACTCTCTGTTAACCCTTCAAGTTGAGGAAATGCAATTCCCGAGTCAACAATTTCATTCCAAATTTCAATCATTTGCTCAATATCATTTTTAATGTATTCCCTTATTGTAATATCCATTGTATTCCCCCTGAAATATAGTTTGTCTTACAAATGTTATAGTCAAAATGCTCTATGAGTGATAATCCCTAACAAGTATATGCTACAAAGAAAGAAAGAATGTTTTATACTTAAATAATCCTGCTATATCCTACTCAAAAAAACCATTCCTTTTTCAAAATATTTCTATTTCTTTTGTTGACCAAGTATTTGATAAGCAATCCTTTGAAACATAATAATATCCATAAAATTTTGAATCTTTATGTTCACCAACTTTTTATATAAATGAATTAAAAATTCACTATTTTTAATCATGTAAGAATTTTTATAACTATTCCCTTCTCAAGTCCCATTCATCTACCATCAACAAAAGCTCGTTTTTATTCCCTAAAAAATCATGATGCAAAAAATATGATTAATCTTCAATTAATTCCATCAGTTTTTTTAACTCTATTGCTTCCTCTTTTGACAACGTTACACCTTTACCCATCTTCTCATGTTCTGGTGACCATTCACGAATATCATATTTGGGTTCTCTTTCATTCCAACTGATTAGATTCAATTCTTTTGTCCAACCCTTAGCACCCTCTGATAACACACCCAATTGTTTTACAATTTCATATTTAATATCAGCCATATTTAATTCCTCCCATTTATCATTTTTCCTCAAATCAATTAAAGGGTTATGATTAAATTATCATAAATTTCTAATTGTAATCTTAATCTCCCTAATGCTACATTTTGAAATATTTCCTCATCTAAATATTATACATGTTCCCATTTGAATAACCATAGGAAGAAAAATTCATTATCTAATTACCTTAATTCATCATCTAGTGGCACAACAATTTCATCTAGTACCTTTTTCCATTGACGCTTCATTTCTGGACTATATTTTAATTTCTTCACATCCGGATGGAGAGCCTTATACTCATCAAAATGAGCGCTGCTGATGATACTTCCTATGTTTGGAATGGGGTCTGTACCAATCACATATTGAATAGCAGAAGAATGTAATTCATCAAGGGATACTAACCAAGTTTTGGTAAAGTCATATAGAGCTTGATTTCGTACTTGTGTAAAGAATTGGCGTTTTACAACAAGAATGTCTTCTTCTGGATCAATTTCTTTTGCATCCATTGCATTTAGAATTGAATGATAAACCTCTTTGACTTTTTCAGATTTCTTCATTTTACTGAGAGCTTTTTCTATTTCATCTCGGATATCTTGATTATTGGCTGAATAAGTTCCCAACAGTCTATCAATATAGGTAGCATCAATATCATAAGACCTAATTCCATTCTCTTCATAGAATTCGATACCGGAGAAGTCTCCTTTTGGTACAGCACCTGAATTTCCAACTATAGAACCTTTGATCGTATTGTAAACACCTATATAATCTTCTAAGGTTTTTACTTGTTCTTGCAACGCCTTCGAGGTTTCCATATCATCATTGTAATCATCATATGTGACCATAGCTTCAAAGGAATGATTTAACTCTTGAAATGCCTTTATAAACTCGATACGTTTTTCCAGTGATGAATGCTCACTGATATCCATAGGATCAGGCACTATGGTCTTGAGTAGCTTATGGGCTTTTTTGAATCGTTTTTTTGATTCCTCATAGGTTGCATACACAAGATTTGACTCCTCTTGAGCCAAAGAATAACATTTGGTTGCCTCTTGTACATTCCACTCCATAGTATATGGTTTTCTAAATGTTACCACAAGACCTTTTGATTTGCCAGGATAGGTACGGTTTGTACGGGAAAAAGCCTGAATCAGGTTTGCATAACTCATTTCACGATCCACAAATAAGGTTTGAATGGTTGGGGCATCAAATCCAGTCAATAGGCGTTCAACCACAATAACAAGATCAATCTGATTCCCAAATTTCTTAAATTCTCCTTTTTTACGAGCCAAACGATTGTTAATATCCCCATTATAACGTGCAATTTCTTCAAAAAGCCAAGAAGTGTGGTAATAATTGTTATAATCTTTGATTATTTGTTTCATTTCATTCTCAAGGTCTTTGGCATGTTCTTCATTTTCCTGCATGGAGTAGGTGATGGCAATCCGTGGGAAATCTGGATCGTCAATGGTACGTCCTTTTCGCATAGGATGACCTTTAAATTCTTGTGTTAGCCAATCAGACTTACTGGTCATTTCTTTTATTGCATAATAATAACGTTTTGCCATATCAATGGAACTTGTAGTTAGGATTGCGGACTTTTGAGGTCGTCCATTTTGGAAATCAAACTTTGTGTAGGCATTATCAGGTCTAAATATCTTATGCAAAACTGCTTTGATATGGTCATCCGTTTCATAGGAAGATTGTCCTAAATAGTTCTCTTTGTCCATATGTTCCATGGCATCTACTACATCATTAATTTCATTATCACTTTTATTGGCATATCGCCCATCACTACGAAGATTGTCAAAAATATAATTGTTTAGTGATGTTTGTTCAATTGTATCCTCATGTTCTACCTGAAACCCAAGAACAGCCCCATCATCTAATGCATTTTTAATTGTGTAGGTATGTAGTACCTCACCGTATTGGTCATGGGTGGTACGAGCCAGCTTACCCTTGGCCTGTTTTTTATTTACCTCAAAAATTGGTGTACCAGTGAATCCAAACCATGTTGAATTGGGGAAAAAGGTTTTGATTGCTTCCATCCCCTCTGCACTGACAGCACGGTGGCATTCATCTACAATAAACACTATATGTTGACCTAGTAATTTTTCAAAACGTTTTGTTCCATCTTTATTTTCCTTCTTTTGCGCATAACGTAAGGCAGCATCTAGTTTTTGCCTTGTGGTCACAATGATAGTATTAGAATTAGAATCGGATAATAACTTTTGACTCAATTGTTGTGCGCTGCCTGTACCTACGATTAAAGAATTGGAGATAGCCTCACCTGTTGAAATACCTGTATTAAATTCTGAGGCAAATTTGGTGAACTCATTTGTGGTTTGATTGTCTAGATCTTTACGGTCAATGAGCATAATGGTTCGATCAATGCCTGATTTATGTGCAAGTAATTTAGTGGATACAAAACTTGTTAGTGTCTTACCGGAACCAGTAGCGTGCCAGATATATCCAGATTCATGTTTCATTGCAGAAGAATAAAGTGCTTCAATAGCATGTACTTGGTAGGGATGCAACACCATAAGAATTTTGTCATCCTGATCTTCACTAACAATGGTATAGTTGGCAATTAGGCGGTGGGCATCTGGTATATTCAGTACTTGTTTGGAAAATTCATACAAGTTTTCCACTTTACGATTCTCTGAAGTTCGCCATACAAATACAAATTTTTTGTCCATGTCTTTTGGTTTTGCATTAGCAAAGTATCGTGTGGTTTGTTCATTGGAAATTACAAATATCTGAAGGGTAGAGAAAATATTGTTGCGAAACACTCCCTCTTCTGTGTATTTTTTAATTTGGTTATATGCTTGATATACACCATCTTTTGCACAGACCTGTTTCAATTCTATTTGAACAATTGGCAAACCATTGATAAGGAGAGTGACATCAAAGCGGCGGTCACGACTATCAATATCTGCTTTTTGTTTCGCAATTTGATGTACTACTTCATAAGTGGAAATACCCCCACCTATGTCTTGATTTGAATATAAGATTATTGAGATGGAGCCTAGTGAAATATCCTCACGGACAATGGTGATACGCGAAATACCATTTTCCCCCTTTAACCACTTTGCAGCGTAAAAGGGGGTGCGGGTTCGCTGGAGGAGTTCTGTTTTAATCCGATCAAATTCAGTATCCGTAATTGGATGTTCTCCTATTTCAGACAGGTTGTTATGGGTAATTTTTTGTCGTAGGTTCTCCCATAAGTCTCCTTCTGATTTTAAATCTGGACGGTAATTCCACTGGCTATGTCCTTCTCCTAGGACTTCAATGAGGCGACGTTCCACTTCGGCTTCGTCGTTGTGTTGAATCTTAGTCATATGTCTCCTACTTTCTTAGGTTTTTATATGAATAACTTTTGTAAGAATGCTTTTTTTGTTTGTTTTAAGTTATTTAACTTGTGGTGCTGAAGGGTAATGGTGTCTTCGACTCGCTTAAAAAAATTACCTATTTTAGATTGTTCATCTTCAATCGGAACTAAAACTTTAAAATCAGAGAATTTCGAAATCCAATGACGTTCATGGCTTTGAGGGACATAGTTTATATTTTTTAAAATATTGTAGATAAAATAAAAATTAGCATTTTCCTGCTTTAAAGTTAGGAGTTTCATAGCAGAGCTCTTAACTTTAAATGGAAAATCAACATAATGTGATGAAGTCGTAAAATCATCGAATATTATTACTGGGCTTTCAAAATCGGCATTATAAATACCATTATTTTCATTTGAATACCCTATTATAAAACTTTTTCCTGCTGTCAACACAGGAACTTTATAACTGGAATTATATTCTGTAGTTTCAACTATGTATTTTGTAGGTTGTTCATATTGCAACAGTTCGCCCAACTTATGCTGTTCCCAATCTTCATTAAATCCTGAAAAACGAAGTTCTGGAACTGTCTCCCCCTCCTTTGGAAACATTTTTCGAAGAAACCCTGATTTCATTTGCTTTAATTTGTTCAGCTCGTGTTGATTGAGAGAAATAGTCCTATCAAGTTGTTTCAAAAAGTTACCAATTTTTTCCTGTTCTTCCAAACAAGGATATCTAGCTTGAAATTTCATTAAGTTTGTTGAACTTATTCCAAATACTTTCATACCTGTCCCTGCCTTAAACCCATACTCCTTAAATATTTGTGTATGCAAAAAATAATACAAGTAGATCCCATCAGCCCCTCTAGGTCTAAGTGCTATCGTATGCAAACCTGAAACCAGATTAAACTCAGGTTCATAAGCCACTACTGTTGGCGTTGCAATGCCTTTATAGTCTTCTGAAGCATCTGCAACAACAACATCGTTTTCTTGGAGCAATTCATATTCCCCTGATTCAATATTGGGCAATTCATTATTTTCTTCTATAATATTTGCTACTTTAGTATGAATATCTCCATAATGTATATACTTATATCCTGTATTTTCAGTTGTTTCAGAAGCACGAGAAAGTGAATAGGATTTCAATCTATCAACCATATCAGATAATTTTCTCTCTTCCCATTCAACAGTAAATCCAGTAAAACGAAGTTCTGGCTCCTTCTTATTTCCCATGAGTAAACACCTCGATAACCCCTTTTATCCACTCTTCATTCTCTTCACCATACTGTAAAGAAGAAATCATTTCTAGCAAACTGGCCTCAAGTTCTGCCTTTTCTTTTCTAATCTCACGTATTTCCTTCCCAATAGCTACCATATCCACAGTTTCTTCTGCTTCAAAGGTATCCACATATCTAGGGATATTCAAATTATAATCATTTTCTTTAATCTCATCAAATGTGGCAACATGGGCATATTTCTCTACATTTTTACGTTTTTTATAAGTTTCAACAATCTTTGTAATATTCTCTTCTGTCAGTTTATTTTGATTCTTCACTTTTACAAAATCATTGCTGGCATCTATAAATAAAACGCCCCTTTTTGCTCGATTTTTCTTCAAAATAATGACCGTTGTAGGAATGGATGTTCCAAAAAATAAGTTTCCTGGCATTCCAATCACTGTATCAATACTTCCATCCTCCAACAATTTTTTACGAATAGCACCTTCTGCTGCTCCACGGAAAAGCACACCATGCGGCAAAACAATTGCCATGATACCTGAATCCTTTAAATGATAGAACCCATGCAATAAAAAAGCAAAATCCGCTTTTGATTTTGGTGCCAACTTGCCATAACGATTGAAACGAGAATCATCCAGAAACGTATCATCTGCTGACCATATTGCTGAGTACGGAGGATTCATCAACACAGAATCAAATGTGTAGGGTTCATCTGTAGGCCAGTCCTTATTCAAAGTATCCCCGTTACGTAACCTCATATCTTCCTTCTCAATACCATGCAAGATTAGGTTCATCTTCGCAAGATTATAAGTTGTTGTATTCAATTCTTGACCATGATACTTTATACTATCAGGGTTGTTTAAGTAATGTCGAACATTCAACATCAATGATCCTGAACCCATTGTGGGATCAAAGACACTGAATAGTTTTTTAGTTTCTTGACCTATGGTAACAATCCGTGCCATCATGTCTGATACTTCGTGAGGAGTATAGAATTCTCCTGCTTTCTTGCCAGCTTCTGATGCAAATTGTCCAATTAAGTACTCATAAGCATCTCCAATTACATCACCCTCATGACCTAGCACATCAACATCATTTAATTTCTTTAGTACTTCAGTTATTGTAATATTCTGCTGCTGCTCATCAGCACCTAGTTTTCTGGAACTTAAATCAACATCATCAAATAAGCCTATAAACTGATCATACTTTGTAGATAAATATAAAAATGCCTTCTTTAAATCATTTAGCTGAAAGATGTTACGTTTTGCTTGATCAGTTAGTACATTAAATAGATAAGCTGGTTCAATATCATAACTTAATGTATCAACAAGTGTTTCCAATAAATCATTTTTTATCTCAGCATCAGCAAGTAAGTCACCATATAGTTTTGTTTGTTTTTCTTGTGTATCAAATTCTTCTAAAGATTCGTCAGCAAGTTCGACTACCTTTTCTAATAGTTTATCCGATAGGTATTTGTAGAAGATAAGTCCTAATAAGTAATTCTTGTATTCTGATGCATCCATTTTGCTACGCAAACTGTCCGCCGCACTAAATAATTTTGAATTTAATTCAGTTCCCATTCTGTTTCTCCTTTTAATCCAAACATTTTCATCATAAAATTTTATCAAAAGTATTACAATAAGTAAATTTTATTCTTGTATAAACAGATAATGAATAGTGATAACTTTCATTTGTTTTACTAATTGAATTATATAGCAAATAGCATATAATATCTACCCAAATCAACTAGATTTATCTATTTATCATATACGGTAAATAGTACATGCATAGAATCTAGCTCTTAAAATAAGATAATTACTCCAAGAGTAAGATTTCTGATTTGAAAAGTTGCTGAACTTTTTAAACTGAACAAATGAAAGTAGTTGGAGAAAACACAGGTTGTGTCAGTTCTATCATTCATGTGGAATCTTGAACATCCTCAGAACTTCTCGCCATGACTTTAGGAGTGATAGAACATACTAAATGATACAATCGGATTTATTAAAAACCATCTTGTGGTTGGAGTGATTATTGCATAAAGAGATTAATATGAAAAATGGGTAATTTTTACTTTTATTCTTATTAGATGATTATTCGAACAGAAAGTATAGATATGTAACTAACTCCAATAACTATATTCTTGCTGGGCATCGTAGACATAAGGTATGTATAAAACTTGCAAGTCGGTTTTTCAGAAAAATGTCTAGGCTGACATTCTACCAAAAAACCTTTGGTAGAGCAAGTTACGCCAACTTTTCAATTTGATACTTGCCCTAACAGGGGTAAAGGCAAAAAAACAACCCACAAAATTCTCTTGAATAATAAAAAATAAATATACGTAAAAATTGTAACAATTATTAATATTTTCCAATATTTACATTTTATAACATAATGTTTATAATTGAATAGAAACTAATAACTTGCACAGAAGGAGATGTTTATTATGAGGAAATTATTAAAAAATTTATTATTTACATGTTTAGTTACAACTCTTACCATGACAACAACCATGACTATATTTGCAAGTCAAATGAACAAAGAGCCAAATGAAACAGAAGAGGTAAGTCGAATAGATCAAACAGAAACTCTAACAATAGGTGGAGTAGAAGTATCCATAAAAGAAATTGATGAAAATAATATATTCGAAACTTTTGAAAAATTTATAGATCCAAAAGTCATAAGTGAACTGAATTCATTAGGTTTGGAACATTATACTGAAGATGGCATAATAAAACTTACAAACCCAACAGAAGAAAATATATCAAAATTTAACAATTATAATAGCAAAAAAATATTAACAAGAGCAACAACATATCCAACTGCTTGGACTAACATGCCACAATATACCATTGTACAGAGTAAAAAATTCACCAAAGCTACTAAATCTGCCTTCGCTGCATCACTAGGTTTATGGTTAAAAACTAAAACATCATCATGGCAAGTACTTGCAACAACAGCTGCTGTATCATTTGGTACATACTATTTTCTAAATACTGATGTGCAAGATGTTTACACCTTTATCAACTACAAATATAGAGAACTAGGAGTTGGAAAATTTGACTCTTCGGGAAATTACATTGGGAATTATGAAATTTATAAATTTGAGAGATTAACTAAAAATAGTAACAATACAGGAGGACAAACAAAAACCAGTAGCCAAAAATCTACAATAATAACACCAACATATTAAGTATAAAGGCGAGTAGTCGTTACTACTCGCCTTTATACTTATTTTTTAATTTTACTAATAAAAAAATAATAAATTATATAAGTAAATGAAGATATAAAAAGAGATTGACAAATTGGAATTTTAACAAATAATAAATTTAATATAAAAGATATTATCAAATAAATAAATAAATCTCTGAAAAATAAACACATATTAATCCTCCTTTTCACTTGTATCATAAAAATACAGAAAATACTATCGCAATTAAAGTACTGATATTGCCAAGATCCATGCCTACAAAATCAACCCATATAAGTATAAATTAAAATAGTAGAGAATAATTTCTAGTGAGAAATTTTATCCTTTCCATCTACTATAGATAAAAGATTGGATTTAAACTGTACATAGTAATGTGAAGAGGAAGATAAATTATAAAATACTACATTTCCACCAAATACCTCACCCTCCCATGTTGCTACCGCACTATCCTGATTTACCATAAAGAGTATGACTTAGAACTTTTTTGATGTGTCATATGTTTTAATCCCACCTATACCAACTCGAAGCTCTCCACTCGCATTGGGTGAAAAATAATAAGTTGTATATGTTTGACCAATTTTAGTTCCCAATGTGTATGAATATGCTCCAGAAGACAAATCCTTAAATGCAGTTGGTTTTTTATCCCCTCTTAACCTAGCAGTATCATATAAATATCATGTTCTGATTCTTGTGCATTGTTGATTGAATCAGCAATTTCTGTTTTTACACTTGCGCTATCCTCTGCAACTTCATTGATACTAAGATCATCATATGAATCATCATCAAATACATTTGCGCTAACAATTTGTGATGTTTCTTCAGTAACTGCAACATTACTATTTGCAAATACAGAGGATCCTCCTAAAACTAAAAACAAGCTACTTGCAGCTACGATTATTTTAGATTTTCTAATCAAGTTTCTCCTTTATAGCAATAAAGAATCTATAAATTTACAATAATATGTAAATATTACCATATTGATAAATATATATCAATAGTGTAATATGGAAATATAATTCCTATTTACTAATTGATGATTGGAAACTATATCTGATAAAGAGGTTATAGTGTGAATAATAGATTGGGGTAGGGAAAAATGGGCATATTTCTCCACATTTTCACGTTTTTTATAAGTCTCAACAATCGCAGCAATATTCTCTTATATCATATCTACATAAATTGATATATTGACTGATATGCTTTTAATTAATCTGTAAATAATCTAATCAATATAATTTTAAGCATAATTTCCACAAACTATATAAACCCTCCCATATAACTAAATATAAGGAAGTATAAAATCCCTAATAAGCAACTCCCGATCACTGACCTTAACCACAATCCTCGAAGCAATACTAATGGTTATTTTCTTCTTCGGAATCACACATATCACATTCCCTCCAGACCCCTGAGCCAAAAAACTAAAACTGTCTTTATCTTTCCCAATCCACCAAAGATACCCATAATCATTCCCATAACATTTTGTTGAAATATCCACCCATTCCTTACTAACTACTCTCTTTTGATCCCACACCCCCTTGTTTTGATATAGAAGACCAAACTTTGCCATCTCACGCAAAGTCAATGTCAGTCCCCAACCTCCAGCAGTATACTGTTTAGGATCACAAACCCACCCCCGTACCTCATCTCCAAATACATGATCCAAATCAAATTTCATAGGATAATCTGGTATTTTCTCTATTCCTAAAGGTTCAAATAAATAAAGATTAGCAAATTCACGTGCACTTTTACCAGTACATTTAGTCAAAATAGCTGATAGTATATGTGCTCCAGCAGATGAATACTTAAAATCCCCAATATTCCCGCCTTCACCAAGCATTTCAAGAGAATATTTAAGCCAGTCTTTTTGACGCCTCATTCTATCCAATGGCTCCCCGCCCAAGTTTGGAAAAGGGAAAGGAGCTGTCATAGTTAAAAGGTGGCGAATGGTAATTAAATTTTTATTCCTATTATGGTCATGAAATTCATATTCTGGGAAAAATCCCATTACCTTATCATCAATACTTTTTATCAACCCTTTATCTATAGCAATCCCAATCAAGGCAGAAATTACACTTTTGGTTACTGAGGCTACATGAAATTTATTCTCCATATGTTTCCCATAAAAATATTTTTCGTATCGTATATAACCATCCTGTAAAACCAGTAATCCTTCTATATTTTTATGTTTTATTTTAATGATTGACTCAAGATTGGATATCATCTGTGAATCAAATATTTCTTTCGTTTTCCATTCATAATGTCCTGTTTGGTCCTTTTCCATTTATAAATACCTCCCTGTTAATGAAGCTTCATACTCTTTTAGCTGCTTTGGTGTACCTTCTGCTATTATATTACCGCCTTCCATTCCACCATATTTCCCCATCTCTATAATCCAATCACAAGAAGACAATAGATCCAAATCATGTTCAATAACAATTACAGAATTTCCTTTTAGAATTAGTTCATCAAGTAATGTAACTAACTTTGCTGTATCATATTGACTTAGTCCAATGGATGGTTCATCCAGAATATATAGTGTATTTCCTTTTTTCTGCTTCCCAATCTCCTTGGATAATTTAATTCTTTGAGCCTCTCCTCCACTTAAGGTGGGGATTGGTTGACCTAATTTTATATATCCCATCCCAATTTCTTCTAATACTTTTAGTGGTCCCAGTGAAATTGTGGTATCTTTAAAAAAGCTAAGAGCTTCTGAAATACTCATTTCAAGAACATCATAAATATTTTTTTCATTCAACATTATGGATAATGTATCTTGATGAAACCTCTTCCCAAAACACTCATGACAAGTCTTATCAAATTGAATCTCATGACCCATTGAGATGGATTCTACTCCGCTGCCTTTACAAACTGGACAAGCACCCTTGGAATTAAAGGAAAAATGTCCTGCTGACAGATTATGTTCTATGGCTTGTGATTGTTGCGAAAATAGAGTTCTTATTTTTTCCCATAATCCAAGATAAGAGATGGGTGTTGAGCTCATTTTTCGCCCAATAGGAGCTTGGGATATTTCCACATAACCTTTCAAAAAATCCATCCCATCTATTTTGGTAACAATTGGTTGAAGAAGAGCTTCCCTATCATTATTATCTTCTTCCAATTCACTTCTTTCTTCCTTATGATAAAAGTTATTTTTAAGTAGGGGAAGCAGGGTTTTAGAAATCAACGAACTTTTTCCACTTCCTGATACACCTGCGATGCCTACCATTTTCTTTAAAGGAATACGAACCGTGATATCTTTTAAATTATTGGTTTTTGCATGATGAATTGTTATATGCTTGGTATCTTCATTCCACAGATTTTTGCTTTTTCTGCTAGGAAATTTAATTTCCCCAGATAGATATTTACCAGTTATGGAGTTTTTTGCATTTAACAACCCTTCCAAATTTCCTTGATAGACAATTTCACCCCCATGTAAACCAGCTTTGGGTCCAACATCTATAATATGTTCAGCAAACTTAATGGTGGAAGGATCATGTTCAACAATAAGAACTGTATTACCTGATTTTCTTAATTGAAAAATCTCATCTAATATTTCTTGTTTTTCAGATTCATGCAATCCGCTGGTAGGTTCATCAAAAATATAGATAAGGGAATCCATTCCAGATTCTAAATGTGAGTTAAGAAAAATACGTTGTAATTCACCGCCACTCAAAGAAGGCATTTCCCGATACAAAGTCAAATGTCCAAGTTTTACTCTTAATAATTTGTTTATTTTTTTCAATATTGACTCTGTCATTTTAACACCAAAGGATGTTAATGTATGTTGAGCTAATAACTCTTATAAATACCCCTCTACTTGAGTTAGGGTCATATTTCCAACTTCTCCAATGTGATGATGATTTAAATAGACACTTCTGGCTTCTTCACCAACACGATATCCAAAACAGGATCCGCAAATCTCCATTTCATATAAACCAAATAAATCTTCACCACGTAGATAACGATTTTGCAATACCCGCTCAATACAATAACTCACGTTATTGGAGCCATTGGTTGGAATACCATAAATCAAATCATCCTTTATATGATCTGGCAGTAGATCAAAGGGTTTATTGAAGTATTCAGAATATTTGCGTTTTAATACATTCATATAACCAGAAGTAGCACCTATTGTTCTAAACACTTGTTCCATGGTAATCTCATTGGTGGGAACAATATGATCCATATTTATGTTGAAATACTTTCCTCTTCCTCCACATTTCAAACACATACCATCTGGGGAACTATAAGAAAAATAGCTTGGAAATAACTTCTCCTCGTCATCTGGCATATTACCTTCATTGGAAAAAAGCAGTCCCAGCATATTTAAAATCCCTGTTTTTGAGCCTACCGTTGACCTTGAATTAGCTTGGCGAACCAGAGACTGCTTCACTGCAATTGTTGGGCTTAGCCCTTTTATATCATCAAATTTATTGTCATCAAATTCTAAGCTCATCCCCAATGATTGTAAATATTGTTTTCTTCCTTCCTGGAAAATAAGGTCAAAAACCAGGCTGGATTTACCAGAACCACTCACTCCTGTAACAACAGTTAATTTATCTTTTGGAATTGTAAGGTCAATATTTTTTAGGTTATGAATATAAGCATTTGTAATTTTTATTTCTTTCATCCGATCTCCTCCTCTCTTAAAAGAGTGGTTCTACAGGTAAATAAATATCCACCATATGTTTGTGCTGTGGATGTTCATTTGGATTATTAAGATACACTTCAAAAGGAACATATGCCTTAGGAAGATAACCACTCCCCGATAACCACTCTCCATATAAAAATTCCCATGCATCTTCGTACTCCCTTTGAAACATTTCAAAATGGGCAACTGCATAAGTTCCAGATTGAATGGACATCGAATAGATTTCGTTTTCCTCATCCATCAAATTTTGTTTGATAGCAAAGTCAAATAATTCTTCTACGGGCCATGTATAACTATATAAGTCTTTATAGGCTCCAGTTTTTCTTTTATAGATAACAGGGATAGAATCCATTGTAATTACCTTAACTTCACCAGTTACTTTAGGTTCACTACTGTGGATCCTCTTAGTATAGATTGTTTTTATAAATGAATCTTTGCAATTGTTGCTATATTGTTGTTTGAACTCACTTGGACTTATATCATAATAGTTTTTGAAAGTTCTTGAAAACACAGCACAATCACTAAATCCGAATTGGTATGCAATATCAGTAATGGACAAATCTGGTCTGGCAATTAACATGGTGGATACCATTTCTAACTTCACTCTTGTTACATACTGAAAGATGGATTCTTTATGAATACTTTTAAATATCCGATGAAAATGATATTTTGAGAAACCAGAAACCTTAGTTAGTTCATCTAAGGTATAGTTTTTGTGAATGTTGGATTCTATGTAATCTTCTAGTGCATGGATTCGTTTTATATATTGTTTTTTATAGTTTGAGCTATACATAAATGCATCTCCTCATATGTGTGAAATTTTATATGTTGATTTTTTGTCGACAGTCTACTTTATTTAAGTATATTGTTTGTATTTTTTATTGTCAACATGTAGAATCAAAAAAATGGCTCCAAGGAATTCATTCCCTGAAACCATTTTATCTACTAAGATCAACATATCTCTCTTCATATCTTTCACCTATCGCTGGTAACGTTTTATCTGTTCCTCCTGAAATACCTGTCCTCTGGAGTCTATCCCCCACAACAGTAGTAAACACCAAATCTCCTGGTACGATTTCAGTATGCAGCATACAAGGGGTATTATTACCTGTATTCACATGGTCAAGAGGATCTCTCACAATTGATTTTCTTAGATAACCTTCTTCATAACCTCGGCGCACACCTTCATTTACCACATCAGAAAGTGGAATTCCGGTCCATGAAATCTCCTGATCAATCTTGATGATAACAACTGTACTACCCGCATCATGGTAGCGGGGAGTCTGCTCCTGTTTTGCATACTCTGCATTTTGTAACAACAGTTCAAGTGTACCCTTCCTATAGGAGGATTCTTCTATGTTTATATGCATCCCGTAATGCATTTACAAGATTATCACTCAGCTGATAGCAAGCTTTTTGACACAAATCCCTTATGATGGGGACTATCTCCATTGTATCAATGGTTCTTGACATGATTTATTACCTACTAAAAATGATTCGGCAGACTCTATAAATACTGCCAAATTTATAAAATATACAATACATTCACATTAAGCTTTGCAGCATGCTACAAAATGGTTCTTTTTTACTTCTTGTAGTGGTGGTATACCTTTTGCACATTCCTCATCTACAATAGGACATCGTTTGTAGAAGCTAGCCTCTACTACATTTTTACCATCAAATATCACTTACCAGAAGTAGGTTCAATCAGCCTAAGTATGGCTCTTCCTGTAGTGGATTTCCCACACCCGAATTCACCTACTACCCCCAGTGTTTTTCCTTTTTCAAGGGTGAAGCTGATTCCATCTACTGAATGGACTTCACCCTTTTTGGTTTTAAAATATTTTACCAGATTTTTAACCTCAAGAATTTTTTCTGCCATTCCTACAAACCTCCTTTCAGGGAAAATCCAGAAGTCTCATAAGCCATACACTCAACCATATGAGTATCAGACATTGTTCTGGTTTTTGGCTGTTCTTGATGGCATCGTTCCATAACATAAGGGCAGCGGGAAGCAAAGGAACAGCCTTTGGAAAGATTGGAAGAATCAGGTATCTGACCTTGTATTAATGTTAACATACTTACTTTACGCCTAATATTGGGGAGGGAGTGAAATAGTCCCTCAGTATAAGGGTGTTTCATATGTTTAAACATATCCTCTACAGTTCCCTTTTCCACAATTCTTCCTACATACATAACTGCTACCTCATCACACATTTTTGCAACAACACCCAAATCGTGGGTAATCAGCAACAGCGAAGTATCGTACTGATTTTTCAGCTCCCTCATAAGATGAAGTACTTGTGCTTGAATGGTAACATCCAGAGCTGTTGTTGACTCATCTGCGATTAGGACCATTGGATGGCAAGCAAGTGCAATGGCTATCCCTACTTGTTGGCGCATTCCTCCGGAAGACTGATAGGGATACTCACCACAACGCTCAGGATCAATTCCCACTGTCATAACTGGATTCAGTGAAGACATGGGATTTTTAAATATCATGGAAATTTCTTTTCCTCGAACAGCTCCAAGCTCTCTTTTAGAAAGACTTCTCATGTCAATATCGTTATCAATAATTTTTCCATTTTTTATCACCCCTGGCGGACTAGGTAAGAGATACATAAGGGATAACATGGTGGTTGTTTTACCAGCACCAGTTTCTCCCACAAGTCCCATTACACTTTTTTTGTGTAACTTTAAGTTAATGGAATTTACTGCCTTAACCACCGAATGGTCTGTTTCATTTTTTTCTTCTCATCATAGGTCTCCTCCTAACGCTCCAGTTTCGAATCCAGCGCATATCGAAGACCATCACCAATTAAGTTTATGGACATAACGGTAAGCATAATGGTAAGTCTGAGGAAAATACAAAGATAAGGTGCCTCTATAATGTAATTTTTTGAAACGGAAAACAATGCTCCCCGCTCAGGTGTTGGAAGGGGTACACCAAGACCTATATAGCTCAAACTTGATGCTGAAATCATGGCTGTTCCCACCCACAGTGTGCATTGAACCAAAATAGGTGAGAAACAATTAGGCAAAATATGTTTAAAAACAATATACATACTAGTTCCTAGTGCTGAAACAATGGTAATTGTCAGAAGAATACTTGGAATAATACCAAAATAATCCAAAATACGCATGACTATTGTGTCATATATGTATTCATTCCTTTCGCTTCGCTCAAGGCACAAAACGTAATGAAAAACGTTGCACTTGAGCATATTTTTTGTTTATAATCTAACCATAGGGACCGCGATACACTACAAACCACGGGGAGGTGAGTGGGCTGCTTTGCTTGCAAAATGACCGTATATTTATATGTGTAGATTGTCTTTACAAGCACAAATAAGTGTGCCTTCGAGCACGAAACCTTATCTTTGTTTAAACAATCTCGTTTAAATTCTAGACAATCAGTCAATGTCGTTTCTACCTATTATTTTTTATGAATCTCTTGGTTCAGAAAGGAGTTCCTATGGCTTTAAAAATCGTGTACAAAATCTGTTGTGGAATTGATGTCCACAACACTTTCGTAGTTGCCTGTATTGCTTCTACTAGTTCAAAAGGTGTTACCACCTACAAGAGCCATCGCTTTTCTACCTACACGAAAGGTTTGAAAGAGCTGTTACAATGGCTACTTGATTCTAATTGCAAGAATATCTGCATGGAGAGTACCGGAAAATATTGGATTCCCATCTACAACGTCTTGGAAAATGACTGTTCCATTGTTCTTGCACATCCTAAATATGTGAAGGCTATTCGTGGAAAAAAAACGGACAAAAAAGATGCAAAGTGGATTGCTGACTTATTTAAACATGATCTTGTTTTTGGTAAAAGTTCTCAGAAGATTATTGATAAGATTCTGGAAAATCCTCTTGATACCACATTTGATATTGAACCTTTAATTCAAAGTTCCATGAAGAAAAAGCTTCCTGAGTTGGAACTCACCGTTGATGGCTATATTACACCACAACAGGCTGGGAAATTAAAAGTTATCAAACAGCATTTTAAGGATTTAGAAACCCGAAAAGCCGAGTTAGAAGAACTTATCCTTGCGCTCGCTATGCCTTATCAGCAAGAACTTGACCTAATTCTAACCGCTCCATCCTTTAAAAACGTCTTCTCTGCCATCACTATAATTTCAGAGATTGGTGTGAACATGGAGGCTTTTCCTTCAGCGAAACACCTATGCTCATGGGCTGGACTTACACCAACCAATAATGAAAGTGCAGGCAAGAAAAAATCTGTTCGGGTTTCCAAAGCAGGATGTTACATAAAGCCACTACTAGTTCAATGCGCTAACTCCGTGGTAAAAAGTGTAAAACATCCTGAAATACGTAACCGCTATCTTCGTCTAAGAAGATGTCGTGGTCACAAGAAAGCAATCATTGCCATTGCAAAAATGCTTCTAACAGCATGATACAACATGCTAAAAAATAAAGAACCCTATAATTCGGATTTATATCAGAAATCCGATGATCTTCCTATCGAACGTGTGATTATTGTTGAGTCGGCGAAAGGTGGTCTATTTGTCATGCCCTCTTATATTATTGGCTAAATTTACTTTGTTTTTCAACCTTCTTCCTCCTATCATTATTTTTTATAACATTTGATATTATTATTCATTAAATTAGATTTATAGGAGGAATTGTATGAATGCAGAAATGAGGTATATCTATGAGGTTTATCGTCAGGTAAGCTTCTCTAAAGCATCAAAAAAGCATTTTCTCACCCATCCAGCACTCAGTATCGCTGTTCGTAAAGTAGACGCTGAGCTGAATACTCAGATTTTTGATCGCTGTAGCAATCCCATAACCTTAATAACAGCAGGAAAGATATATATTGAAAATAGATCCATTGATCTGACTTTTAGCTGTACCCAGAAAATTCATAGACTCAATCATTGTCACCACCAGCAATTCCCCTGATGTTATGCGTTTTTGTATGGACTCACTTCTGACACTTAGACCTTTTAATGCTGTAACAAGGGTTAATCGTTACTTGTCTCTTGCCGCTATCGAATTCATCAGATTGTTATCTGATATCTATGCGACTTCTTAACAGATTATCCTATGAATTGCTATTAATCTTCATATTATTGGTAATTATGACAACTTTAGATAACAAAACAAAAAAATCATTTGACAATTTTATTAAAAAAGTATATTGTAAATTGTAGTACTATTATAACTATATTACTTGAATAATTTTCTGGGTATTATTCCAGTTATTGCCTACTATGTCAGAGTGTTTTACATCCTACTATTATGTGATGGGAATCCCATAATAACGGCAATTGATGATACAAGTAATTTTGTAGCACCAAGTTTCTTTATATGAAGGGGGAGATTTTAAATGGAAAAATATTCAACTAGACAAATCAAGGTTATTAGAAAATCCTGTAAATTGCTGTTCTCACTATTGCTTTTATTATCAACTGTTTATATATTCAATGGATCGGCTGGGATTAATTATAAGCTTTATGCTTCAACATCTTTTAGTGATTTAAAGACACAAATAGAGGCATTGACCGCTGGTCAAAGCTTGACAATCTCTGTGGGGGATATTATTTTTGAGGACGAAATTGTCAACACAAATGCAAATATAACCGTAAATTTAATAGGTACCAATTCCAGTTTCACCATGGGGAATACAAATGCTAACAAACGATTTATTCGTTTAAAATCGGGCACATTAAACGTGCAGGGTATTACATTTGAAGCAGTAACCACCAACAAAAACGGGGGTATACTTGCAAATCATGTTACAGCAACGGATTGTATTTTTAACAACAACTACACAACAGAAATTGCAAAAAGTTATGGTTATTATGGAATTAATAGCAACACTGGTGGAGGTGCAATTGCAATTATAAATGGTAACTTGGTTGTAGACCAATGTACATTTAATAATAACTCTGCCATTGGCGAGATTGATGGTGGTGCAATTGCTGCAACAAATGCTGGTAGCGTTTTAATAGAAAATTCAACATTTACTGGAAACTCAATAGGTTCCGCTACAACTTCTGGCAGACGAGGTGGAGCTATTGCAATCAGTTATCCAGCTAACCTAACCGAGTCGGTTGTTATAAATGGTTGTACTTTTGAAAGTAACAAAAACCTCAATAACAAAACTTATTCCATGGGTGGAGCATTACATATATCTGTGTTTGTAGGTAAGAATGTATTTGTTGAGAACAGTGTATTTACCAACAACAGCTCTAGTTTAAATGGTGGTGCATTGAGTTTTTATGCTACTTCTCAAAATACAATGTATGGTTGTGGACCTGATGTTACAAATCCGTTAATGGGTGTGACTGTAAACAATTGCTCATTTATAGGGAACAAATCCAGTAGCTTTTATGGTGGAGGGGTTTATTTTGAAAATAGCCATGGTCACCTAATCACAAATTGTACTTTTTCAAATAACACAAGTCTTCTTTCCCGAGGTAAGGATGCAGCAGCCTATCAATCTTCCATAAAAATAGTGTCATCACAATTTGATGCAAATACAAGCTCAAACACTTATGGGGGTGGTTCAAATACAAGCTTTCCCACTAGCATTAAGCTTGTCATAGACTTTGACACAAATGGAGAGGAAACTGTAACAAGTCAAACAATAGACCGTACAAATAAAGTGACACAGCCTGCTGCTCCAATACGAAGTGGTTTGACATTTGCTGGCTGGTATCTAAATCAAAATTTATCGGGAACAGCATTTAATTTTACTAGTTCTGTGTACACATCATTTACACTTTATGCTAAGTATACTGCTGGGGTAATCTTTCATTACAACGATAATGCAACAGCAGACACATCAATTACTGTAAACTTAGGTGATATTGTAACAAAACCAATTGATATAGACAGAGATGGTTATGACTTTTTGTATTGGGCTACAGACATTAATGGAGATTCTCCCTATAATTTTACAACACAAGTAACTGGAGATTTACAACTTTATGCCATTTGGGCAAAAAAACAGTTTGTTGTTTATTATCACTCTAATTATCCTGGAGGACCAGTCCAACCACTCTCTTACTATTTTGATGAAGAAATTAGTGTTCCAAACTCAGACACAACTCGTGAAGGTTATACTTTTGATGGCTGGTTTCAGGAAGAAACCTGTGAAACTGCATTTACTTTTGGTCATACCATCACAGAGAATACCCATGCTTATGCAAAATGGATACCTATAGAGTATACTGTATTGTTTGATGAAAACTACATAGATGCTCCATCAATAAACAGTCAAACTTGCGATTTTGGAACAACAGCTACTCGCCCACAAAATCCCGAAAGAGAAGATTACACATTCAGTGGATGGTATACAGAAGAAACATGTTTAAATCTTTATGATTTTAATTCACCAATAAAAAGTGATATTACATTGTTTGGGAAATGGACTGCTGGAGATTTGAATGTTACATTTGACTACAACTATCAAGATGCTCCTCTACCCATTGTAGAAAGCGTGGCAAGAGGCGATGTTGTTGGAAAACCAACACCAGATCCAACGCGATTGGGATACGAATTCATTGACTGGTATACAGACCAAAAATGTACACAAACATACGATTTTGAAACTCCCATTATAAAACATACAACACTTTATGGGAAATGGAAAATTATAATTATCTCTATGAAGGTAGAAAAGATTTTGGATCCATCTCACAAAGGAAAAAGAACATTCCTAGTAGGCGAAACTGTCAAGTATCAGATTAAAGTCACCAATAATGGGGATGTATCATTAACCAATGTAGTGATAGAGGACAGCTTGGATACAACTTATAGCTGGACAAAAACAATACCTATTTTGGAAGTAGACCAAAGTGAAATCTTCCTCTTCGAATACACTTTAACTGCTGATGATATCGGAGAATTAATAAACAAAGCAACTGTAACATCTAATGAGACTGATTTCTATACAAGTCAGGTAACCATTGTAGCAAAAAAAGTACAATCAGGTGGTGGAAACACTGGTGGTGGAACTAACCAAATACCTACTACACCATCCCCTCTTACACCAACACCTCCTACCACAACACCTACCGAGATGGAGACTGTACCAGATACCACTGAGAATAGAGAGAACATAACTGATGATTCTGTAGCAAAAGGTCCTAATGTACAAGGTATACACTATGATACTGTTACTAATGTTCCGAAAACAGGTGATAGTTCTTTCAAAGGTATCCTTCATATATTTGGAATAATTATGTTTGTAAGTTGTTGTGCTTTCAGTTTAAGAAAAAAAGAAACACATTAAAATGATTGGCTCCTATTTAGTTGTTACACAAGAAATTGTGATAGCACTGATACAGGAGCCATTACTTTTTATCCCTTTTAACCCCTTTTTATGGTATAATTTTAATAATCAAGAAAGTTACTTGCTAATTATATTAAGTATCCTTATGATGATTTATTTCCCCTCAAGATACTTATTAATTGCATTGAAAGCGATAAAAGAACATATGGTAGAGTTTATATAGCAACTGGTGGTAGAGGAGTTTTGATGATTGATCAGAAATAAATGATAGTGTGGCTGGCTTATGTTATTCGTAACTAGGTGAAAGTTTTTCACCAGTTAATTGTATTATCTGGTGAAGGACTGACACAGTACAAATCTAAGAAAAAAATTGGAGTACATAAAAAAATAGGTACTCCAACTCTAAGGGCTATTTTGTTATTTCAGACCCATCTTCCAAGTAAGGTCTCATACTCATACCACTAAGTAACATTGTTGACGAATTATGTATTACTGCTGAAGTAGATGGGATGATGACACCAGTAATTCCTAGCAAAAGAAGCAAAGTATTAATGCCCAAAATAAACAAGTAGTTTACCCCTATGCGTCTAAACAATGTTCTGCTTAAAAATCTAAGAGTGATTAAACCATCAAGGTTTTCTGTGAGAAGTGTAATGTCTGCAACCTCTTTTGCGATGTCCGATCCATCCTTCATGGCCACCGAAACATTCGCACAAGAAAGCGCAGGAGAATCATTAATACCATCTCCAACCATAATGACTGTATGACCGCATTCCTTAAGTGAACGAACAATTCTAGCTTTGTCCTCTGGTAAAACCTGTGCATAATATTCTGTGATGCCAAGAACTTTGCAAGCGGCCTTTGCCGCCGCTTCGTTATCTCCGGTTAGCATAATGATGTGTTCTATCCCATGCCTTTTTAATGCCATCAAGGTATCTCTTGCATCCACACGGACGGGATCTTCCACACAAATGATACCAGCAAGCTCCCCTCCCACTGCAAGGTATACAACACTATAACCATCGGTTTCTTCATTGATAATAGATTTTTCCTCTTCTGTTACCAGAACACCCTCATCATCTATAATAAAATGTGCACTACCAATCAGAACTCTCTCTCCATGTAGCGTCGATGAAATACCATGTGCTACAACATACTCCACTTCGGCATGCTCTTCTTTGTGATTAAGATTCTCATCTTGTGCCTGTTTTACAATTGCCTTAGCAACACTATGAGGAAAATGTTCTTCTAAACAGGCGGATATTTTGAGAACATTCTCCCTGGAACGACCTTTAAAAGGAATCACCTTTGCCACTTTTGGGCAAGCGGATGTCAGTGTGCCTGTTTTATCAAATACAATAGTATCCGCATTTGCATAAGCTTCTAGATATTTGCCACCTTTTATAAGGATTCCATGTTTGGCCGCCTCATGCATGGCAGAAATGATGCAAATAGGGGTAGAAAGCTTGATGGCACAAGAATAGTCCACCATCAAGACTGAGATTGCTTTTTTAATATTATGTGTCAAAATCAGCGTTGCAAGGGAGGTGATGAAACTAAATGGCACAATAGTTTCAGCAAGTTTTTCTGCCTTACTTTGTACCTCTGCCTTGAGTTCTTCAGAATTGTCAATCATAGAAACAATATTTTGAATTCTCGTATTATTTGCAAGAGTTCGAACTTTGATAACAATGGATCCCTCTTCAATAACCGTTCCTGCATATACACTGTGACCTATTTTTCTTAGAACACTAAGAGGCTCTCCAGTCATAGAAGCTTCATTAACCATTGCCTCACCATCCGTAACTTCTCCATCTAGAGGGACAACACTACCTGTACGCACACGGATCCGATTGTTAATCTGAATACAAGAAAGAGGCGTTAGAATATCTTGTGGTTCATTCACAAGCCACACATTGTCTATGTGCAAAGCAAGACTTTGTGTGAAAGTTTGACGTGCCTTTTTCCTCGTATAATCCTCCAAAAGCTCTGAAACATGTAACAATGCCATAATAGATGCAGCTGTCTTAAAATCTTTCTGAACCACTGCTGCCGCTATCGCCACCGCATCCAATACTTCGACACCAAATGTTCCATTTTTTAAAGAACACAGACCTTTTACCCAATAGGAACAGGATTTTCTTATGGTAAACACAATCCTTATGGGCACTGGAACAAATAATTTTACTGCAAAATATCTGAACAATGTGACAAAAAGAGAACGGGAAAAGGAGTTATCTAACTCACCAACCAAGTTATTATCCTTTATTGGGGTTGTTGGCAATTTTATTATGTCAATCATGCCAACTGCAGCTAGAATAGTATCTCTATAGCCACGCTTATAACAAATCAACATTCCCCCATTTATGGAGCTTACTTTAGCAGACAATATGCAGGATTGTGATGTTAGTTGTCTCTCAATTTCAAATCCCTGAGAACTGGAAAATATCCCACCACCCATTCTCAAACGCAGTCTTTCAGAGTTATCATAAATAATTTTATATTGCATCTGGTCACCTTCTAAAATTAATTTACATTACAAAATATCTGTAAACACCTTTTGTGACAATCTGCTGTTTGCGGGCATCAACCAAAAGGTGTAACAAATTGTTATTCTTCTTCCAAATCCACCTGTTTTTTTGCATCATAACAAATATCAGCCGCATCCTCTTTCATATTCTGGAATGTCTCCTGAACTTCCTTTTGAAATTTCATTCCTTTTGATAATCCTTTGACACAGACATCACGGGTTTTATCACTTTTTAATGCCTTTACACCCAATGTTGCAGCGGTAATACCTCCCACAAAATAAAGAAATTTTTCATTTTTCAAAAATTTTAACCACATATAAATTCCTTCTTTCTAATTTAATTTTTTATTCCTATTTATGCAGTTTGTGGTTAGAATTTACTAACCACAAACTGAACATATTACCCTCACTTTTAGACCAGTGCCATCCCTAAAGCTTTGCATGCTTCATTAGCTTCATCATCTGGTGTTTCGTTAAAAATCACACTTTCACTAGTAAGTAAAATACCCTTATTACTACATGCTTCTTCCCAACTGCGCATCCATTCACCGTCACCCCATCCGTAAGATCCAAATAAGGCGATCTGTTTGCCCACCAGCTTAAGTTCAATACCACTCCACATTGGCTCAAACTCACTTTCTTCAAGTTCCTCACAGCCCATAGAGGGGCAACCAAATGCAATGGCATCATATGTATCCACCAAATCAGAGGAAAACTCCGTAGCTAAAAATAAAGAAACATCACCTCCAGCTGCTTTCACACCCTCAACTACCTGTGCCGCCATCATCTGCGTGTTGCCTGAACCACTCCAATATACAACTGCAATTTTTTTCATAAATGATACCTCTCTTCTTATATTTTTTATATTAAACCGCTACAGTAAGCTGTACAATAGATCTGATGCGGTTTTCAAACAGTTTTTTATATACCTTTTTGCATTTTTCAAATTTTTCAAACATTTTTATTGCATCACACTCATTGCAGTAAACTTTCCAGCAACCAGTACATTTGCTGTTTCGCCCAGAATTTTCTATGAACCCCTTCACATCTTCAGGAGGGTAGCCCAGAAACAATCCAATTTCATGTGGGAACTCCGAGAAACATAGCAACCTCTTCTTCAGCTCTTTTATACAATCTATTACTGTAAACTCCTGATAACCAAATTTTGAGAGCAATTCAATCACATCTTGCCTTGATAAATCCTCTCTAAGCATTGAAATTCGATATACATAGATAAGTGCTTTTTTATCACACTTGCTTAGAACAAATAACTCAATACCTTTGGAATTTAGTTCTTTATTCCAATTTGTAAGGTTTCTATATAACTCTACTTTTGTTGTATACAAATAATTAAAAAGATTCCCTGTTTTAAGACCTGCAAGGGTTGGGGAACAATGTTCAATTAGCATTTTATCAAGCATACTTTTTTACCCTCCAACCCCTTATATTTAAAATCATTAGCAATCGTTCGCAAATTTTCTGATTTACCATTTCTTTTCTCCTACAAAATTTTGTACGTTAGCAATTGCTAACCAATAAATAAAAATGGACAGTTTGGGTTCGCCTTTCATAGATTTTATAAATACAACTGATAACATAGTCACATGTGAATGTGGTTTTATGTCCTTGTATAAGACTATGAGAATAGTTAGCTTTAGCTAACCATTCGATGTATAGTTATACTACCACTGTCCACTCATATAGTCAAGTGGGTTTTTAAATTTGTTGGGATATATATGATTCATTTATGATAATGTCCTAGTGTACCACAAATGATTATGTCCCAGATAGTAAGGCTATAGTATAATAAAACCTCATAATTAAGAAATGAGGTAGACAGAATCAGAAAGGTATTACTTACAATATATGAATAACACAAATATGGAATGATCAAAAAGTTGGTAGAAACAGATGGTAATAAGAAAACAGCATCCTTTAAAATTAGATGTTCCCCGAGACATATGAATCGAATGATTGATGATGGCGCTAGTTCAACCTCCTTTTCTAAAATATCAAGTGAGTGTTGGATGTTTTATAAATCGTATTATTCTACATATATGTTGTATATTGAATTTGATATATTCAATATACAACATATGACAGAGAATTAATTATCCCGACATTTTATTTGAAAAAATAGTTGGTTAAAGATACCCATTAAAATATCGGGATAAATTTTTTGTCGGGATATGTTGTGTGAGAGGTCGGCTAGTCAACTAATGGCTAGCCTGCTACTTGATTACATTTATACAACTTTATAAGTAACTCTATTTTTCACTAATACTCATTTTTTCATCCATTTTAAGCTGATGATTTAGTCATTTCCTATTATTTTATTGAATACCAATCCTGATAAACGTATACCTATCTTGTTATTTAACATAATTTAATTAACGCAGGTCACACAATTACAAACAATTGGGTAAATTCAGAAAACCGTACAAATGACTGCACCATATCCTGGAAACTTTATTGCCTGATTGTTTTCTATTGTAACCTTAAAATTAGCCAATAACACATTCTGAAATTCATTAATTGGAAAATTCACTCTCGTTTCCGACATGTTTACAATCACTAAAATTTCTTTATCATTCAACACCCTTTTATAAGCAATTATGTTCTTATCCGTCTTTTCAATTGGAACAAATTTCCCGTTAACAATTACATCTTTTAAATTCTTATCTTTTCTTAACTGAAGTAACTTTTTATAATAGTTTAATACAGAATCTGAATCATAACTCTCATCCTCCACATTAAGTAACTGATAATTTGGATTAACTTTTAACCAGGTAGTATCTGCCTCTGAAAAGCCTGCATTTTTTTCATCAGACCACTGCATTGGAGTTCGGGAATTGTCTCTACTTCGTTTAAATAATCCTTCGAAAGCATCCTCATGACTGATACCAGATAAAATTGCTCGGTTATATTGATCATAAGTTGCAATATCATCATAATCATCAATGCTGTCCATTCTGATATTTTCCATTCCAATCTCTTGCCCCTGGTAAATAAAAGGTGTTCCCCGCAACATCATATATAAGGTAGCTAGCAACTTCTTGGAACGATTATTTATTGCTTTGGCCGGAATATACTTATTGATTGAACGTGGCTGATCATGATTTTCTAAATACCTGGCTCCCCAACCAATCTCCTGAGTTACTAATTCACTCTTAAAAATAGCTGTTCTTAAATCTGCAATCGTCCAATCCGACTGTTTATACCACTCACCGGTTTTCGGTACATCAATATCTGCATAGCTGAAATCAAATATGGTCCGGAAGTATCCATCCTCTCCAATAACTGCTTCCAGCTGCTCAGCAGGCACATCTGCCTCCGCCACTGTAAAACTGTTATGCTTTCTGAACGTTTTATCATCAATTTCCTTCAGCCAAACTTCAATTCCTGGCTGATTCAAAATCCAATTCCCAATATACACCATACCATCTTCACCATCCGGAGGAAATGTTCCATATTCTATATTCTTCTTTAAATTGAGAATAGCATCTATCCGTAATCCGCCCAGTCCTTTATCCAGCCACCAATTAATCATGTCAATAATCGCACCTCTAACCTCCTGATTTTCCCAGTTTAAATCCGGCTGCTCTTTCGTGAATGCATGAAGATAGTACATATCTCTTTCTCCCGGAACTGGCTCCCAGGCCGAACTTCCAAAATATGACCTCCAATTATTGGGTGGATATCCATCTCTCCCTTTTCGAAAAATATAATAATCACGGTATTTGCTGTTCGGATCAGCAATTGCCTCCCGAAACCAGACATGTTCATTTGATGTATGATTTACAACTAGATCCATCAAAATTTTTATTCCCAACTCCTCTGCCTTCTTTATCAGTTCATCCATGTCCTCATTGGTACCAAATATGGGATTAATCTTCTGATAATCAGAGATATCATAGCCTCCGTCTACCATAGGTGACTGGTAAACAGGACTTAGCCAAACAACATCAATACCAAGTTCCTTTAAATAGGGCAGCCGACTGATGATCCCCTGAAGATCCCCGATTCCATCTCCATTACTGTCCTGAAAACTCTTTGGATATATCTGGTATACCACCGATTCTTTCCACCACGGCTTATTCATTTCTATATTCCCCCTTTATATTCTCCTTATCCTTTGACGGAACCACCTGTGATTCCCTCCACATAATATTTTTGTAGATATATAAATAAAATTGTTATTGGAATCGCTATGATGATGCATCCAGCCGCAAACTTGGTATACATCATCTGTGATGTTTCCTTACTGAGCATAGAATAAAGTCCGATAGAAACTGTATATTTTGAAATTTTATCACCCATGATTACTCTTGCAAATATAAAATCCATCCACGGAGTCATAAAAGCCATCAATGATGTATACACAATAATAGGCTTTGACATTGGCAGCGATATTTTAGTAAATACTTGAAATTTTGTTGCTCCGTCCATCATAGCTGATTCATCCAATGAAAATGGAATCGTATCAAAGAAACCTTTGGCAATATAAAAGCTCAAAGCTGCACTCGAGGAATAAATTAGTACTAGTGCAAAAAGCGTCTGCGTCATATTCAGTGCTTTTAAAATATAGTAAACAGCAATTATGCTCATAAAAGCAGGAAACATATTCAAAACCAATGCTATTTTTAATAATCTTTTTCTGAACTTAAACTTTAGTCTTGATAATACATAAGCCATAGATACAGTGATAAATGTGCTCAATATACAGGATGCCAGTGCTACCACCAATGTATTTTGTAACCACAGGATAAATGGAAAATCTACATTATCATTGAAAAGGTATAAAAAATTACCCACAGTATACTGTTTGGGAAAGATGTATGGTACAAACTGACCCGGTTCCTGCCGAAACGCAGTCAAAATCAACCAAAATACTGGAAACATCCAGATAACTGCCAGGCTCCAAAGTGTTACATTTCTTAATATAGAAAATTTTTTATTCAATATATTACGCCCCTTCCCCTTTGTAAGAATTGGTTCGAGTATAAATAAATAATGAAAACACAGCACTCAATATAAATATTATAATTCCGATAACAGAGGCCATATTATAGTCGGCATTAGCCATCGTCAGCTTATATAGCCAGGTTACCAGCAAATCCGTTTCTCCCGCACTGTAAAAATCACTGTTTGTAGGCAGGCCACCCGTAAGCAGATAAATCACATTAAAATTATTGATATTCCCAATAAACTGCTGAATCAGGCTGGGTGCCATAACGGTCAATATCTGGGGAAATGTTATGTATCTGAATATTTGTATTCCCTTTGCCCCATCAATCCTAGCTGCCTCCAGCTGATCCTCCGGCAGGCTGATTATGATTCCGGTTGTAATCAACATAGAAGAAGGTATGCCAATCCACATATTGACAAAAATTACAGAGATTTTAGCAACCAATCCATTTGTCAAAAATGGTATGGGCTGTGTAATCAATCCAATGTTCTGCAAAACTGTATTGATCGGTCCTGATGCATGAAGGAGGTTACGCATCACCAGAAGGGAAACAAAAGGCGGTACTGCCATTGTAACAACAAATATGGTGCGTAACAGTTTCTTTCCCCATACCCTTTTTGCATTAATATGGATTGCCAACAGCACACCAAAGAAAAAGCAGGTGAAGGTTGCAAAAACTGCCCAGATCAAAGTCCATCCCAGTAAGGGAAAAAACGTTCCTGAAATGTCACCAGTAAAAATATTGAAAAAGTTTGACATACCAGCCCAATCAAACAAATTTTTTGGTGGCAGATGATTATGATCAAAGTTGGTAAATCCAATAAGAATCATATACACCAACGGCAAAACAGTAAACAGTACCATACTAGTAACAGGGATCAGTAACAAGGTCATATGAAAACGCTGATCTAAAAGAAAATCAATATCTTCAACAAAATTCGGAATGTGTTCTTTTGCTTTTACTCTTTTATCTAATGCCAAAGAACTTTTTATATTTGCTCGCCACAATAATAAAAGCACAATAATAACTCCAACAGTGCAAATCCCATAGATCATTATAATCATGGAATTATCACCAGCTACATGCACAGAAAATCCCAATGCTTCATCAAATTCAAATCCCTGTGTCTTTGTACCAAGTGTTACTAATCCTTTAAGTGCATCTATTCCCGCAGAAAAAAGAAAGATTAAAAAGGCAATCTGAGTAGAAAAAAATAATAATCCTTTAATATATTGTTTTCTCGAAAAATTCCCAAATCCCATAATGAGGAAGGATATTTTTGTGGATAGGCTGCCTGTTTTTAATTCATCAATCAACTGCATAAACCTTTCTTTGACTTTTTCCATACCATAAGTTCCTTTCAAGGATTTCCCTACTGTTACTTTTCTTTCTTGGAAATATCAGCTACTAAAGCATCTAGCTTTTCCTGCATCTTCTCCTCTGGGATTTTTCCGTTATAGGTATCTACTAATAATGCCTGCATACTAGGCCAGAAATATTTCATCTCCGGAATTTTAGGCATCAGTACTGAATTCTCTGTAGTAGTTGCCTGTATTACAGTCTGAGCAATTGAGTTGGTATTTACAGTTTCTGACTCTCTTGCAGCAATATTACATGGTATTGTACTAATTTCTTTAAAAGCCCTTTCCTGAGATTCTGCATTCGTAATGAAATTGGCCAGATCCATGGCTTGTGCCGGATTTTCAGAAGCTGAATTTACAACAAAAACCGATACTCCAGTAAATGCCTTCAACTTCACTTCCCCATTTCCAAAATCAATTGATGGATAAACTGCTGTTCCCATATTGTCGCCAAGAATATCTCTGATGTTTTTGGTATTCCAGACACCACTGAACAAAGCGTTTATTTTTCCTTCCTGAAATGCACTGATTTCGTCTGCATTTACCGAAACAATATGATCATTGTCTTTTGCTTCTGCAACCCATTTCAGAACGTTGACGCCCTGTTTATTATTAAGGGTAGATACCTCAACATCCTCTCCATTCTCGCCAAACAGATAAGAACCGTTTGCAATAAACCAAGGCGTAATTCGGTAATCGGCTCCATCCTCTGCCAGATTTATTCCTACTTTGCCATTAGAGGTAAGTCCCTCCATGGTTTTTACATCTTCCTCACTATAAACTGTCTTATCGTAATATAAGAACATACATTCTGCGCTTGCAGGGTAAGCGTAAATCTTCCCATCATAAGTTGCACCGTTGACTGCCAGTTCTATATTCTCCACTTTTACTGTCTCACCGTACTTTTCATTTTCATAAATAGATCCGGCATCCACCAATTTTCCCAATTGATCATGCGGTATTTTCAATACATCTGCCGCAGCCTCTGCATCCCGTAGTAAATCCTCATTTGGATTCTCTACTTCCACAACTTCTACTGTTACATTGTTTTCAGCCTCAAAATCTTTTACTAACTCTCGATAAAAATTTCCCTGATTTAGACTTACCCAAAGTTTTAAAGGAGCATTGCTTGTAACTGTGCTAGCATTATCACTGCCCTGGGATGTTTTACTCGCTACTTCTTTCCCACAGCCTATTAATAATGGTAATGTTAATAAACCTACAATTCCTGCGTAAATTGCCTTATTTCTTTTCATACTAATACCTCCTCTTTTTATTGAAACATGTTTCATTTTTTTGAATAAAAATCCATATTCATCGGCAATTGAAACATGTTTCATTTTTTTCATCTTATCATATAAGATATTATTCGTCAAGATAATTTCTATAATTTTAATAATATCAAGTAGTATCTCCTCTTTCCAGTTTAACAGGCAGGCGTAAATTAACTTTTCCCACATCTTTTCCATCAACTTTATCAATTATTACTTCAACTACTTTTTCAGCAATTTCTTGAATTGGTTGTACAATTGTTGTTAGTTTTATTTCATTCATTTTCACTACATAGGTTCCATCATAAGCAACGATACATAACTGTCCAGGAATATTTTTCCCAAGTGCTAGACCTGCATTTAGAAACGCAACTGCTGCCATATCCGCACACATGACCCCATCCACTTCAGGATAATATTCAAAAATTGTTTTAACTAATTCATCATACCCAGTAAAATCGAAAGTGTTCCATGAAATTTCCACTTTTCTATTGCGAATACCATGCTGATTAAGACACTGTTCAAGTTCTAAATGACTTTCAAAAGAAATAACATTACTTGCTTCTTCTTTATTACAAAGATGGATAACATATTTACATTTGTTCCTTATGAACTCATCTGCAGCCAACTTTCCACCCATTTTATGATCAGATACAATTAATGGTATTTCATCATTAACATAGTAATCCAACATAACAATGGGCTTATCAAATGCCTCATAATCTTGCTTACTAAGATTATTAACTGCCATAATCACTCCATCAACAATGTTTGTTTTAAAAAATTGAAGATATTCATGCTCTCTCTTAACCTCATCCGATGTACTGCACAACATCAATTTATATTTGTTTTTATATAAATACTGTTCAATATGATCTGCTAAAGACGAAAAAAATGGATGCTTAATACTCGGTACCAGCATGGCAACAATTCCAACTTTTTGACGGAACATACTCCTTGCAAGTTCATTTGGTATATAATTAAGCTCTTCCATTGCTTTTTCGATCTTTTCTTTTGTCTCCAGTGACACAGAAGCAGTCCCATTTAACACTCTTGACACAGTACATGCTGCAACCCCTGCTCTTTTGGCTACTTCTCTAATACTTGCCATTTTCAAATCCTCCTCTAATGAAATATGTTTCATGATACATTTTATCATACTATTACAAGTCCAGCAATAATATTGGACTTATAGGAGTGTAGCGAACATTTCTGGTAAAATCACTCTAAGATATCTTTGAAATGAAAACTTCTAATCCATATTAATGATTTCTTGTATTTTTTGTGGAGTAGGGATCTATATAGATATCCGACTAGCAGAAAAATTAGGATCAGGTGGTGGTGGCACTGGTGGAAATATCCAACTATCTACAAAACCAATACCTACCAAAAAGAGACCGTTTTTATTCTTTCTACAGGATAAACACATATGCAAAAACAGTATAAAGAAATCATTCTATTGTATGATTGACCAAAGTCGGAGGTTTGTACCAATTTATTATGCCTTTTTCTTAACATTGTACCTAAATACACCCAAAGAACTAATGGATACTGGGATTAAAATCCATAACAAAATAACACGATCCCCTGTTTTCGGAACATCCCCATCTTTAATCATTTCACTTTTATTGGTAGATGTCTCTCCATTACTATTACCTGACTCTTCAAAAGGGTTAAGAGGAACATATCCTAATGGTACATCAGTTAAATCATCTATGGTTTCATTAATTGCTGGTGTACCATCTGGTTCGTTATTTGAACCTCCCCCTCCAGAACCACCACTAGTTTGAGGAATCAAAACATTTACCACTGGCGCCAGAGCCTCTGTATATAAGATATCTCCAAAATACATCTGAGCCTTATTTTCAATTATACTTCCTTCCAATGCTTTAGGAACAAGAAATTGAAAATGAAATTCTTTTTTTTCTCCAGGTTTAAGTTCGTCCACAAATGTTGTAAAACCTGTAAGGACATCCTTAACCACAATGTTCTTTAAACTTAAAGTCTGGTTGTTGATTATGGTAAGGGTATATCCTACATTATCTCCAGCGTACACAGATTTTAATTGCCCCTGAGCCAGATCCAGAAATAGGTTTGCACCTTCTTTTAAAACTTTTACATACACTTTCTCAGACTGGTTTAAATCAGAGCCATTATGATACAAATCTACCTGATTTTCAATTGTGGATCCTGCAGCATTTTCTGGCACCTTATATTGAAAGCGATATTCTGTAGTTTCGCCTTTATTTAGTTGAAAACTTTCACTGATAAAACCGCTAAGCTGGTCTTTAAAAACTAAACCTGTGAGGTCACTATTTCCGGTATTATGTATGGTCGCTACATACTCCACCGTATCCAAAGCTCTCACTTCATCTATTAAATGATCAGCTAATTTCAACGAAATTTGTGCAGTTTCAATGACTATTTCATTATCATTTTCCACATCCACAATAACAGTATTGGTATTGGTTTGATAATAGTTTCCATTTCCAGAACCATAATATCCTTGAATAAAAGCAGTAGCACTTATTGAACCACTAAAGTTGGCAGGTATGGTCATCTCCATAGGATATTGTACAATATCCCCCATTTTAAAATCAGTTAAATAGGTATAAAAGTTTGTATTCTCCTCATTTGCCCATATATCATTAAAGTCATACATACCATTGTTTTCTATTGTTAGAAGATACTTCACGGTTTCACCTGGTCTAAATATAAGTGGCTGATTTGGGGCTAATTCCAATCTGGTAGACAGACTTGCCTTCAGTGGGTCGGGATCATCTTCAATCTGAACATTCACTTTATTACTGAACACCATTTTCTCACCAGTTTCAGTTTTGTAGGACGTATAATAACTATTATAAGCTTTTTTTCCTATAAAGTTTTTGTCTGCATTGGTGTAAACATTAGTTATTAGCTCCAGAGAGTCATCTTTATTTATAACATCATTTGTAAGATCGACAGCAACTGCTGTTACTTCAGTTAAGTCACCTATATAATCCCTTGACAAAATCCAGTTACCAGTTTGAAGTACTGATGGATTTGTATCGGTTGTATAATACAAAACAGGATGATATCCCTTTCCTGTAAGATATGATAAATCAACACCCTCCAGATGAAAACTCCATTTACTATTTTTAGCATTACTATTAGGATTAATGGTATCAAATTCATCCGTTAATACATTATAAATAATCATATTGTCATAAGATATACTGCTATAAAAGTCATACTTTAATGAAATTTTACTATTAGTTTTCTCTATGGAATCATATTTCCAAATGCTGTCTTGCCCTTTCACATAAGTTCTTAAATTATATAAATTTGTATTTGCATCTACCAGGATACTACTTTTATTGCTGTAGAGTTGAACCTTTGATGTGGTAATGCCATCATCATCCGCATCGTAATACAATACAGTCCCATCTGGCAGCTTTTCTTTTGGTAAAATCAATCCATTATCAGAATCTAGTTTTCCATCAATATACTGTGTCACATCTTTTACCGTTGACTCAAGGCTATTTAACACAACCACATAATCTTGATTCATCTGAGTAACATTTTTGTACCTTGCATACTCATATACGGATGTATTCATATAAAATGAAATTACCTTGGGAGCAACTAACAACTGATCACTGTTGGCTGTAAATTTGAATACCACCTTTTGTCTTCCACTATTTTTATAATTTTCTGTTACTTCATAAGTCATATCAGGAAATAATTCCGCCGATAACATTCCTGTGTTATAGGTAAATCCAGTATTATAATTTGTGATGCCATCAAATTTAACACCTTTTGGTAATATAGTGACCATTGAGAAATCCTGTAGTGGTACACTGCCATTATCACCTCTAAAATATGCATATGTGCGTGTGGTAAAAACATCCCTGATAGGATCATATTTGTAAGCATCAGAGAAAAATGTCATCCGATTCTCGTAGGTATCGCTTCTTAGCCTGTCACCTATATTACTTCCATTGAGCGCGCGGAGCAGGTAATTTCCGGTCATAACTTTATCCCGATCCTTTAAGTCATCAGGAGCATTGGTTGGGTATTTATTTTGAAGATAAGTATCCTCTATGAGGGCATTACCAAGAGTGTCATATGCCTGAATAAATGTACTACTTACAAATCTCAGATTATTTAAATTTACATCTGATCTTTTCTTTATCACTGCATGATACTTGATATTTTTTGAGTTAGACAAAAATGCATCTTGAACTCCCTTCACTACTACCTTCAATGCAACAATATCTTTTTCTGTAAATTCAAAAGAAGTCTTCTTTTTTAATTGAGTTTGTGAATTGTAATAAAGCTGGAAATCATGACTTTGACTGCCTCGTTTAATATAGACCTCATAATCATACTCAAAATAACTAAGAGTCAGATTATTATAATAATATTCATCATCTCCCAGATATTGTTTTACATTATCTGCATTATAAAATGAAAAATAATCGGCACCTACTTCAACATCCACAGGTATAGGGGTTGTCTTTTTGTTAAATGTCAACGTAGAATCAGAGGTAACATCTGCTTTTGTAAAGGCTTCTCTTGCATAACCAGAAGCTTCATTAAAACTTCTGTTATTTAGGGTGAATGTATCAGTAGTATTGGGAATAGAATAAGAATATTTCTCTATTGGACCACCAACTTCTATTACATTTGAACCTAAAATAACATTTTCTTGTTGAAAAGAATACTTTCCAACAGTGGAAACATCTAATTTTAAGTCATCCAGAGTAACCGGATTTTCACCCATAAATGCATTCTTAGGAATTCTAACTATGAGTCTTGTTGTATCGGCAGTATTTATGGGATGTGTTGGGGAGGTTTTATCATATATTAAATTGAGTATTTCTCCGACTTGTCCATCTTTTCCAGTATACTTCACCTCTTCAAGTCTGGTGTAGTCTACATTATAAATAGTGTAGCGAAGATCTCCAATGGATTCTGCATTCCCTCTGGTGAACTGAACCAATTCTACATCCTTTGGTAATTTATATTCTATGTCGAAATAATCCACTACACTGTGAGCATTTGCGCTGTACCAAAAGGTATATTCAATCCAATAATAATCCAAATTTGTTCTGTCAAATGGCTGAAATCCAATAGGTGGCAGACTCATTACTTTTGTGGAGGAGCCCATATCCAACTTGGCTGCATCTGTTCTTACTTTAAAGTTGATTTCATTACTGGAATACACTTTTATATCTTCTGTGGCTACAGTAGTTTCTGCCATAAAATCATAATCAATTTGGACTGCTTCCATCTTTACCACATCATTATATCCAAATTTAAAGTAAACTTCAAAATATCCACTTTCATTGATGGCTAAATCGCTTCTATTTGTAAAAGATAGGGAGTCCGATCCTTCATCAAACAAGATAAAGTTAGATGCAAGTTCAGTAGAAACAGAATCCAAGTGAAGGAATTGGGGCTTGTTTAACTTAATCTTTACTGCACCACTGTCAATAATGCTATCTTCATCTAGATTCATTTCATAAAATATCCGAAGCCTTACATATTTATCATTGCTATAATTATCTAATTTGCCAAAATCAATTTCATTCTCATTTTCATCTATAAACTTAATAGAAGTATCTATTAAGTATGTATTGTCCTGAACTTCAAATAAATCATAGGAACTTGTTTGTTCTTGAGTTGTTTCATCTAATAAAGTTAAATTCCTACTAGCAGATGTATCATCAGTTGCAAAAGTTGAAAGGGTTTGATTATTAATAACAATGATACAAATTGCTACAAACAGTGCCATAATTCCAACTAGATATTTTCTATTCATATTTTCTCCTTATGCAAGCTCTGGTATTTTGAAAAGTACATTAACTTTGATTTTTGATTGGTAAAATATAACCAAAGTGATTTTTGCATTTTTCATTTCAAGAATTTTAATGCTATTACCTATCAGTCTAATATGGTTTACTTTTTTTGTCAATATACCTGAATTTTCCCTTTTTGTTCTTTTATCCAAAATCTGATGATTTCACTGGATTTGTCGCAAATAAATTGCAAGAAATTCCCATGTATAATAAAATCCCCATCCATCTACTGAACCATAATGGTGGGGATATTATATTATCTTCGAATACAATGCTCTTTTCTTGATCTATTTTTCCATTTTCTTTACATTATACCAAACAACACCAAAAGAGCTTATGGATACGGGGATTAAAACCAACAACAAAATAACGCTATCCCCTGTTTTGGGAACTTCCCCATTTTGTATCGTGACACTTTCATTGGCAGATGTCTCTGCATTATTAACACTTGTCTCTTCAAAAGGGTTTAGAGGAACGGCTCCTAATGGTATGTCATTTAAATCATCTATGGTTTCTATAACCATTGGGGTACCACCTGATTCGTTATTTGAACCTCCCCCTCCAGAACCACTGGTAGTTTGAGGTATCAAAACATTTACCACTGGTGCTACAGCCTCTGTATATAACATCTCACCAAAATACATCTGGACCTTATTTTCAATTATAGTACCTTCTAAATCTTTTGGAACCTGAAATTGAAATTGAAATTCCCTTCTTTCTTCAGGTTTGAGTTCATCCACAAAGGTTGTGAAGCCTGTTAGGACATCTTTTAATACAATGTTCTTTAGGGACAAGGTCTGGTTATTGCTTATGGTAAGTGTATATGTCACATTTTCCCCAGCATACACAGATTTTGATTGACCCTGAGCCAAATCCAGAAATAGGTTGGCATCTTCTTTTAATACTTTTAAATATACTTTCTCAGATTGGTTTAATAGAGATCCATTTTTATACAAATCCACCTGAGTGTCAATGGTTGATCCAGCTGTATTTTTAGGCACCTTATATTGAAAGCGATACTCTGTTGTTTCGCCTTCATTAAGTTGAAAGCTTTCACTGATAAAACCGCTCATCTGATCTTCAACAACTAAATCTGTCAGGTCTCTATTTCCGGTATTATGTATGGTGGCTACATACTCCACAGTATCTAAAGGTCTCACTTCATCTGTAAAAAGATTCATAAATCTCAAAGAAACTTGTGCAGTTTCAATGACAGTATCCGTTTCTCTCTCCACATCCACAGTAACAGTATTGGAATTAGTTTCATAATACTGCGCATATCCTGAATCATAATATCCCTGGATAAAAACAGTTGCACTTAATGAACCACTAAAATCAGCAGGTATGGTCATTTCCATAGGATACTGTAGCATATCTCCTATTTTAAAATCATATAAATAGGTATAAAAGTTTGTACTATCCTCATTTGCCCTTATATAATTGAAATCATACATACCATTGTTTTCTACTGTTAGAAGATATTTTACAGTTTCACCTGGTTTAAATATAAGTGGCTGATCTGGGGCTAATTCTAATTTGGCAGACATGCTTGCCTTTAGAGAGGAAGGATCACCTATGAGCAGAACATTCACTTTATTGCTGTAGACCATTTTCTCACCTGTATCGGTTTCGTAGGTTGTGTAATAACTATTGTAAGCTTTTTTTCCTATGGAATTTTTGTCTGCATTGGTATAAGCATTAATTATCATTTCCAGAGAATCATCTTTATTTATAACATCATTTCTAAGATTTACAGCAACTGCTGTTACTTCGGATAAGTCACCTATGTAATCGTCTGACAGCATCCAGTTACCCGTTTGAAGTATGGATGGGTTTGTATCAGTTGTATAGTATAAAATAGGATGATATCCCTTTCCTGTAAGAGAGGACAAATCAACACCTTCCAGCGTAAAACTCCATTTACTGTTTTTTGTATTACTATTTGGATTGATAGTATCAAACCCATCGGTTAATACATTATAAATAATCATATTATCATAGGATACACTGTTATAAAAATTGTATTTTAATGAGATTTTACTATTAGTTTTCTCTACAGAATCATATTTCCAGATGTTGTCCTTCCCTTTTATATAGGTTCTTAAATTATATAAATTTGCATTTGCATCTATTAGGATACTACTTTGATTGCTATAGAGTTGAACCTTTGGTGTAGTAATACCGTCTTCGTCTGCATCATAATACAATAAAGTCCCGTCAGGAAGTGTTTCATTTGGTAAAATTAATCCGCTATCAGCATTTAACTTACCATCAATAAATTGTGTTTTATCTGTCACTACTGATTCAAGGCTCTTTAATACAACCACATAATCTTGCTTCAGTTGGGTTACATTTTTATACCTTGCATATTCTTGTACTGATGTATTTATATTAAATGAAATTGTTTTGGGTGCAACAAATAGCTGATTACTATTGGCTTTAAATTTGAATACAATCTTTTGTCTCCCCGTATTTTTATAGTTCTCGGTTACTTCATATGTCATACCAGGGTATACATCCCCTGGTAATGAACCCGATTTATTCATAATTCCTGTATTGTAATCTGAGATACTATCAAATCTAACACCTTTTGGTAATATACTGACCATCGAGAAATCCTGTAGCGGCACGCTGCCATTGTCACCTCTAAAATATGCATATGTACTTGTGGTATATATATCCTTTACAGGATCATATTTGTAGGAATTCGTAAAAAATGTTACCCTGCTATCATAGGTATCGCTTCTTAACTTGTCACCAGTATTACTTCCATTGAGAACACGGAGCAGATAATGCCCCATTCTATTTTTATCCTTATCTTTTAAATCATCGGGAGCATAGGATGGGTATTTCGTTTTCAGATAAGCATCTTCTATGAGGGCATTACCGAGAGTGTCATATGCCTGAATAAATGTACTGCTTATAAATCTCTGATAATTTAAATTCACATCTGATCTTTTTTTTATCACTGCATTATATGAAATATATTTGGGGTTTGCTAAAAATGCGTCTTGTACCCCCTTCACTACTACCTTAAATGCAACAATATCCTTTTCTGTAAATTCAAAATAATACTTTTTGTATGATTGGTTTTTTGTACTGTAATAAAGTTGGAACTCATCACTCATACTGCCCCGTTTAATATAGACTTCGTAATCATATTCAAAATAACCAACATTTAAATAATTGTAATAATATTCATCATCTCCCAAATATTGTTTTACATTACCTGCATTATAGAATGAAAAATAATCAGCTCCCACTTCAATATCCACAGGTATGGGGGTTGCCTTCTTAGTTAGTGTTAAAGTAGAATCAAAGGTAACATCTGCTTTTGTAAACGCCTCTCTTGCATATCCTGAGACTTCATTAAAGCTTCTATTATTTAGGGTGAAGGTATCATTGATATTTGGAATAGAGTAGGAATATTTCTCTATTGAACCACTAACCTCTATTACATTTGAACCTAAAGTAACATCTTCCTGTTGAAAAGAATACCCTCCTGTTGTGTTTACTTCTAATTTTAAGTCACTAAGAGTCATGGAATTTTCACCAGTAAATGCACTCTTAGGAATTCTAACTATAAGCTTTGTTGTATCAGAAGTATTTACTGGATGTGTTGGAGACATTTTATCATATATTAAATGGAGTATTTCTCCACTTTGTCCCTCTTTTGGAGTGTATCTTACCTCTTCAAGTCTGGTATAATCTACATCATAGATGGAGTAACGAAGATCTCCTATAAATCCTGTATTATCTCTGGAAAACTGAACCAGCTCCACATCCTTTGGTAATTTATATTCAATATCAAAATAATCCAGTACGCCAGAGGCATTGGAGCTGTACCAAAAGGTGTATTCAATCCAATAATAATCCAAATTCGATCTGTCAAATGGCTGAAATCCAACAGGAGGTAGACTCATTACCTTTGTGGAGGATCCTATATCAAACTTAGCTCCATCAGTTCTTGTTCTTAAATTGATTTCATTACTGTTATAAACCATAATATCTTCTGTTGTTACAGTTGCTTGTGCTATAAAATCATAATTAATTTGAACTGCTTCCATCTTTACAATATCATTATAGCCAAATTTAAAATAGACTTCAAAATATCCACTATCATTGATGGCTAAATCCTTACTATTTATAAAATAAAGGGCGTCCGATTCTTCGTCTGATAAGACAAAGTTTGATATTATATCTGTAGAAACCGAATCCAAGTGAAGGAATTGTGGCTTGTTTAATTTAATCTTAACTGCATCCCTATTAATAACCATATCTTCATCTAGGTTCATATGATATGATATCTGAAGCCTTACATATTTGTCGTTGCTATAATTATCTAATTTACCAAAATCAATTACTCTATCATTTTCATCTAAAAACTTCATAGAAATATCAATTATATTGGTACTTTCCTGAACTTTAAATAGATCATCTAAGTTTGTGCCTGGTTCTGTTGCAGATAGTTCCTGGCTTATTTGCTCTTGAGTTGCTTGTTCTTGTATTGTTTCATCTGTTAACCCATTTGTTGTTTCTTTTGTTGTTTCTTCTCCTACTATAGTTAAATTTGTATTCACAGATGTATCATCAGTAGCAAATATAGAGAGTGTTTGATTATTGAAAATAATAATACAAATTGTCGCAATCAGTGCTGTAAGACCAATTAAATATTTTCTATTCATAGTTCCCCCTTTGGTAAGTTCATCTCTTTTGTAAGTTTAGTGATTTAACTAAACATTTATAAAAATAGCTGAATTTAATTGTCATTTGTTGTTTTTTTTAGAACTTTTTATTATTACCTATCATTCTAATATGAAAATTTTTTTTTGTCAATCCATCTTATGCTTGAGATACTTTACATTTATCCACAAGTTGATTATTTTTTGTAATTGCTATAAAATAAATGAAAAAAACCCCATCCCTATGTGAAATGTCAGGGATGGGGATGGGGTATAGTATTCATATTTATTGGAATTGTTGTCATCTGGATTTCAGTAACCATAGTTTCATTAGTTGAATTTATGTAATTTTATAATACTCCAAAGATGCCCCATACCAGAAATAATAATTGTAGCTCCAATTACCATTACAGTCAGTGACATGGTAGAAAATGGATTGAACATAATAAGAACACCAGAAATCATTGGTATAAATGATGCCAAAAGTGTTAGATTCCATTTCATATACCCAGCTCTTTTCAGTTTAAAAGCTCTAAGTGCATTAATGCAACCATTAATCAAAATAAATACTCCCATAATAACAGGCAACAAGGATACTACGAATGTTGGACTCACAAGTAGGAATAGTCCAAAAATACAATCCATAATTCCCACAATCAAATCAAACTTTTGATCTGATATAATTTCACGATTGCGCAAATATGTAATTACATGCATTGCCCCAGTAACAATGAATACAATACCTGTTCCGTAGCATACAACGCTTAATGTCATGGCTGGCCAGAATAACATAATAATTCCCAAAATAATATACAGTAAATATGTAAATATTAAACTTTTCTTCATGTTCTTATACCTCGCATTTTTATTTTTTCATAATTCGACTTTTATAGTAGTTCTAACAACACTCTACCAGTTGATTCTTTGTTACTGTCTTATATTATATGTTTATCATACAGTGTATTTGTTTATTTTTTGATTGCAAATTGTTTAAGAAATATTAATTTTAATACTTTTCGGCAAGCTGTGTTAGTTGTTTTGATATGATTGCTATGATAAAATATAGACAACAATCTGGCAGCTAAAACCTCCCAAATTGTTGCCTACATCGATTTCTGTCTTCAGCCAACTCACATAGTCAGTAGTATTTGAGGTATAGTATCAAAGTCTATTCTATTTATTCCTTTAATTTTTCATAATATCCTTGCCTTTTGCTGCTTGTGCAACAAGCCCTGATAAAGCCAGCAATGCGAGCAAGTTAGGGAACACCATCAACGCATTAAATAAATCAGATAAATTCCATACAAGCTGCAGCTTAAGGAAGGAACCTAAAATAATAAACGCTACTACAATAATTGCATACCCCTTCACAGCTTTTTCTCCGAAAAGTGCCTTTACATTTACTTCTCCAAAAAAATACCAACCAACAATAGTAGAAAAAGCAAAAAACATCAAACAAATGGCTATAAATGTGTTGCCAAAAGACCCAAGAGCCGTACTAAATGCAGCCTGTGCCAAAGCTGTTCCCTGAGGTGCATCAATAACACCTACCTGAAGTTTTCCAGAGGACAAAATAACCAATGCTGTTAGAGTCAACACTACAAACGTATCAATAAAAACACTAATAATTGCTACCGCCCCCTGATCCTGTGGCTTATCAACCTTAGCCAGAGCATGGGCATGAGGGGTAGAACCCATACCAGCTTCATTTGAGAACAATCCTCGAGCCACACCATAACGCATAGCTTCCCGAACACCTATACCCGATGCACCACCAAAAAGTGCTTGTGGATTAAATGCACCTATAAAAATAGATTCCACTGCAGGAAGAAGGTTGGCACGATTGATAATTAAAACAATCAAACTTCCAACAATATAAAATAGTGCCATTAGTGGAACCAATTTTTCTGTAATAGATGCAATTCTCTTAACACCACCAAGAAAGATAAAAGCTGCAACGGCTGCGGTTACAATACCAACAATCAATGGATTTATTCCAAATGCAGTATGAAACGCCTGACCAATTGAGTTTGACTGTACCATATTACCAGCAAAACCTAAGGCAAAAATAATAGCTAAGGAAAAAAAGCCTGCCAATAACTTTCCTCCCTTTCCCTGAAAGCGTGCTCGAATATAATAGACAGGACCACCAACAACCTCTTTGTCACTATTAAGGGTTTTATATTTTTGAGCTAAAACTGCTTCACCATAATTGGTAGCCATACCAAAAAATGCGGATAACCACATCCAAAATATTGCTCCTGGACCACCAGAATATAGTGCGGTTGCACAGCCTGCAATGTTACCAGTACCTACTTGTGCAGCAATCGCAGTGGTTACCGCCTGAAAGGAAGACATACCATCCTTACCAGCCTTTTCTCCTCGCAGACTGAACCCACCAAATAGTCTTCTAACTCCTTCTGAGAACTTACGAACTTGAACAAAACGGGTACGCAGGGTGTATAGTATGCCTATGCCAACTAGCAAATACAATAAAACATTGTTCCAAACAAAACCACTAATCTTATCCACTAATACTGTTAAATAATCCATATGTAAAACCTCTTTCTTGTTTTTTCGACAATAAGAGCCAAACCCAATGGTGGGGTTTGGCTCTTAACGTACACAAAAAAGGCCTAAAGCCACTTGTGCCGATACTCTGTCCTTTTGCCTGAGAGATTAGCGCATAAACCCACGCCTTACACCTTCGGCACCCGAATCGGGATTCTCCAGAGCCACATCCATTTATAGTCTTTACCTGGTTCTCCAGGCGCCTGAGAGTATTACTCCTTCGGCAGGCTACAGCCATTTTCCTACAAATTTCACTTGTCGATATTTTTTATTGTTTCACAATATCATGCAATGTTGGAAATGTCAATACAATTTTCCTTCTTGACAGGTAAACTTACTAAGTTACAAGAGTATGAAAGCTGCAATATTGTGTAATAAAGAATTGATTATTTGTGAGGTATAGAATAGATCATTAATAAAATTGTGTTGCTTATTCCAATTTTTATTGGTAGAATAAAAGATTGTTAAGGAAGATTACTTACCATAGTTAAGAATTATCAAGGATTATAATGAATTTTTGAAAACAGTAAATGAAACTTTATATTTTGTAGCGCAGAAAGGAAGTAAATATCAATTGACCCTTTGCTTCATCAGAAAGGACACCTAAAAGTTCTCCTAACAAATATTCAAAAATTCCTGAATCCAATTCATCAACCACTAAACAAATTTTCGGGTTGTTATACAATGATATCAAATAATTTAAAAGTGAAATAATTCTTTTAATACCTTCAGATTCATACTTTGTCAAAAAGTTCTTTTAGTAAGTCTATTAAAAAATAACAAAACATTATTTTACACAATAAACTGCCAGATTTTGAAGATTCCAACAATATCATGATTCTCTATTTTACCATATCTCTCTACATTTTGATAATTCATGTATTTAATTTCACCATATTGTACATTTTTAAAATTTCCTAACTCACTTTTAATTATTATTACCATATACTTCTCATTCATATTTGCCAACTTCTCTTTATATCTCAACATGGAAGAACTTATTATAATATATATTTTATTTGAGACACTTTTTATGATTCTGTATCAGATGCTGTGCTGGTTCCTCCTTCTTTCAACCAATTTCCAAAGATTCACTTGTTCTTCACAAAAACACATGCGCTTGATAAAAGCCCCTCTCCAATGGCATTAACTATTAGAGTTCCTATACTATTTGCTCGAACTACTACCTGTGCTCTACCATAATAAGTGGTATATGTTCCACTGACAAAACTCTCCTCAGTGCGTGGATTTGAGCTTCCAAACCCAAGCAATTCACCATTTTGCACAGTTAGCGTCAACTTTTTATCAGCATTCATTTCTACCACATCATTTTCCCCAATAAGTGATACATCTATATATACAATATCACCCACATTTACGCTTGTTTCCTCTGGTGTAAGAGCAATTCTTATTTGCCCCCTAGAAGACTCCATTTGGTTATGTCCAACTTCTTTACCCTCAGAGTCATAAGAAACTACGGTTAATATTCCTGGACTATAGTTAGTTATAAACATGGCTCTGTATTCCTCTACGGGTTTTTTCCCAAAAGAGATTCCATTCAAAAACAATTCAACCTGGAAGGCATTGGCATAAACTTCCACCACAGTTTCATTTCCATCACATCCACTCCATGCCCAACTTGGCAGGGCGTTTGTACCACGCCAGACTGCTTTCAATGGATCCATACCGGGATGATTCACTGGCTGAACACCAATGTATGGTGTTGTTCTTATTCCCCACACTGTCCCAGCGTATTCAGCCTCTGCACCAATATTACCCAAAATATCAATGGTACCTGTATCTGCCAGTAACCATGGATATGGTTTCTCAAATGCCATCCCATCCTCAGTATAAGCCCATGTGCCAAGACCAGCTTCTCCAAGATAATCCCAACTAGTCCATACAAAATCACCAATTAGATACGGATAATTTTTGACCATATTCCAATTTCTGGCAATGTCCTGTGGAAAGGTTTCAGAACCGAAGATTACTCGCTGCGGATGAGCTTTACCATCCAGCGGATAACGACCAGAAGAATAGTTGTAACCAGCTATATCAAGTGCATCCAAACATGGACTAACCACTTCATTAGCCTCTTCTGATATGGCCCCATTGTTCATATTAGTACCCACTTTAGAGGTAATCATATTAAACATTGTGCTGTTCATTTCCATGGGAGCTTGTTTCTTCTCATTGGAATGGTCCCCGACGTCTTGATACACACCCTCACCCTTGCTTGTTTTGTCAATGAGCCAAAGATTTACACCACATGTGACTGGTCTATTATTATCAAGCGAATGAACATATTCAACCAATTCCTTAGTAAGCTCAACACCCTTTTGTTGTGCCGGTTCAGTGACTTCATTGCCAATGGAATACATAATCATTGAAGGGTGGTTAAAATCCCTGTCAATTAGGCTTTTTATATCTTCCTTATACCAAGTTTCAAAATGGGTAGCATAGTCATTTTTGGTTTTGTGGAGATACCACATATCCCAAGTTTCATCAATTACATACATACCAAGACGATCGCATGCATTTAGTAGGGCTCTGGAAGCAGGATTATGTGAACTACGTATGGCATTATATCCCGCCTGCTTCATAATTCTCACACGTCGCTCTTCTGATTTATCAAAACTTCGAGCCCCTAAGATACCATTGTCGTGATGTACACAGCCACCACGTAATAAAGTTTGCTTTCCGTTAATAAATAGTCCTTTTGGTCCCCATTCAATGAATCGGATCCCAAAGGTTTCAAAAGCTTCATCTATACATATTGCATTTTTGACAAGGGTCACATGGCATTCGTACAAATTTGGAGTTTCATCACTCCAGAGGTATGCATTTGGAATAGTCAACTCAATATTTGTTCCGCTGTCAGTACAAACTAATTTTCCCTCAAATAAGATTTCTACTACTATTTCTCCTTCTCCAACAAAAATGGTCTCAATTAAGATGCGAGCAGGATGATATGACAAAGTGGATATTCTTATTCCTTCTATATTAATATGTGAATTTTCACCTATGTAAAGCCACACTGGGCGGTAAATACCTGCACCTGTATACCAACGGCTATTTGGCATATTACTATTGTCAGCCAAAACAATAATTGTGTTTTCCTCTCCATACCTTAACAGATCATTGGCAACAACAAAGAAGGGGAAATAACCGCTGGGACGTCCTCCAGCATTCTTTTTGTTGATAGTCACAAGACTATCTTTATATACACCCTCAAATTGAAGTACAATATGTTTATCCTGCCAATGAGTGGGAACATCAAAAACCTTTTTATATTCATATGTGCCACCCTTAAAGTATCCTGCTGCACTTCCTCCAGGACTGTTTGGTTCCCGCTCCTCAAGAATCATTGCATCATGAGGTAAATTTACAATTTCACTATGCTCACTACCTTTTTTATTGAAAATCCAATCATCATTAAAACCATATTTTTTCATTTTTTATCACTCCTTTAAAGTTTATTGATTTCATTACCATATAAAAACTGCAAAAGTTAAGCATACCAATGGAAATAATTTTCTATGTCTATGAGGGTATAAAAATAGCCCCTTACATAGGCATACTAACCTGTAAGGGGGGAAGAAAATGTACTTTTTTTCATGCCTTTATACCTGCCTTTCTTTTCTTTTTTTCTCATCTTCTGCAAGCCTTGCTTTGGCTTCTTCCACAGATTCTCCTTCCTTTGTTAAAAAGTGATCCACGAACTTGTTTGCAATTTTATTGAATCCTCCAACTGCTCCTTCCTCGATTTTTTTATAGCCCCCAGTCACACCTTCTTCGATCTTTTTGTAACCACCAACTACGTCTTGGGCAATTTTTTCATTTGCTCTTACCAATTTTGACTTTTCCATAACTAATACTCTCCTTTTTTTATTATTTGCTTTCTCTTGTTAATAAGAGAATAACATCTCATTGTTTGTGTAATATTTAACTTTTGTTTCTGAATTATTAATTTGTCTTTTATTTTTTTATTTGTCTTTTCTAGAATTATATCTCCTTTTAAGTGTACTCATCCCCCATATTACTGAAGGCAGGATAATGGCATACATGAGCATACCTTCCATGACACTCATAAAAATTTTCAATCTCAATAATAAAAAGAATCCGAGAAATTGAACCATTAGCTCTCTCTCCGAATTCTCATCTATCACCATATCAATTTTTTCACTTTATTATCTATAGTTCTTCATTTTTTCTTGATTATATGCCACTTTTTTCTTAATAAGTGCTTTGATCCCCAAAATTCCAGCCACAAATACACTTACACCTGCAATACCCATTAAAATACTTTTCATTCACATACCTACCTTTCTTGCTCTGCTTTTTCTAATGTAACTCAACTTCTTCAACTTTTTCAGAATAGTATGTACAAACTATCCTCCATGTAAATCATCTTATCCTTTCTAAATTTATTTTCTTACTTTATATCCTAATAATATCAGTCATTTGTTTAAAAATGTTTTAATATATGTTTCCAAAATATTAATTTGAATATTAATCTATTGGAATCATCTATTCTTCGTGAACAATATCCAGATAGGTTTCCGCTTAATCTTTCAGCTTAATCTTTCAGCTTTGCCTACACCCAACTCATATGGATTTCTTAAAACCTCATTTAAGAGCAGGTTAATTCGTTTGAGTGTCTTTTTATCTTGAGTCTGCCAATAAGTATATTCTTTAAAAGCTGTGGCAGTGAAAACCAAATTTTCACACATTTTCCATGTCCTCTAGGTCTTTCAACGTTTTAACTACAACATTGCCGTTTTTCAAATCTTCCAGCAACTGATTTATAAATTTCATGTTAGTTGGCGAAAAATACGTATCAACATCAGCTTTAATTTGAAAAGGTATAGCACGTTCACGTAAAGACTGCTTAACAAATGTATTTATAGCAGTGGTAAGATTAAAGCCTAATTCATTGAATAAAGCGTCAGCACTTTCTTTAACTTCACTATCCATACGAATATTAACATTTATTTGTTTTCCCATAAAAACACCTTGTACTAGCTGGTGAATGAACTCATGTCAGAGTTTCTACAAGAATAGAAAAATACCTTGTTGTGATTGCACAAAAAAGGTATTACGAACTGTACCTGTGCCCAATATCATACTCAACCTGATTGCGACAATGGAGGTTTCTTCCATTAAATTGAAGTCTTCAATCATGACCTAAACTAACAGCAGAAGCAGCATTCTTTCACCCTTGATAATAGTAGCATTTAAGATTTCTATCATACTATTTTGGTTGTGACATAATCCCTCTAGTTCTTCATCTAGACAATTTAGATCCATATCCTCCCTCATAATTTCTTTTTGTGCCCTTTTTAGCAATTCACTGTGCCGTATTTCATTGTTAACACTACCCAACGTGTTCCTATGGAGGACGTAAGAATCCGAAAAATCCTTAAACACAACCATTTGCTCTTTTGTCATTTTAATTTTATTTTTCGCTTTCTGACTCATAACAGTCTGAATTTCCTTGTCTATCGTTTGAGTATTCTTTAAAAGCATATTTATTTTTTTATAATTCTGGTCAATATCTGCTATCCTGTTATCAATATGATATGCTTTAGAGGGTTCTGGGTTTCCCAATTCATAAATATCATTAACTGTTATAACTGGAGTTTGGTATTCTTGGGTTTCATAATTAATTAATTCTACATGGAGAAATAGTGTGCTGGATAATAAAGTAACAATGAGCATTCCATAGATTATTCTCTTCATCTTAACTTCCTTTCGAATTTTAGCTACAATTCATATCTATTTTTATACACTCATTTTATAGAAGGAGTGCTTAAAAGCTTTTATAAATTATTGATTTATGTATTTCATTTTTGGAAAATAAAGAGCTATTACATCATCTGGATAATCGGTATCAAGTATCTCTTCTATCTTGTTATTAGCAGCTTTTATCTCTTTTCTTTCATTCATTCTGACCAGTGCCATTCCTGATATGAGATTTGTAATAACCATAAATATAATTAGTATCATTGTAATTATCCGTCCAATTTTCCTGCTGGTAATTTTTAAAACCTGCCTCTCTAAAAACTGATATATAAACTTTTTCCAAATAATGCACAATACCCCCCATAATAAGCAGATTAACAAATTGACATAACGTCCAATATGAAGATAAAGTGACGAATAATCCCAAAAAGTTACTCCCAATACCATTTCGCCAATATATCCACATACAAATTCAAATATTCCACTCAGAATACAGCCTTTCAAAAATAACACCACTAACAACTTATCATGATTGTTTCTCATATATATGGTTAATATTACTGCTCCTATTGCCCATACAATACTAAATGGAAAAAATAAATTACTTGTACGACTAGAAAATCCATGAAAAGCAAAGTAGCACCAGATTGTTTCTATACAAAAGCCAGCTATTCCTCCTATCAAGAATATCCAAAACAATAAATAAAAGTTACCTGCTTTACGACTCATATGCAATATCTCCTTTGTATTTTGGTAGAATTTATTTTATACTTCATTTAATTAGTTTCATCATGTATACAAATTTCTGTTATTGTAATAGCTACAATTTTATTTATTACTGTTTTACTTTATGTACTTATCATACAGCTCAGTTGTTTATTTTTTGCTTGAAAATTGTTTGAGAAATATTAATATTACAATTTGATTTATACTTTTGCTGATATTTAACCTCCATATTTGGTGATAAAATTGAGAATATTTTATCTACCATAGATGGATGTCAGGCACAATGAAAGAGAGATTTAATTCATATAATATTCATTCTTAAAATTCCCACCATGTTCAAGACCTGATAAGAAAACAGTAGTCAGGTCTGCCATTATATTTGAAGAGTCTTCAAAATTATTTTTTATCCAAAGTGAAATATTGGAACAAATTGTGGATGAAATAAAGCCCAAAACATAAATATCATATTGGGGGTTCCTTACAATTTTCATAATTTTCGGTACATATATAAATTGAGAAATATATTTAGCTTGTATTTTGTTTAGTAAATAAGAAAGTGTATGTCTATCTAATAATTCTAAAAAATCTTTATGCAAAAGCAAGTAACTAAAATAGCATTTAAGTTCATAGCGCATAGCCAACTGAGAATTATAATAATCAGATAAGTATATTTGAAACATATTATCTAGATAATACTCTAAAATATCAATTTTAAATTCAAAATTACGATAAAATGTTCGTCTTACAACCTGTGCTTCCTGACATATTTGTGTAATCGTAATATCTTCATAAGTATAAATCTTCATTAGGCCAAGCAACGCATTTGTAATCATTTGTTGTGATTGTCGTGCCTGTGAGTTATGACTTTTTGTATACATGTCACATTATCCTCCAATATGTGTAAGTTGTTCTTACCTATTTGCTTTTTATTTTTGTAAGAGTATAATATCACATATCACCGCATGACACAAGTGTGACATGTATCATGCGAGACAATTATAACATTATGTTATTATAATAGAAAGAAGGAAATTGTATGAGTAATTTAAAAGGAAAAGTAGCAATTATAACAGGTTGTGGTGCGGGTATTGGTAAGCAGATGGCGATTAAGTTTGCTGAGGATGGTGCGAATTTAGGAATTTGTGATGTAAATTATGAAGCACTTCAGGAAACAGCAAAAATATGTGTGGAAAAAGGTGCTATGGTTGTTTGCATAAAAGCAAATGTAATGAAATATGATGACCTGGAAAATTTTGTTAATCAGACTATGGAGCGTTTTGGTACCATTGATATTCTCATTAATAATGCTCATGGTGGTCCATTACCTGGTGCAGTAAGTGCTCAGGCTGGTATGGGCGAAATAATTCCGTTTATTGATACACCCATAGAACATTATCAACATTTTATAGAAGGAAATCTGTACAGTTCAATTAATATGATGAGGTTATGCTATCCACATATGAAAGGAAAAAAAGATGCGTCCATTATTAATTTCAGCTCTGCTTCCTCAAAGGGTATGCATGGATTAGCTTATGGTCGAAATGCGCTGGGTACAGCGAAAGGTGCTGTTGCTGTTATGAGCCAAATCGCAGCCTACGAATGGGCTAAGGATTGTATACGTGTTAATATTATTTACCCAGGAGTTGTAACAGATACGCTTATTGCGGCTGGTACTGCCACTGGAATTATGGATAAGGTGCTTCCAAAGATGCAGGATAACCCACTGCAACGTGCTGGTGATCCATATGAAGATGTTGCACCAGTAGCATCATTCTTAGCAAGTGAGGACAGCAAATTTATGACTGGCCAGTCATTATACGTCAATGGCGGCAACTGGATGTCAATCTAATGACTAAGGATTTTGGCATGAGCTATTTAATTAGATTTCACTAGGATTGTTTCCTATCCACTGCTTACTCTATGAGAATTTACTGTTCAAATATGTGCTAAGCTTCTTCACGAATCTGGGAAGAAGCTTAGTGGGTGGAAAATTGAAGTGCAAAAGGTAATTTATTTTATTGGTATTAATATACTATCTTTGTTTTCTGGTATTTCCACAGTAGCATCCATCCAACCAATCATCATTTGAATCAATAATAGTTTCTATGGCAATTATTTTAATTTAGTAAGGAGGAAAAACAAGTTTGAAGAAAAATAAAAAAGCAATAACACTTATTTTGGCTTTGATGTTATGTCTAGTAAGTGCCATAGGCACCAGTTCTATTGCTCATAATTTTGGTAAGGTTAATGTGGTTAACATTTCTACAAAAACGGAAATAGGTACACTAACTGGCTATTTATATGTGCCAAAAGGTGCATCTAAAGATAATAAACTGCCTGCTATTGTAGTTAGCCATGGTTCCACGGCAAGTGCTGAGTATATGGACTCTTGGTATGTGGAGTTAGCTCGTAGGGGATATATTGTATTCACACCCAACCTTTACAACCATGGAGATTGAAGGATTTGAATCAACTGAAACCTTTGATGGTTTACTGTGTGATACTGGTGTTATACTGGGTAAATATGATGATTTTCAATCTTGGATGATTAAAGATATCTTGACAAATATTCCTGGAAATGAATGGTTTGAAGTCCAAATAGGACATGTTGCTCCTAATAGTATAATTGAAGAAGGAACTTTCTATGTGAATGATGGAAACGGCTATGGTTTTGCAATGTGGAACCCAGGCGAAATCCATAACCAAAACATTATATCCTCCAAAACAACTAGATATTTGCTTGACTTCTTTGAAGAAACCCTTGGAGCACCAGCCACAATAAGCAGCAGCAATCAAATCTGGATTGGGATGAAATTCTTTGGTGCCATTGGCATAGTTGGCTTATTTATGTTTATTATTCCTTGTGCATACTATTTATTGAGGATACCAGCCTTCAAGAATCTTGCTGGCAATCAATCATATAGCTTCTTACCACTCTTGGATAAAAAACAAAAATGCAAATTTTATGGTATCTCAGTAGCTGGTTCACTTGTAAATGCTGTTCTGCTTCTACCACTTATTCTTATTGGTTCCTTTCTGCTCCCAAGCATTATTTGGCCCCAAAGCGCCACAAGCGGATTTGCACTATGGGGTTTAGTTGGTGGACTTATAACCTTGCTGACAATCCGTATTACCATGGGTAAAAAATTTAAGGACAACAAAGAAGAACTCGGTATCAATATTTCACGAAGGCAGTTCTTTCAAACCCTTTTGCTTGCCTCCATGGTTGTTGCTGCCACCTATACATTAGTATTCACAGCAAAATACATCTTTAATACTGATTTCCGTTTCTGGACTTATGCCATAGGTCCATTCAGCTTTGGTAGATTGTTACAGGCACTACGTTACATGCCTTTATTTGCTGTATTTCATATTGCTAATGCAATGGCAACCAGACGTACAAATTTCAAAAACTGGGGTGATGGTAAGCGTATTGTTTTCTCTACCTTTGTTTGTATGATTCCTATTGTGTTAATACTTTTACTTACGTACCTGCCAATTCCTTTTATTGGATCACCTATGTGGGGACAGGATGGTTCCAATCTTCTATTGTTAATGGCTGGAGATAGTGCAATTAAGCTTATTACATTTGTAATATCCTTAGCAGTTATCTCTGTTGTAAATGTAAAATCCCAAAAGCTAACAGGAAATATCTGGCTAGGAGCAATAGTTAATACCATATTTATCACCTTAATCACTGTTGCCAATTGTAGCTCTGCTGTGCCATTTTAATTTAAAAATCTTGCTGCTATAGTGATTTAGGAACATTGGTTTCCAATATGAAGCAATCCTCCTCCCAATACAAAAGGAGAATCCGAAGATTCTCCTTTTGTATTGCAACAAGGAAACTCCTTCCTTACTACGAATACGCATTGTTAATTTTAAACAGTGTTTACAAAACTCCTTATAAATCAGTGATTGATACTGCCCCTTGCACACTTTCCCAATCTGTCTGAAAATCGTCTACAGCCTTTTTTACCGCCGCCATCTCAAAACAGGAATGTAATAACGCTGGCTGAACGGTTGCTGTTTGAGCTCCCGCAAGAAATGCTTTATTCACTTGAGCAATATTTTTAAAACTAGCAGCTAAAATTTTACAGTTTGAATGATCTTCATCAATCATCTGACGAAACGCAGAAATAGTCTCTTCAAAATCCACATCAAGGTTATCCATACGATTACAATAAGGTGCTATAAAATCAGCGCCTGCCATAATTGCTGCAAATCCCTGAATTTTAGTGTAAATGGCTGTAGCTGTAACACCCACTCCTTTTGCTTTTAACAACATCATTGCCTTTAAACCTTCTTCTGTTGTTGGTACTTTAATGTATACTTTATCATCAATATTTTTTAAAATTGCGTTTGCCTCCTCTAAAATTCCTTCAGCATCAGATGCAAGTACCTGTACATGTAATGTTTTATCCATACCAATAATGCTACGGATTTCTCTTAAATGAGCAAAAAAATCTATTTTCCCTTCTGACTTTAGTATACTCGGATTACTTGTGATCCCTGTAATAGGGTAATATTGGCTATATTTTTTGATTTCTTCGATATTTACTGTATCAAATAATAATTCCATTTTATTTCCTCCACTAAATTTCTTTTACTTTTATAAAACCTGTTCGGTTCTTTCAATGATATCATCTTGTGTCTGCTTGGAAAGTACATTAAAGAATGCACTATAACCTGCTACACGTACAATCAAATCTCTATGTTCTTTGGGATTTGCCTGAGCATCTAACAAGGTTTCTCTAGACACCACATTATACTGCACATGATAACCATTTAGACGATTAAAAAATGTCCTAATCATGGCAATCAGCTTCATACGATCTTCTTCTTTTTCTAATACCTGAGGAGTTACTTTTTGATTCAACAATACCCCTCCTGTAATTTCTTCTGTTGGAAGTTTTGATACCGTCTTAAATACTGCAGTGGGTCCATTGGTATCCATTGCATGACTTGGGGAACAGCCTTCGGCCAATGGTGTATGAGCCTTTCTTCCATCAGGAGTTGCAAGTGTTCCCATACCCTGCCCTACATTCGCAGAAATTGATGATGTACCAGCATAATAAACTCCACCAATTGGACCTCTTCCATAACGGGTATTATGATACTTTTTAATCTCATCAATGTAAACATCATATGCACTTCGGATTAATAAATCTACATAATCATCATCATTGCCATACTTTGGAGCTGCCAAAAGTAGATTCTGAATACGCTGCCCCTCTTCTCCTGCAAAGTCACTCTTTAATGCATTCCATAGTTCTTCATTTGTTATTGCTTTATCTTCAAACACACATTTTTTAATTGCAGACAGTGAATCTGCCATATTTGCAATACCAACTTGCAGTCCACTTATGAAATCATATATGGCTCCGCCTTCTTTTAAGGTTTTACCTCTACCAATACAATCATCTACCAGTGCCGAACACAATATATCTGGTACCGTTTCTTCCAGAACCATATCACAACAAGTCTCAATAATGACACTATGTCTTGTGAAATCACGTATAATTCTGTCCCAAGCCTTTTCGATTTCTGCAAATGATGTCATGTCTAGAAAATGTCCAGCTCCTTTTGTTACTTTCTTGCCTGATCCCAGATCTACACCATCATTCATTGCAATCAACAATGATTTTGGAAAGTTTAAGAAACTCATTCCAGTGCAACGGTATCCCCATTTTCCAGGTACCGCGGTTTCTACACAGCCAATAGCACTGTAATTATAAGCATCCTCTTCTTTTACCCCTTTTTTAATGAAGGAAGGAATAATAATCTCATCGCTGTTAAATGCAGGCATACCAAATCCCAAACGTACCACTTCAATAGCTTCTTTCATAAAATTGTCATCCAGTCCAGCATGATAACGTACTGTCAAATTCGGTTGTGGCAATTTAGTCTGAGCAACACTTTTTAAGATCAAGTAAGACATGGGGTTTACAGCATCCTTTTTGTCTATGGTCTGTCCCCCTACCGTAACATTTTGATATAGTGGACTTCCTGCACTAAACTGAGTATGAGTCCAGCTCCTAATCTTATTAATGGTAAATGTCTTGAGCCACAAGTTCACCATTAGTTCGCAGGTGGACTCTTCTGTCATAATTCCATGTTCCAAATCAGCTTTGTAATATGGATATAAATACTGATCCATGCGACCATAAGATAGGGAGTGTCCATTAGATTCAATCTGCAGCACCAAATGCACGAACCACATGCTCTGCAATGCTTCATGCATGGTCTCTACGGGTTCATAAGGAACCTTACTCATGATTCGGGCTATCTCTAGCAGTTCTGCTTTTCTCTTATGATCTGCTTTTTTTGCTTCCTCTATTGCCAGCTCTTCATATCTTTTGGCAAAAGCTTTCACCGCATCTATTACAATTAGAATCGCCTGATGGAAATAGTATTTCTTCAGATTCTCCATCTCTGTCAAGTCTAACTGCGCCATTGCCACTTTTGTTTTCTTTTCGTAGTACTTAAGACCATATTTCATTATATTTTCATAAGAAACAGCAAGATGTGCATCACCAGATGTAATGTTTCCTTCTGCCTTAATAATACCCAAGTCGTAGAAAATTTTACTGGATGCAGGCATTACTGCAAGACCTCGGTCTTTTGTTGTATTATGTTTCCAATATGGTGCTAATTCCCTGAGCTGTTGTTTTGTATCTTCTGTGATATAAAAAACATCTCCATTACGTTTTTCAAATTCATCTAGTTCATTTACCACCCAATCCATTGCATATTCCGGAAAAATTGGTGCAAATCGATTTCCTGAAGCTTGATTTCCAACTAATAATGTCTGAGGCTCAATAAAGATAGTCATGTTTTCTAAAATATTCTTCAACATGTACGCTCTTTTTTGTACAACCGGTTTATCCCCATGCTCTTTGTAAGTCTGTGTTGTATAAACAGCACGTTCTGCACATACTGTTGGTTTCGTTTCCAGAAGTTCTTCCCTAAAATCATTCATTCTTTTTGTTAAATTACCAAAATAGCTACTTTGCATACCACTTCCTCCATTCTTATAACTAATTTCCTAGTATTTATTGTTAAACTTAATATAACATAATGGTTTCATTTTGTCAATTTATTTATTTCATATGAAAGTAATTCTTTTTTATATGCAATATATTTACTTTTAAAAGAATATATGTTATATTTAAAACAAATCAAACATATTAGAAAGAGAAGGAGGTTAAAACAATGACTGCAAACATATTTAATATACAAAAATTCAGTATTCATGATGGACCTGGCATACGTACTGTAGTATTCTTTAAAGGCTGTCCCTTACGTTGTATGTGGTGTTCAAATCCCGAATCCCAGAGGATTCATACACAGATACTATGGGATGTTGAAAAATGTATCAACTGTAAGAAGTGCGAAACTTCATGTCCCACTGGTAGCATTACATTTCATCAGAATTTTACATTTAACTGTGATACTTGTACAGGATGTATGACCTGCATAAACCAATGTCCAACAAAAGCTCTTGAATACATAGGCAAACAAATGACCTTAACAAAGGTGATGGAAGAAGTGCGAAAAGATCTGGATTTCTATACAGAATCTGGTGGAGGGGTGACACTTTCGGGTGGTGAAGTTCTTGTATGGCATGAATTTGTCACCTTGCTTCTTCTAACACTACAGGAAGAACAGATTCATACAACTCTAGAAACCACAGGCTACGCCGCTGAACCTATATTTCGAAAAGTGGTGAGCCATGCAGACCTTTTATTATTTGACTTGAAACACCATAATAGTCAAAAGCACAAGCAATACACTGGCGTTTCAAATGAACTTATTCTTAAAAACATGGAATGGGCAGCTAAAAATAAGATTCCCATTGTTGCAAGAATCCCTGTTATACCAGATGTAAATGACTCTTTAGAAGATGCCAGAAGTTTTTGTGATCTGTTGAATCACATAGGAATTCATCAAGTAAATCTACTTCCCTTCCATCAGTTTGGCCAAAAGAAATATGAAATTTTACATTTAGATTATGCTTTAAAACATACGAAGGCACTCTATCCGGAAGATCTTGGTGATTATAGAGAAATTTTTGTATCTACTGGTTTTGATGTGAAATTATAATTACTATAACATTTTTCCAAATAAAAAGAACCAACCGCTCATTTTAAAGTGTTGGTTCTTTTTTCTGGTTTGAATATAATGTATGCCTATTGTGCAATGATTACTTTAATATTATGTTGTTCCATGATATCCTGTGCAAAAGTTGGTATTTCATTGTCTGTTACAACACCCACCACATCCTCAAAACGTAATTGAGCTACCACTCCGATTTGCTCAAACTTGCTGGAATCAGTCAGCAGATATACGTTTCTTGCCGATTCTGCCAGAGCCTTCACCGCCTCATTACGCATCATATCGCTTCCCGTAAATCCGTAGCCCGGATCAAACCCATCTGTGCCTAAAAACAATTTATCCACATGAAACTCCCTTGCACAAATTCGAACCAATGGTCCTACCATTACTTGCGATTCCTTCTGATACTCTCCGCCTAAAAGAATCACTCGGGAATCCCTATTCTCACGTACATATGCCGCAATAAATGCTGAGTTGGTAATAATTGTAACTTCTTTGCCACTTTTAGAGAGTTCCCCTGCCAACAATGCACAGCTAGATCCAGACTCAATCATAACGGTTTCACCACTGTTCACCATTTCTGCTGCTGCCTTTGCAATTTTTACTTTTGTTTCATATCTAACAGCCAAACGATTATTAATGTCATCCTCATTACATTTTACCGCATATCCATGTTCACGAGTCAAAAGCCCTTTCCCTTCTAACACATCCAAATCTTTTCGAATGGTAACAGGTGATACTCCCAACATATCTGACAGTGCATTTACCTCTATCTTCTTAGCCTTATTCACAATATTTATTATTTTTGTATGTCTTTCTATCATCATGTTACCTCCTATGCTAATTCATCATAACACAACCAGCTTTCGGATGCAACTTCATATGATAGCTCCATACTATAAAAAGGAGCATTTTGATTTTCATATGTAATCAAAATACTCCTTCTTTATTTCTATTTTACAATTCCAATGGTTGTTTTTCCAGCCTCTGCTTTCATTCCTGATTTGTATTCAATAGGGGGCAAAGCATTGTCATTCATAAATATCATAATAACATCTGTACACAGACCTTTACTTTCCAAAAACTCCTTATCAAACTCAATTAATTTTTCTCCTACTTTTACTTTTTTTCCTTCATTCACTAAAGTTTTCAATCCTTTACCGTTTAATGCCACAGTGTCTATTCCTATATGAAGTAGAATTTCAAATCCTTCGGCAATTTTAATAGCGATTGCGTGATTACTACATGGCATGACTAAACTGATTTCTCCATCTACTGGGGAAACTACTGTTCCATTTGTAGGATGTATGGCAACACCATCACCTAAACCACAAGATGCAAATCCCTCATCAGTTACCTCTGACATAGGGAATACCTCACCACTTGCTGCAGCCATAAACTTCATTCCTGTATAACCTCTCTGAGCCTTATCTATTGTTTGAACTTCTGTTACTGCTGAAAGTTCAGGTTCTTTTTCTATAATTTCTCCACTTCTGACCAGTTCAACATATTCTTCAAAGTTACTTTTTATAATAGAAACCTGAGGTCCATAGATGATTTGAATACCACTACCTTTTTTCACCAAACCTTTAGATCCAGTAAGTTTTAATATACTTTCATTCACAATATTAGAGTCTTTTACTGTACATCGAAGTCTGGTGGCACAACAGTCTATATCTACCAGATTCTCCACTCCACCAATTCCCTTTAATATAACAGGTGATAATGGATCATTACATTTGTCCTTGCTTTCACCTTTCCCCTTTTTCTTATTATAATCATCTCTGGTATAGAGCTGAACATCTTCAACACATTCTTCCCTACCTGGTGTTATAAGATTAAATTTTTTGATACAGAACTTGAATATAAAATAATATCCAACGGCATATCCAATATATACTGGGATAATTAGAAACCAATTTGTCTTTGCATTACCTTGCAATAAACCATACAAAGTAAAATCAATTAGTCCACAAGAGAAGGTGGTTCCAATACAAATATCAAGTAAATGGCATATTAAGAATGACAAGCCTGCAAAACCACAATGCAAAACAAATAACGCTGGTGCAATAAATAAAAATGTAAATTCAATTGGTTCTGTGATACCAGTAAAAAAAGAGGTAAGTGCAGCAGATAATAATAAACCTCCAACTACTTTTCTGTTTTCTGGTTTTGCACATTTATACATAGCATAGGCTGCACCTGGAAGTCCAGCCATCATGATTGGATATTTTCCAGTCATAAATCTGCATGCTTCCACACTGAATTTAGTTGTTGCTGCTGAAGCTAATTCAGCAAAATAAATATTCTGAGCCCCTGTCACAGTAACTCCATCAATAATTGCTGTTCCACCAAGTCCTGTCTGCCAAAAAGGAATGTAGAATACATGATGCAAACCAAATGGTATTAATGCACGTTCCATAAATCCAAATATAAAGGTACCTGCATATCCCGAACCTGTTACCAGACCACCAATTGCATAAATACCATTCTGTACCACTGGCCATATAAAGAAACACACAATACCAACCATGGTAAATGCAAGTACACAAATAATGGGAACAAATCGGACACCTGAGAAGAATGACAGAGCTGCTGGTAGCTGCTTTTTATAATAACGGTTATGTAGTGCTACAACTCCCAGACCAACAATAATCCCTCCAAATACCCCCATCTGTAATGATTCTATGCCACATACATTTGTTAATGCTCCATCTAGTACCTTTGCTGAGTGACTTCCATCTGCTAAAATAAAACCATTTAGCACAAGCATGGCATTAATGGCTGAGTGCATAACAAAAAAAGAAACTGCTGATGCCAATACAGCAACCGCTTTTTCATTCCTTGCCATCCCCAGTGCAACTGCCATAGCAAAAATAATAGGTAGATTTCCAAAAATTGTACTCCCAACTTGTGAAAAGATTGTAAGTAAACCATGTAAAATGGTTCCTACTCCCAATAATCCTTCCAAATGATAGGTTGAAATTGTTGTAGCATTTGTAAATGAGGCCCCCAACCCCAAAAGCAAACCTGCAACAGGTAAAATTGATACTGGTAAGAAAAATGATCTTCCAATCTTTTGAACAGTTGCAAACACAACTCCCTCTCCTTTTTGCTTTCCCATTACGCTTCCTCCTTGTTTACGTTAGTAACGATTTTGTTTTCGTTTGTAATAACAATACCTTACATTCATTCATTTGTCAATATGTTTTTTATGTATGATTCATATTTTCTTTCATTTGAAACCAAATTCTTTGTTTATAATGCACAAATAGTGACACCTTGGTTTAGAATGATTCTATGTTTCCACTTTTTCCATATTCGTTTCGTGTCATTAGGAATAAAAGTTGACATCAAAAAGAGGCTACATTTTTTTAAAAATGTAGCCTCTATATTTACCAAAAATTGATTTCTTGTTCACTGTACCTGAATATAATTGCACTTACTATTAGTTAAGAACGAAACTATATTGAAACCTTATGGTTTATCTATGTACAGTCAAAGCATTTTCCACAGCTTTTTTAATTACCTTGCTCGAATTTGTAGCTCCTGAAACTGCATCAACATCAATACGTTGTTGTTTTACAATCTGTTGCTCAATTCCTGTAGCTGCGCCGCCACGGTCGTTTTGATGCTCCAATAGATTAATGTTAGTTATTATCTCATCTTTTACAGTCACTTCGACCTTGGCATAAATAAAATCCACATCACATTCACCAATATAAACTCCATTAGAGACTGTGGAAATGTTGATATTGGAATAGGTCATGGTTGCTAAAGCATTTTTATATAGGTTGACTTTCTGTAGATAGTTGGCACCAAGTATAATTGCTATTAACACTGGCACTATCATTACTAAAACCACTATTTTTATGTTTTTACCCATACTTCTTAATAAACCTCCAATTATGTTCCTCAATTTATTCCGATTTCCCCCTAGTGGGCGACTTAGCTATAGGCTTATCCCCGCTGCTGACTAGGATAATTTAGTTATTAGGGGATTCATTTTAAATATTATTTCATAGTAAAATTGAATGCAACAATAAGTTAAATCCATTTAACATAAACTCTTCTCTTGTAACTTTCATTGCTTTTTCAATATATGCTTCTTTTTTGCCTACTACAGTAATAATTCCGCATATGCTCACTAACAGAAAAAAGGAAGATTGCAGAGAGTCTATGTCTGACCTTATTTGCTTCTTTGCAACGCCATCTGCAATATAATTTTCAATAAGAACATTTATTTCTTCACCAATGTTATATATCTGTAGAACAATCTCATCAGGCTTATGGGGTGATATTTCAATTTCACTTAAAATGCTTTCAAAGTATAATGGATATTTGTCATGGAAATTAACCAATGTTTTGCAAATAGCAAAATAGCCATCAGTGAAATTTTTAGTGTTAAAAACAGCTTTATGTATTCCGCTTTTCAGCAACCCCATATACTCTAAAACAATGTAGTTGTAGATTTCATCTTTGCTCTTGAAGTAAACGTAAATAGTTGATTTGCTGTAATCTGATTTTTTAGCAATATCATCCATTGTAGTACCGACGATTCCTTTCTCACTAAATAGCTGTTTTGCGGTATTTAAGATGTTTTGGCGATTAAATTCGCTTAGTCGTTCTTTTTTATTCATTATTATACTCCTCGAAACCATAGTGTGATTATAATACTATGAGTTCGATTATCTGTCAAGAAAAAGTATGAAATTATCAAATCACTGACCTCACACATAATTGGGAACTTCTTGAGGAAAAGAAATCCATCCTTTCTTCTAAGGCAAACCGTTCTCCAAAAAAGCAAAAAAAACTAAATGCTTTTAAATGCACAACAATATCAGATAAAGACTAGATGCTAAAAAAATCACCCCTTATAAAACTTCATCTCTATACACTAACAGTTTCCACTAAATCCATAATAATGTTTTTATTTTCAACATCCCATTCAAATAAGGACAAAAGTTTAGGTTTTATTGCGGTTATTTTTTGATTGACAATGGATTTTATAGTATCTGTGGAATGTCTATTGTAGTGACCCAGATCACTATCTGGAGAAAAATGATATAAATCTATTAGCACATTGATAGCAATATTTCTTGATATGGGATTGCTACCTTTTAATGCCACTTGAATAATAAAATCAATTGCTTCTATCGTAGCAGGGTAATATGAGCCAGCATGTTTGTTACCAACTGCAAAAAGCAATTCGTTGTACACATATGATTTTTCTAACACAACATCTACCAACAAACCCAGTGCATTTACCAATTTTTCCGAGTTATAATAGGTAGGACCCTTATATTTTAACCAGTTCACAGAGTCCACCGCAATCTTGAAGCTAGTTGAGTTCAAAGCAAATTCGCCTAAGGAGTCCTGCCATTGATACAGTCTGTTATAAAAATAATCATCCGTAGCATATAAATCAGGCTCACTTATTTCGTTCCAAGTATATTTTGATATATAAGAGAAATCACATGATAGGTTGATTTCTCCTTGTATATAATCGAGAGTGGTCATATTTTCATTGCCTTTTTCTCCAAATAACGCTTCAGCACAAGCATGCAATGCCATGAGTTTTTCATAATAGCAATCTTTTTCTTTTAAAGTGACACCATCTATCCATTGCTGACTCTTCTTGAAATAAAATCGAAGTTGCATAAAATATTGGGAAAATTGTATATAAACTTTAATTTCATAAACTGGCACATCTATTAAATTTAGGATTTGATTAGCTAGTTTGCTCATTTTTTCCCCATTACTAAAATCACACCCTCGTTCCTCAATCTCATCTTGTCTATGGTTTAAATCCTTATATATTTTATGAGCTGGTGTATCCTCTAAAACAAACTCTTCTGTTAATTCATCACATTGTAAAAAGATTCTAAATGCAGAGATAGCCAAAGACTTTATTCCAAAACACATAAAAAAGAGATTCCATCCATTGATTGAGGCAGCATGTCTTATGGATGTTGATTCATTCATAAACAGCCATTTTTCTAAATCATAAACAAGTGCCCACTCACTACAGTCCTTTGAATACCGACCACGAGGAAAACTAAGCCCGCTTAAGAACTGCTTAAAATAATCCATTCTCCATGCACCGACATATATTAAAGGACGTTTCATCATTGTACGTATGGTTTCTTTTTCGTATGCTGCATCTTTTTTATAAAAATATGGACCACAACAAATCTCATGTGTATGAATATACGTCCAAGTGGCGTTAGTGTCCATGATAAAAATTTCATCAAACCCATTGATGAACTCAGCGGTTAGCTTGCTGGCATCTCTTATTTTCAATGCATAGTTCTCAAACCCAAAAAAGATAGTGCACTCTTTTTTGGGTTGAGCATTAAAGGCTTCGCACGCGGCTTGCTCTTTAATACAATCTAAATCTCCATATGAAAACACATGCCAAAGAAAATCCCCAGAATTTGTCGGGTAAGAAATGTAGTGTTTCTTTAAATAAGGATCCAAACTTTGAGGAATAAAGCTATCAAACCATTTTTTCTTAAATGTTTCTACCATATGCTCTGAAAAGACTTCTTTATTAACATCATTTTTTTCCAACATCTCAAAAAACAAACGTTTCACCGTATAAAAGTTATAACAATAACACATATTCAAATCATCCATAAAATCTCTTACTGACATAGAATACTCACCACTAGGAAATAACTGCACAAATTCACTAAAACGATATGTTAAACAGTCAATATCGTCTTTTTTTACTCCAAGAAAAAAACGAAGGTCATTTTCTATTTCAAAACACCCATACCCACTTGTAGAAAAACAATCCAGGCCTTCATCAAACACGATATAACCAAAATCTTCGTCTTTGTAAAGTTCATCAATGCCTTGATCCAAACGACATGTGTTTCTTTCTGAGCGTAATATTTTATAGCCCTTTAGGGCAAGGGTTTTTCTATTGATTTTATCAACCTTATCAAATGCTTCTAAGTAATATTGTATATTCAATTTGTGAAAAGTTTTATCATCGTTTTCCCTTAAATCAAGTTTATTTAGCTTTCTTTCGCTCCAATCGGATGATTGACTACTTTCTGTATTTTCCACAAACCACTCTTCTGCAATTTTCAGTTCATCTTCACTCATATCTTCCACATCGTAATGAGTAGGTATGTACATAGTCAATTCAGAAATACTTTTTCCACATGGTTTCACAAATTGGGCACAATGCTTTATCCATGCCACATGTGCTTTTATAGAATGATTTATTTGATCATTTTCTGTTGTATTCATTTATATCCCTCCTCAAGTATGGCTATCTATTTCCAAAGCTTGCACAGGTTCAATAAGTCCAGCTACTTCTGATATCCATAAATTCTTGTCTGCGCTATATTCTAAAAGGGAGTCACAATATTCTTTTGTCCAACCTCGTTGTTTAGATAATTCAATTAGTAGACCTAAACCCAATCGGCGAAACTTTTCGTTTTGTGATGATCTCAAATTCAGTTCAAGATTATTGATATCATGTTGTGGGTAAGTTTCTACCGCTTTTTTCCAGTTGTTTTGATTTTGCTCAACCACTCCCGGATGAAGTAAATCCAATTTATCCATGTTATCCATGATTGATAGAATATTACATGGTGGCAGCAGAGAAACTGCAAGGTAGAGAGCCTGTGAAGGTAGTTGACGCTGTTTAACCATAACAAGGATCAAGGACTCGGCATGATTTCGAATCTCGTGGTAATTAATATAAGCACAGGTTTGAAAAGCATCTACAATAGCAACCACCGATTTAGGTCGATTGACTTTTGCAAAGGCTTCAACTAACTTACTTTCCATCTTAGAGTTGTAACCAAATAACATGGCTTCTGCTGACAGTCTGCATATTTGTACATCAACATCCTCAAGTAACTGTACAAGGGCTTCAAACATCCCATCATCAGGCTGCCTTAGGGGCATTGAGACTAATCTTTCTAGTGTTTCCATACGAACTTGAGCGTTTTCATTCTTGAGAAGCAAAGTCATTTGTTCACATAAATGTAATCTTGCATCTTGTGTCAATCCTTCTTGAGGAATTCGTATCGTCGAACGAGCGATTGCAACAGACTCACTTTGTGCTGCTTTATGGAAATCAGCCCATACTTCCTCATGATTCAAATGCGTCCAAAACCCTCGTAATAGTGCTATCTGCACATCTGGATGTAATTTTTCGTCTTTTGAGAATTCACTCAAGAATTTATAAGCATCATCCCCTGCGAACTCGCCTGCTAGACGTATTATTTCTTTTTTTACTGTAACCTTATTTCTTGGTGCTTTAGCCAGTAAAGAAAGTGCAGTTTTTGCTGGCATATCTAGTATGGAACGCCTTAGGGCATAAATAGCAATTCTAGCACGATTATCATCAAGGGCTTGAAGTAGTGTTTCCACCCCACGACCCCCATCTGCTCGTCCTAGGGCTTCAAGGGTTTTGTCTCTAAGGGCAATATCTTTAGCAGAGAGCTGAGCCAACTTAAACAGTGGTGCTAAATCTGCTGAAGGCATGGCACTCAGTTGACTCACACATTGATAAAGCTCCCATGAGCTGCGCTTCCTGCTCATTAGAATATCATTTAATGAGTTTGCATAAATTTGCTGTTGGTTTGTTGTCCAGCGAAGGAACCCGTTATCAAAGTTTAGTAATATAGCCGCTTTTCCGCTACTAAACCTGTTTTTATATACTCTAGGCTTAAGAAATGGAGTAAGCAGGTTCTGGTGATGTTGATGCAAATACTGGGAAACATAACTAACCTGTACCCAGCTTGAATCCTGTTCCAATAAGTTGGGTATCAGCTGTGAAACCTCATCCCTAAGACGTAGGCGGATAAGAGTATCTAAACCCAACCTAGCTATGTGTCCTCTTTTATCCTGAGTTAATTCAATTATAAGTTGTACCAACTTTAACTTTTTTCTTTCTGTATTACTAAATAAGCCCAACAATTTATTCCCTGTTCTTTGTTTATAAATGGATTTCATTCTGCAACCAAAGCTGGCAATAAAAGAAACGGCAATATGTGCCTGATCTCTTTCAATCCAAGTTCTTATTAAGGGGTAGAGGCACGTATCTAGTTTCATCACTTCCGCATTTGTTAAACATGACTCCAGGGAAGGAACACTCAGTCGTCCCATTTTCTCTACAAGTATAGGTAACTCTGCAATAGCAAAATCTGTATGTATGGTCAACATTTTAAGTAGCATACCAGTGGCGGCTGCCATAGTTTCATAAGAGCAATCCCGCGCCCTTAGGGCTGCTGCTATTATAGAGCTAATCTTTGGTAAATGTAGATCTGTAAAACGAGTTGGAGACAAATCCTTAAGGGCTGTTATCATTGCTAATCGTACTGGATCTTGTTCATTTTCGCGTTTTAAGCAAAAATCCAAAATAATCTCTAAGTCACTTGAATGGTATCTTCCACACCCGACCAAGGTCGAGACTGCCACTGCACGCAATTCTCCCTCTGGTTGAGCAAGGAATGGTGTGGCCAAAGGCAAGGCTTGAGCAAAAGAAAGCATCTCTATGTATGGAAGCCTCTCCATGGGTCGAGCTTCTAAAATCTTTAGGTTAAAAGCATGCATAGCTTCTGCCTCACGGGCTTGTTTATGGAGAACTTTTACATAAGAAAGTGGTAGAGAGCCATTTTCAGTTCGAAGGGATTGTCCAATTGATTTGTAAAGCACTTCACGTTGCTTAGGAAGTAGATTTTGGAATATATAATGTAAGTTGCCAAGCATATTTTTTTGCGCCAATTCACACAATTGGTCATTTTTTAGCTTTCTTAACGCTGAGACTGGTAAATAAACAGGCATCTGTGAAGGCTGATTGAGTATGATTTGTGCAACTTCTTTGGGAAACAAAAGAAAATATCGCTCCACAATCCCACTTTTAGGATAAATGCAACTGAATGCCTTTTTCATAAGAGCTAAACCCATGGATGGTGACGTTATATAAAACTGGCGCAAAACACCATCCACAGCTTGTCTCACAAGCCAAGATGTATTAGTTGATTGATGAAGCATTTTCTCTATCTGATTACTTGTAAAAATAGGAAAACGTTTTGCCATATGACGCCAGTGCTTTTCGGTAAAACCTTCTATTTGGTTTTGACTAATATGTTCTTTAAAAAATACCTCTGAGGTATAAAACAGAAGTTCCTCTTGTATAGAAGCATCAGATCTAACAAAAACAAGCTCAATAATATCCATGCGCCCAGTTGTGTTCAAAGCTTTAAGGATCTGAGTTCGCCTACTTTTTGATAATCTTGGTATGATATCAATTAACAATTCAAAATTCAGATGCTTAGCTGCTAAAGTAACAGCTGGACTCATTCCCACAACAGAAGGATTCTCCAATAGCTTGACGATTATTTGCTTATCAAAAGAGCCATGTGCTGACATTAGCGCAAGCATTCTTTCATAATGAATATCAGAGTTGGCAAATTCTTGCAATAATTTTGCAAACGTTTGATCATTAAGGGAATCTTTCCCTAGTCCAATCATATATTCCCATCGTTGACTGTGATTAAGGGTTTCGCATTTATCTAAAATTTTTGTAAAGATCATTGTGTACCTCCCAGTATCTGGCTTGTTGAACTGTGCGTTGTTGTTATGATTAGAAACCAATTAAGAATTTCTAAATTCCCGATTTATCCATTTAAGTAAACTTCACTTACTTTATTAAATACAATTATTACACTTAATAGGTATTAAATCAACTGTTACTATGCAATTATTGTCATTGTCCTTTTATACAGATATGTCAAATTTCCTAAAAAACCACCAAAAAACGGTCTTTCATAAAAATGAGTTAATTGACTAATCAATCAAAATGATTTACAATGGGCAATATAACAACCCTAGGTTATAGAAACGGTTAAGGAGAATTAAATTGATAAAAAAAGATAAAGATATATTAGCATCTAGTTTGCTTTTTGGCATTATTATATTAATAATGATAGTTATTGGAAATAATTTATTTATAAAGGTTGATTTGTTACCAGATAAAGGAGCTACCTGGTACTATTGGAAACTTCCAACTACTAATTTTATGATACGTTTATCTTACTGGATACCCTATATTTTAAACCAATGCCTTGTTTGGTATTTTATTTATAAGTTGTTGAAACAACCATTTAGCAAAAATGGCGAATTATCTGTTTATAATAAAGCTATATTCTTTATTAATCTAATTTTTGTTGTTGTACATTTAGTACAAACATGGATATTTTATGATGGATTGGCTCAAGATACATCTGTTATGAGTTCTCAAGGATCTGTAATCGTAGTATTAGTTTTAGTTTTGATATTAAGAAATAGATCACGAGGATTGTTTTTTGGAAAAAAAGCAAAGATACCTAAAAAAAGTTCCACTTTTATATTAAAGTATCATGGTTATTTTATGGCTTGGGCAATTATTTATACCTTTTGGTTTCACCCAATGGTGAATACTCCAGGTCATTTGGTAGGGTTTATGTATATCTTTTTGTTACTTACCCAATTGGCTCTACCAAGAACCCCATTACATTCGAATAAATACTGGCTTTTTGCTTTAGAAATTATTGTTCTTATTCATGGCAGTACAGTTGCACTCATGGGCAACTCACTTATATGGACTATGTTTTTGACAGGTTTTGGTGCAATATTTATTATTACACAAATATATGGCTTAGGATTAAGTAAAAAAGCTATATCTATTGGTTCTATTCTATATTTAATCATTACAGTTTCTTTGTATACTTTTTATCCATCAGGGGCATTCTCACTTGATAGATTACTTAAAATACAGCAGGTTGCATATATTCCTTTTATAGAATATCTATTGGTATTTGTTATCTCATTGTTACTATATATAGTACCAAATATAAAAAGAAAAAAATATTGATAAAAAAAGATACCTCCAACTCTAATCCCCATATTTATAAGAGATGAATTGAGTAAGAGGTATCTGAATCACTTTTATCTAATTGTAATTGTTATCTGCATATCACCAGTTACAGCATCAATGGTGATTGTCTGGGTTTTTCGGTCAAGATACAAACCAACCCCACTAAAATTTACATTTGAAATTCGATATCCCTGTGCAATAGCAAACTTAGCCTCAAAATATTCTCCTGGAGAAACCAAATAAGTGTCTGTCTGGTCTTTAAGGACACCATATGGATTCACAACCATTATGGTAACTTTGTACTCAATCTTCTTTAATTCCAATACTATATCATAATCCTGAATCACATTACTTATATACAAGGTATTATCTATGATGGAAGCACCTTCTGGGAGCTCACTTACATTACTTATATAATAGCCTTTCTTAACTACAACTGCCTTGGTAAAGTTTGAATCGTATGTTACCCAATGGGTTTCTATCACATCATCTTGTGATCCATCCAGATACTGTGAAGTAACATTTACCTTAGATTCCTTTTTATCAAATATAAGTTCAATGGTGTAGTCTCTGTCCACCACATCAAGTGACACTATCCTTGTATCCATATTAACATTAAAAATAGGCTGACTACGAATTCCTGCACCATATAAATCATACCCATCTAAGACATGGAAGGATTCACTAAATAGGGAACCATCAGCGATTTCATAGGTCTTAATATCTTCGGGAAGAGCTCCATCTAAGTAGCGAGTAACCACTGTGATGTTAAACAATTTGGTAGGGGGGTGAGTGGAGCCTTCTGTATAGACTACATCATGGTTGTTATAGATATAATCAAATCCTTTTGTCCATGTAACAGTTTTGTCGATTAGTTGGTTGTGGAGTGCCACATCGTCAAGATCATCCATGTAATGGGCCAAAGATGATTGATTGTCTGCAATGATAGCATGATTACGGATTTGAAGACTTGACAAACGTTCAACCCATATTCCCCCTCCTGCATAGTTTGTTGTATTGTTTGTAATTTCCCCTTCATTTATTGTGACCTTACAATCAGAGCTACTAGCATATATTCCACCACCAGCAATACTTGCTGTATTGTCATTCATTTTTCCGCCATTTATTGTTATCAAACAAGGATAATAAGCATAGTTAGCGATTGCATAAATCCCTCCTCCATAACCTGTAGTTTTATTGTGATTAATTTCTCCTCCATTTATTGTTACTTCACCTGAACGTACACAAATTCCTCCTCCATCATAAGCAGATGTATTGTTTGTAATTTCTCCTCCACTTATTGTCATATTACAATAAGTGGTATAAAGTCCTCCTCCACTACCAGAAGATGTGTTGTTTATGATTTTCCCTCCACTTATGATTACCTCACAAGAAGGGGCATAAATTCCTCCTCCATCATGATTACATGTATTGTCAGCAATCTCTCCTCCATTTACTGTCACCTTACTATAAGAGGCATAAATCCCACCTCCACGAGCAAACTCATCGTCAAAAGACGTATTATTATTAATGTATCCTTCATTTATTGTTACCTCACCTTCACGAACATAAATTCCACCTCCATAATTAGCCGAATTATTAGTGATTTCTCCTCCATTCATTACCAGTTGACCATCAATAACAGAAATGGCACCACCAGAATTACTACCATTCGCATTTCTAAAACAATTAGAGATTTTTCCTCCATCTATTGTTAGCAATGCATCTTCTCCACTAAAATCTAACCCTCCACCAATTTTTCCGCTTTTACTCCCCCCATCCAACACTACATCCCCAGCCAATGTAAAATCTACATCCTGTAGTTGAAAATGCCTTTTGTTGTTAGCTGAATATAGTGTTCCTTCTCCAGTGATGGTTACAAACACATCTTTTGTTATAGTGACAACATCTTCAAATATTATGTCGCCTAATATTAAGATTTCAATATTATCCTGAGCATGATCAATGGCGCTAATCAGCTCCCTGTAATTTGAAACTGAAACCACCTCTTTAGTTTGGTCTGACCGGCTCTGCGCCTTTGCATCCTTATTATCCATTTCCCTTGCCAGACCTGTGATTGATAAACTAACTGATAGAAAAAAAGCTGCGATACCCGAAAGAATTTGTTTCGTTTTCATACATTTTTTTAATAACATAATCTTCCTCCTTCTAAAAAATAGATACAGCTATCTCTTTTGATAGCTACTTTTCAGCTACAATTACATTTTACCATATTTTTACATATTTTACAATTTTTTATTTACATAAATACCCCTACTTTTATCATTGATTGCAAAATAAAAACAAGGCATGTCAGAGTATGAATCTGATATGCCTTGTCTTACTATTGTTGGTTTTTCACCATCTAATTATTCTCTTACAAACTCTTATAATCCTTGTTTATATGCTACAAGATCATTTCAACTTTCTCACTGTAATTTCTTCTGCATAGATATCTACTTTATCCATGAATCCAAGTCCATTACTCTCTGCTACGTTTGCTCCTATTGCAGCGGAACGTTTTAATGCTAACTCTACATCACCTTTGGCATATAACCAGATGCTCAAAAAGCCTGCTAATGATGCATCCCCTGCACAGGCAGAGCTGACTAGTTCAACCTTTTTTGTACCAGCATTATAAATATCCTTCCCATTATAGAAGTAAGAACCTTGTTCTCCCATTGTAAGTAGGATATTCTGTGCCCCTTTCTCATACAAGTATTTAAGGACATTCTTAATATCAGCTTCATCTCTCATAATGATACCGAAGATATCTTTCACTTCTTCGTCATTTGGTTTGATCAGATATGGTCGGTAATGCATAAGTTCACTTAAATATGAGGAGCTAATATCCAAAATAACATTCACTTGCCGCCTTCTGCAGATTTTCATCACCTCATCATAGAACTGATTTTCAACTCCCTTTGGAAGGCTGCCGCTGATTACTAATATTTCTAAATCAGTGAGGTTTTGTAATAGCTTAAGGATTTCTGTCTGCTTTTTTTTAGGTACATAGGAACCTTCATTTACAAACTTGTATTCATGTGTCCCATCATTTAAAAAAATGTTAATCCTTGTTGTATCATCTACCCATACTGGATAGGTCTCAATAGATTTCTTTTGAGTCTCCTGGATTATGTACCTCCCGGAAAAATCCCCAAAAAAACCAAGGACTTTAGATGGAATCTCAAATCGTTTTAAACAATAGCTTACATTTATGCCCTTTCCATTTGGAGTATACACTGCGCCAAATGTCCGATTAACCACTTTCCCATGAATCCCATTTGATAAAATATTCATATCAATGGCCGGGTTTGTAGTCAAAGTATAAATCATCCTGCTGCACCTCTCTTTTTTCAAAGCTTTCGCTCACTTGATAGATAGAAAAGCATCCTCTGTAATCGGAGTTTGTGCAGAGCATCTTTCCTGAGATCATATACTATTTCCTAACCCTTTATGCTTTTCCCGCACAACCACAAGTATTCATCTTATCCAAAACAAATTGTTTTACCTTAAATATAGCAGAGGCGCCATATTTCTTAGGATCAATGGTGTCTGGATCCCGATTAAGTACTTCCTTTATACCCTCACTATATGCAATACGCAGCTCTGTTGCATAATTTACCTTACAGATTCCTCTGGCAATTGCTTTTTTTACTGTTTCATCAGGCAATCCGGATCCTCCATGTAGAACCAATGGTACTGTAACAACTTTTGCTATTTCAGATAACCGATCCAAATCCAGTTTTTGTTCCCCCTGATACATGCCATGAGCTGTTCCGATGGCAATAGCCAGTGAGTCCGCCCCGGTCTGTTCTACAAATATTCGGGCTTCTTCAGGATCTGTATAGGCATTCCCTTCCCCTCCATCCAGATCATCTTCTTTCCCTCCCACCTTGCCAAGTTCTGCCTCAACAGGAATGTTGGAAGGAGAACATGCATCAACCACTTTTTTGGTTAATTTTACATTAGCCTCAAAAAGTTCATGGGAACCATCAACCATAATGGAAGTATAACCTGTGCGCAGTGCCTGCATAGTCAATTCAAAGCTGGAACCGTGGTCTAGATGTATGGCAACAGGAACTGAGACATTCTCAGCAGCGACCTTAACATTGGCCAGATAGTATTCCAATCCTGCATATTTTACAGTTGAGGGAGTCGTCTGTAATATTACAGGTGCATGTAATTCTTCCGCAGCCGAAATCACAGCCATTACCATTTCCATATTTTCCACATTAAAGGCTCCTACTGCATACTGCCCTTTTTGTGCATCTAAAAGCATTTGTTTTGTTGTTACTAAAGGCATATTTTTTCCCTCTTTCCTTTATGGTAGTGTAAATTTTCACACCCCTATTTTACATTAAAACTTTCACCCACACCTATAATCTTCTCACGGTTACTCCACTTAAGATCCTGGTTAAGTCTTCTTGTTCAAAATATCCGGTTCTCATTGACAGTGCATTGGCGGCTGAAACTGCTACGGAATAAGCAAGGCAGTCCATAGGATTATCCTTGCGATAAAGAGCTGCTGCAAAGGAAGCCACCATGGAATCCCCACAACCAACGGTATTCAACGCCTGATTTTTTTTTGGTTTACTATGAAAACAACCATCATCGCAGATTAACACTGCCCCCTCTGCTCCCAAAGAAATCAACACATAAGCAATATCAAGCTTTTGAAGGCCTTTTGCACAAGAAATTACTTCTTTGATGGAATTCAGTTTACTTCCATATAAGTCCTCCAACTCATCCTTATTTGGCTTTATAAAATCCGGTTTTGCTGTTATTCCTTTTTTTAAATATGCACCACTGGTATCCAGCAAAACTGTTGTTCCTTGTTCTTTGGCTATCTTGATTAGTTTTGCATAAATATCTGAAGAAAACCCTTTTGGTACACTGCCAGACATGGTTATAATTTCACTGTCCAAAATTGCAGTTCTAAAAAAATCCAGAAATCCCTTCTGTTCCTCAACTGTAACCTCATAACCTGGTTCTAGAAACTCAGTTGACGAAAAATCCTCTGTTAGGATATTGATGCAGCTTCTTGTTTCTCCTGCTACCTTGTAAAACTCATGAGTAATGCCATCCTGCTCCAGTAAATTCACCAAATAATTTCCATTATATCCCCCAACAATTCCGGTTGCCCTCACCGATACATCACATAATCTCAGTATACGGGCTACGTTGAGACCTTTTCCACCAGCACTATTACAACAGGACGATACCCGCATGATAGTTCCCTGATTTATGCCACCTTTTATTTGATAGGCCTTATCAATGGAGGCATTCATGGTTACTGTTGTTATCATAAGAACTCCCATCTGCCCATTATTACGAGCTTACAAATCAAGAAATATAAAACATTTTCGTTTTGTAATGCCACTTATCATTTTTCACTATCTATCAATATTTTTCCTTTCACCAAACCTGGTATCTGATACATCTCAAAGGCAGAGGCGATTTTACTAAGTGGAATTTTTTTATAAATCAATGATGAATCGAACTTTAGCTTGCCTGTTTTAAAATAATGTGCAGTCAATTCCCACTCTTTTCCAGGGAACGGAGCACTATAGGACATCCATGAGCCAGTAAGATGGAATTCCTTTCTATTTAGATTTTCCCATTCCTTTACTGAAAATGTTATTTCTTTTGTAGGTGTTCCAATCAAACTAACCTGTGCCTTATTCCCTGCAAGTTCGAAGGCCATTTTTATAGTTATGGTATTTCCGGCTGTCTCAAAAATATAATCATATCCCTTATTCCCAGTGTAACCCATTGCTTGATTCATAAAATCAGTATTTGTTGTATTCACAACTTCATCTGCACCCAGCTTTTTTGCCAGTGCAAGTCGTTCCTCACTAATATCAAATACAACCGTCTTTGCGGCTCCAAATATATTCGCCCACTGCATTGCAAATAATCCTATGGTACCACCACCAAGAATAGCTACCGTTGTGCCTCCTTTATAGTCAGTGCAGTTTAATCCATGAAGAGCCACTGTAGAAGGTTCAAAAAATGCTCCCTGTTCAAAGGAAACTTCTTCACTGAATTTGACTGCATTTTTTTCTGGTACCACCACATATTCAGCAAAACTACCATATTCTCTAGAACCTATAAAACTGTAGTTTTTACAAAGGGAATAGTTCCCTTTCTGGCAATCGTCACACTTAAGACAAGGTATCAGAGGCACTCCTGCTACTCGGTCTCCAACTGCTAAAGAGCTCACACCCTTACCAACATGTTCAATTGTGCCAGAAAATTCATGCCCTAGGATATTGGGATAAAAGTGGCAGGCATCTGCGTTGACCCGTGGCAAATCCGAACCACAAATACCTGTGTATTTTACTTTAATCAAAACCTGACCTTCTTTTACTTCTGGTTTCTGTATTTCTTCATAACGCACATCTTCTTTTCCATGAATAACTCCTGCTTTCATAAACAATCCTTTCTGGATTTAGGGCGCAGAAACACCATAGAGCGCGTTCTGCCCTCCCCAAATCTCAAATATTCAATTAAATAATTTGCTAATATGTAGATGATTTTTACCTTGCGTCAATTTCTTTCTGGCGATTCTTAGAATGCAAAACAGAAAATACAAGACATATTGCATATATAACAGCTATTACGATTAGTCCAAATATATTTTCCTGTGCAAAAATCTGTGTGTAGATATAAGTAATGGGTGATCCGCCCTGATCCAATGCTGCTACCAGGTTGGAGCCATTGGTAGAATTTGTTGTTTGCGCTAGTTTCGTTACCCAAGGAATGGTCTCATTGGCAATCCATATGGTCATGTACATAATTGCACATCCTGAAATAATAGAGCGGAACAAATTCCCTTTGTGTACAGCCACTGCAATGGCAATAAAAAATCCAATGGTTGCCAAATCTCCAAATGGGAGAATGGTATTTCCAGGAACAATAACTGCAATCAAAATTGTAAGAGGAATAAAGATAAGTCCGGTTGTTACCACTTGGGAATCACCTAGTAGAATAGCAGGATCTAACCCAATATAAAAATCTGCATTTCCAAATTTTTTAGATAATAATTCTCTGGCTCTTTCTGATAAAGGCATAAGACCTTCCATAATACATTTTACTACCTTAGGCATTAAAACCATAACAGCAGACATTTTGATACCAAGGGGCAACGCTTCTTGAGGACCATATCCGGCTAGAAATCCAACAACAGCTCCCAAAATACCGCCAATTACGATAGGTTCAGCCAAAACTCCAACTTTATCTTGTAGAGACTCTGCTGAAATATCAATTTTTCTGATTCCTGGGATCTTATCTAATATAAAATCAATGGCACAAGCAATTGGCGCCATATATGCGGAAGTACCATGAGGCACTGTAAGTCCATCTAATTCGAAATAGTCTGACATTAGTGGTGCCCAAAGATCTCCGAATTTATAGGATATGGCAGCATGTATCACAACACCTGCAATACCAATAGCAAAATTCCCTGTTGCTGCATAAGCTATGGCGCCAGTAAAGGTCATGTGCCAGATGTTCCAAACATCAATATTAACAGTTTTTGTCCATTTCAAAGCCAACATTACAATGTTTACAGCAATAGCAATGGGAATTGCTACAGTAGCAATATTAGAAGCCCAAGTCATTGGGGAGGCACCTGGCCATCCAATGTCTACCACGCTGAGTGTCAGTCCAAAATTCTTTGACATGGCCTGTGCTGCAGGTCCCATCTGTGCATTCATCATATCTACAATTAATCCCAGTCCAACAAAACCAACACCAATCATTAATCCGGATCGAATTGATTTCCCTACTTTTACACCCACACATACACTTAAAATTGCAATAACAATAGGAAGCATAACCGAAGCACCCATAGCAATTATATAATTAATAACATCTCCCAAAATACCCATTTTTCACCCTCCTTTAAATTTTTTATCCTTTTAATACTTCTAAAATTGCCTGTTCGGTTTTCTCTACACCCACACCAGATATAAATGCCATACCTGTTAATAAAGGAACTCCATAATCCCTTTTGACTCTGGAGGTTGTTATAATCAAATCTGTTCCAGGGAGGTTTGACTCAATCTCAGACATACGTATCTGACAGATTTCCACATCAATTCCATTCTTTTTACATAATTCGACAATTTTATTTGCTGCGATTGTTGAGGTAGCTACTGCCCCACCACAAGCTACGATAACCTTCTTTTTCATTTATTGCATCTCCTTTTCTTTAATTGCCTCAATCATTTCTTCTTCTGTTTTTGCTTCTAACAGTTTCTTGATAACACTTTGATCCTGGATCACTCCAACAATGCTTTGTAGTTTTTCCAGATGCTGATTTGGTACATCCACTGCCAGCATAAAAACCAGCTTTACATCAACAGACTCTTCCTCATTTCCCATCTGCTGAAAGGGAATCGTCTCCCGCAGTCTGGCTATTGCTACCTTACCTTTGTTTACGTAGTCAACAGGTGTATGGGGAATGGCTATCCCAATGCTCCCGTTATAAATTCCTGTAGGAAACTCTCTCTCCCTTTTTTTCAAGGCATCCACATAATTAGGTTTGCAATAACCTGTCTCTACCAATTTATCGCCAAGAATGTCCATAACATCGTCACTACACTGAACATTTAAATCAAGAAAGATAAGTTCATGATCTAACTCCTCCCATAACATATTAGCTCCTCCTTTCCTTGCAATCATTTTCTTTCTGATACCATCATATCACCATATAAATAGATAAAAAAGTCAAGTTTTTTGCACCATTTGTGCAAGAAAGTATATTAGTCTATTTCTTTTCAAGGACTGTGCAAAAAAATATATGAATAGCGGAAAGGAGTACTCCCTTCCACTATTCATATTTCAATCATATATTCATATTGTTCGATAATCTCAACTACAGATTGTACATCTGCTGCTTTATGGAGAGCCTCTTTGAATTCAGGATTCTGTAGCATATTAACGAGATTAAAAAAGGATTTCAAATGGGATTTATGATCTACTGCTGATAAACAGCAAACAAATTCAATAGGATCAAACTCTTCATCTCCAAAAGGTATGGGGGGTTTAAGGCGGATAAAGGACATACCGAGCTTTAATGTTCCCATTTCCAAACCTTCATGGGGAAAAGCAAACCCTTTTGAAATCACCACATAAGGACCATTTCTCTCTATGTTATGTATCATGGCATCTATATAACGCGATTCGATATAGCCCTTTTTTAACAAAATTTCAGCTGACATACGTACTGCTGCTCTCCAGTCCTCACATTCTACATCCAGAGCTATAAAATCTCTCATTAACAAATGATGTAAATAAGGAGAAAACACATTACTGTTTTCTTTTTCCCCCAGATAATCCTCCAGCTGTTCTTTTATTTCTCCAACAAAGTTATGCTGAGATTCACCTAAATATCTACATATGACAGGATTAATTGCCTTTAGAATACCCTTACTGGTAACCATTCTTTTCTCTTCTCGTACTGGCATTCTTCTATTGTTTCGTAAAATATCAATTTTACTTCCTACTCGTATATAATCTTCATCATTTAGAAGCGGACTAACTACTATATGCTCTATCTGACATTCTTTTAGAGGTATGGTTGATATAATCAAATCTGCCTGTTCTGCAGTAATTAGTACTGCTTCATGGGATGATATGATATCAACAACTTTGAAATTAAAATGTTTTTTTAATCGAGCAAGTAAAAGTTGAGATGTCCCAATCCCACCATTACAAGCCAATATGACATGAAAAGCAACATCCTTATTCTTTTTCCTCTCCATTGCAGCACAAACATGAATCGCGATATAAATCAATTCAATTTCCTGAATATCTCTTTTTATGTAAGGCTTAAAAATATTCGTATACTTTTTAACTGCATCCATTACATCAGAATTTTTCTTAATTATCTTTTCAAATTCATTGCTGTGTGGTAAAAAACATTCCATATTATAAAAAATTGAATGAAGATGATTGGATAAATTCTCATAGAAGTCATAATCGCTACTTAAATCCGTATCTAATTCTTCTGAAACTGACTCAATCAACTGTCTTGTAAGAAACTGGACTCGTATGGTATTTTTGTCTAGTATTTCTTTTTGTTTCAAATAACGTACTTCCTCAAGAAGTTTTGCAAAATACGAAATTTCATCTTCGGTAGATGCAATGCCGCAATATTGGGAAACATACTTCAGTATATCCTGAGCCATCCTGTATCTTTTTCCTACAGAGATGTATCCCTGTGGCTCTATATATTCTCCCTGTTTATTGCGCTGGATCATAACACGAATATAATTGGTGATTAAATGAAAAGATTCCTCTGTTAGGTGATATCCTTGTAACTTTTCTTGTTCTGTGATTATTTTTTGGATTGTTATAATATTGCCTGCCTGAAGAGAAGGCAATATTTTTTCATTATGATTCTCCATTTGAAATATAGAATTATTCTGTATTATTTTTAATACAAACTGTCGTTTCAGACTTTCCCCCCCATGGACCCACAGACCTTTATTTGGATAGGAAATCAATTTTAATCCAACTTCAGACAAAAGCTTTTTTATGATTTCTAAATCTTTAATAATTGTTGCCCTGCTGACATACAGATTTTCTGCTATAATAGATAGTGTTATGTAGTCTGATGAAGATACTAAAAATGATGCTGCAAGCAAACTGCGTTCTTCTTTTGACAATTTATAGGAATATAAATCGATTTCCTGATCAGCAACAGTTTTTTGTAACTGCTTAAAATCGTTCATTCGAATAATAAGCTCTCTATCATATACGATAGGCTTTAAACCGTTTTCCTCTAATGACTCATTAATTGAATTAATGTCGTTTCTTAATGTTCGTTTTGAGACATTATAATGCTGGCTTAATTGCTCCAGGCTGATGATATCTTCTGATGACAGATAATTAATAATTGAAACGATCCTTTTATTCATAAGGCCTCCATATATCTATCTTCTTATAGTATAGCTGTTTATTATCTTTTACATTAATATTAACAATATTCTATTGTGATGTGCTTGGGTTAATCATACTTATTCCTCGTTGGAAGTTTTCATTTTCACTTGAGTATATCATATATATAAATGTATGAAAAGAATACTTTGTTACCTTCTCCTTGCAAAAGAATATACTAATTGTAACTGAATCGTATTTTGTATTGGTCTTTTTATCTTTGGATTTTTCAAATAGACAATTTACTTTTAATTATAGTTTATGATATGATTGGAATGCTAGTAAAAAAATTCTGTAGTATTTTAAATTAAACTTAGTAGGTGTTGAAAAACAACGCCTACTTTTTTATGAAATTATTTTTCTAATGTGACATACTGCTGTTCTATTTGAATTGTTATAATCTAATAATAACAATTCAAAATATAATTAATTAAGGAGAATGTCGTATGTCAACATCAAAATTATTCAACAGAAATTTTTCACTAATGGTATTGGGACAAATTATTTCTATATTTGGGAACTCAATACTGCGTTTTGCCCTACCACTATATATTTTGAAAGTAACGGGGTCAGCAACAATATTTGGAAGTATCTTGGCTATTGCTATGATTCCAACTATTATTCTATCGCCATTCGGGGGGATAATTGCTGATAGAGTAAACCGAAGAAATATAATGGTAGCACTCGACTTTATAACTGCTGCTATTATTGCTGTTTTTTTATTCACTTTATCTCTAGCAAATACCAATACAATAATGATTATTGTTACCGTACTAATTTTTCTATCAATTATTCAATCCTTTTACCAACCAGCCGTACAAGCAAGCGTACCTTTATTATCATCAAAAGATAATCTTATGAAAGCCAATGCAGTTGTAAATCAAGTGAACGCTCTGGCGAGTCTATTGGGCCCTGTTATAGGCGGTTTGCTATTTGGATTTTATGGGTTAACTCCTATTGTAATCATTAGTGGGATAAGTTTCTTTTGTTCAGCAGTGATGGAAATTTTCATACAAATACCGTTTGAACAACATAAATCAGAGAAAAGTATGTTTACCACCATAAAGAATGACTTTAAAGAAAGCGCAGTATTTATAACCAAGGAAAAACCTATTATACTAAAAACGACATTTGTAATCGCTGCATTTAACTTGTTTTTCTACTCTATGATGCTGATTGGTGTACCATATATTATTTCAACTATATTAGGATTAAGCGACCAACTTTATGGAATTGCACAAGGCTTTATGTCTGCCGGTGCGCTTGTAGGGGGCATTTTAGTTGGCATATTTTCATCGAAGATAAAAATACATAAATCATACAGACTTTTCCTTCTTACAATTGTTATGATGCTGCCAATTGGGGTAACGCTTATGATGAATGTACAGCCTATAATATCCTATATCGTTATAACTGTATGTGGTGTTGGTTTTATGGCTTTGTGTACTATTTTCAGTATTACCATGCTGTCATTTGTTCAAAAGGAAACACCTAATCAATTGATTGGAAAAGTTATTGCATATGTACTGACTTTGTGTATGATTTCACAGCCTGTTGGTCAAGCAATGTATGGATTTTTATTTACCACATTTAAAGATAGCGTTCACGTTGTAGTCTTTTTATCAGCGATTATAAACATTATAATTATGTTTGCATCTAAAAAGATGTTTGCTCAAATTGCGGATTAAAAGACAACATCTATTTTTAACATATAAATAAAATTATTTTTAAATATGATGCACTTTGGCATACTTATTTGATATAATTTGTTTGAGGTGATTTTTATGCAGATAGACCGTATTATACAAATAACTTTCTTGCTTATAAATCGGGAACATATGACATCAAAAGAATTATCTGAATATTTCAATGTATCAAGAAGGACAATTTACAGAGATATTGACGTACTTAGTTTAGCAGGTATACCTATCTATTCCTCAAAAGGAAATGGTGGTGGTATTGGCATTTTAAAAGAATATACCCTTGATAAATCAGTGTTATCAGCAAAAGAGCGGGGGAAAATTATTCATGGATTACAAGTTCTACAAGCCACTCAATACCCTGATGTTGAAAATCTGTTAAATAAAATAAGTACGTTATTTAAACATAGTTCAAATCCAAATTGGATTGATGTGGATTTTTCCTTTTGGGGAAGTGCAGAAAATGAGAGGATTAAATTCTCAAACATTGAAGAAGCGATACTTAATAAACACATTATTACTTTTGAGTATTTTAGTTCTGAACTGAAAAAATCAAATAAGATAGTAGAGCCTTTACGGCTCATTTTCAAAGCTCAAACATGGTATATACAGGGCTATTGCAGAACTCAGAAAGAGGTTCGTGTGTTTCGTATGTCCCGTATGAAAAGTCTTGACATAACAGATAATTTTTTTGAAAGAGAAATACCTGAAAATTTATCCATTGAGCCAGATTATGAAAAATCTTATGATTTGTTACTTTTTAAACTGAAATTTTCTCCAGAGATTGCCCACAGGATATATGATGAATATGAAGATAAGTATGTTGTGATTTTGGATGATAAATCATTTCTTGTGACAATATATTACCCCATCAATGAGTGGATGATTCGCCAAATTTTGTCTTTTGGAAATTATGTAGAGATTTTAGAACCAGACTGTGCAAGAGAACTGGTAAAAGGACGTGCAAAAGAGGTTGCAAATATTTACGAATAATTTTTTCAAATGTGACATACTGTTGTTCTATTTGGTTTGATATTATATTGATGAAATTAAAAAAAGGAGATGTTATTATGACAGAAACAATTTGTCAAAGCTGTGCAATGCCATTGTCAAACACGGAGGAATTGGGTACAAGTGCCGACAATAGTAAAAATACAGATTACTGTATCTATTGCTATAAAGATGGAAATAGGGGTTCCACTCAATCAAGCGAAAAGTAGCTTTATGGGTCTACTAATAAGCACTTTCAGAGTAGAAGTTTGAAAATTGAATAACGTAGAAATTTTATATTTGGGAGGTGGTAACATGGACAATAAAGAGACAGTTTGTATTGTATCAGGCACGAATTTGAAAAAAACAGGTTTTTACTTAACGTTATCAATTATTGGTGGAAAATATAAAATGACCATTATGTATTTACTAGCTGAACACAAAATATTGAGACATAACGAGCTCCATCGTTATATAGAAACAGTTTCATATAAGACTTTAAATGTCATGTTAAAAGAGTTAATGGCGGATGGGATTATTGTGAGAAAAGAATATCCTCAGATTCCACCAAAAGTAGAGTATTTTTTAACTGAGAGAGGAAAATCTCTTATCCCAATTTTAAACACAATGTGCGACTGGGGTGAAAAAAATCAGGATAAGGATTTATAGTATGCTCTATAGCTTCTATTTAATTTACATGTTCGATAAAAAATCCAAGTAAGCTCTTGCGCTTTGTTCTATTTCATCTTCAGTTGAAGCATATTCTATACCAGGGACTGCCTCAGCCCCATAAAATGCAAAAAAGGAGCGGTAGTTTGCATGGCAGTAATAGAAAGTGGTTTCTAATGGTGTGAGCAACTGCTCAAGCGTGTAGTGGTATCTGCCATTGGCGTGATAATCTTTTTTTTGAATGCCAGCTGTTACAGCTAAGGATACCTTTTTGTTGGTCAATTTATCACCACCATTTCGACCATATGCCCAACCATGTGACAGAACATCATCAAGCCATTGTTTAAGTATCGGAGGACATGAAAACCAGACAATAGGGAATTGCAAAACTAGATTTTCATGTTCTTCAATCAGTTTTTGCTCTCGTTCTATATCAATTTTTTTGTCTGGATAAGTGGATGTCAATTCGTGTACTGTATATTTATCTGGATATTTTTTAAGTTCTTCAATCCAACGTTTATTAACTACTGACTCAAAGATATTAGGGTGTGAAATGATTATTAAAGTTTTCATTGAGTGTACTCCTTAGACTTAATATATTTTTGTAGATGGTAAATATATTCTAAGTTATAATAGTCTGTAAAACAAGTACGCACTATTTAGTGGTGTACTTACTAAATAGTTAGTGATTAATGACTCAAATCATATTAGAAGAAAGAGATAAGACTGCTTACACCAACAACTAAGGTTACCAAACCTACCATAAAACCAATTATTGTTTGTGTTGGTGTGCTTTTGTATGCGCCCATTAGTTTCTCGCGGCTTGTTAAAAATATGAGCAGAAAAACAATAATAGGAAGGAATATACCATTGATTGCTTGGGCTGTCATAATTATGCTAACAGGGTTATAACCTGTGGCGGCAACGATAATACCTATCACTACAACGATAACATTTGTGTAGAAAAACCTCTTATCTTTTTTGTTTGTTTCCCAGCCAAATAGCCCCGCTAGAACAAATGAAACGCCTAGAGGTGTGCCTGTTGATGCTGAAATACCAGCTGCAATCATGCCAAGACATAAAAATGGTTTTGCAAATCTTCCAAGTAGAGGTTCAAGGGAACCTGCCATGTCTGCGGCAGAGGTTACGTTAAGACCACGAATAACTGTGCCCGCACTAATCACAATAGCCGCAGTTATAAAACCGCCGATCATCATTGTAACTGTTGTGTCAAATTTTGAAAGTGGAATTTGTTTAGGGTCAGACCATGCTCGTTTTGAAGTGGTTGCGTGAATAAACATGTTGTAAGGGACAACCGTTGTACCAATCATAGCAACACAAGTTAGTAACGAACCTTTAGGCACAGTTGGAATAAAGCCTCTAAACAATTCTCCCATGTCAGGTTTCGTAATAATCATTGTCAGCGTAAAAACAAGTGCCATTATCGAAACGGTTACCGCTAAAAGTTTCATAAGAGTTTTTAATATGTCATTGCTGCTGTTAATAAGTATGAGGATGCATATGCCCCAACCTGCAGCTACAATGTTTTTAGGAATTCCTGTAATGGTGGACACACCCATGGCTGTTCCCGTTAGGTCACCGCCCATGTATGCCACACCTCCAAGAACAATAGATAAGGCAATGAGTCCTGATAAAAACATACGAATAATTGGTCGATCTTTATTGTAAGAAACAACACCCTCTGCTAATCCTTTTTGGGTCACTATGCCAAAACGAGATGCCATCTCCTGTAATACAATAACTGCTATAATAGAAAACAAAACAGTCCACAACAAGGCATAACCAAAGCTAGCCCCAGCCCGTGTGGCACTAGTGATCGAGCCAGGGCCCATAAATGTTCCTACAACTAAAATCCCAGGGCCCATACCTTTTAATTTTTCTTTTAATGTATATTTATAGTACAACCCAGATTTATCTAATTCTCTTTCCATATTTACAATATCCTCCTTAACATAATCGTTCCTTATTGTAAAGCACCACTTGTGTTACCTGTGGACATCATAATATCCAAAATCTCAAGGTCTGTTACTTTCATACCCATACGCCCCACTTGACCTAAATTTTGAATTGTTTGTTCTACGTCTTGACGAACCAGACCTTCTCCATCTTGAAACACTCTATTTTCTGCTCCCATATAATGGGCCATAATTGCTGCGTCAACTGCAGAAGCGATTTTTGCTGCACAAGATGGTTTCGCTCCATCGCAAATCATGCCGCCAACGTTGCCAATTGTGTTAATTATGGTTTTTGAAATTTCGTCGTAACCACCACCATGTAGATATGTAATTGCCGCACCACTTCCGCAAGCGGCACACACCACACCACAATAAGCAGACAAACTGCCAATATATTTTTTTTGATGCAATGCTATAAGATTACTTATGATGAGAGCGCGATACAATTTTTCTTTAGGAACATCCAAAAATTTTGCAAATTCATATACAGGTAATGAAGCCGTGATGCCTTGGTTTCCACTACCAGAGTTTATAACAACTGGCATAGAGCAACCACTCATACGGGCATCAGACCCTGCTGCGGCCCTTGCTTTAGCTCGAATTTTAACATCATTACCATATGTGTCTAGCAAGGTTTTTCCAACGTTTACGCCATAAATATTACGCAAACCTTCGTCTGAAATTGCGTTGTTCATTTCTATTTGATTATCCAAAATTGCTTTTACATCATCAACATTAACTTCATCTGCAAAAGCTAAAATGTCATGGACATTAAGTAAGTTTTTGTCACATATTTGATGTCCACCGCAATGGTCTGTATTTTGGGCATAAACTTCTTTGTTGTCTACTTTCATGCTTATGATGTTCGTATGTATATGTTCAATTTCCACTTCCGCACTATGTCCGCCTGCAAACACTTTTACTAAAATATACAGGTTTTCCACGCCTTCAGCAAGGAAGCATTGACAATAGTTTGTGTCTAGGAGTGCTTTTGTTTCTTCCACTACCTTTTCACTGACACCTTCCAAAACCTCTAAATTGCGTGTGGAATCTCCACCTAACGCCCCTATAATTGTGGCGGCTTCAATGCCTTTTAACCCGCCAGCATTTGGTACTCTAACACCTTGTGCATTTTTGATTATGTTACCACTACAATTCATTTCGATGTGCTCTGGTCTGCAACCTAACAATGATACAGCTTTTGCACTAGCAAATGCAATGGCAATGGGTTCCGTGCAACCAAGTGCAGGCACAAGTTCAGATTTTAATATAGAAACATATGTGTCATAAATTAATTTTTCCATTAAGTTTTCTCCGATATTTTATTTGTTGTCCTTCATACGAAAACAAAATGAACAGACTCCGTTTTCATATATTCGTTTGTCATGAATACATTCCATATCGTCACTAAACCCTTTCGCAATAGCAGGATCAATCATGTCACAATAGAGTTTGCCATACTGCTCTGTTCCATCTTCTATCCATTGATCAGCAAAACCACATTGTGTAAACAGTTGTGTCACTTGATTGTCACCATAAACGGTATTTGCTGTGAAATCATCTTGACGTCCCATATCATAGTTTGGCAAATAGCTGTATGCATCAATGTCACAACCATTTTCTTTTGCACGCTTTTTAATGTTTTTACCTCTTTCCACACCAAATGCCCATACACCTGCTTTGATAGCTTCTTCACCTTCTTCGCCAAATCTGTCAACTACTTCTTTGGAAAGGCTTGCAAATAGACGACAAAATAGTGTTGCCCATGGTACAGGTTCGTTGCTTTCACTTTCTTTCATGCTTATTTCTTTGTTTAGTTCTTTGTTTGGTTCTTTGTTTAGTTCTTTGTTTAGTTCTTTGTTTGTTTCTTCCATATTTATAATCCCCTTTTATAATTTTTTAGTACTTACAGTTTGTCAAGTGCGACGATTGTTTTATACAATACGTCTGCACCTTTTGCTAGATTAATAGGGTGTACATACTCCTCGGGGTTGTGTGTAACCCCTTTAACACAAGGCACAAATATCATAGCAGTTGGGCAATTCCCAGAAAATATCATTGCATCATGCCCTGCACCACTGTTTATATTACGTTGAGAATATCCCAATTCCTCGCAACTATTGCTTATTAATTCACCCAATTGTTTGTTCATTTGTATAGGTTGTTGTTTAGAGCCAATTTGCACATCTACTTGAACGTTAAATGTATTTGCCACGTCCCCGCCACATGTTCGAATAAACTCAGTTAATTCCTCAACATAAGACATTTTTTCACCACGTAAGTCAACGGTAAACACACAACTAGATGGTATACAATTAGATGACCCAGGAAGAATTTGAATTTTGCCTACAGTTGCGGTTGCTAAGTATGCATACTTTTGTGTAGTGTGGCGAATTGTCTGGTCTATAATACGACATGCTGCCGCTGCCGCATCTTGCCGCAATGGCATAGGCACAGTGCCTGCATGACCTGCAAACCCTGTCACAGTAACGGTCAACCATGAAATAGCAACTATGTTTTCTACAATACCAATGTCTATTTCCTCTGTTTCCAAGATAGGCCCCTGCTCATCATGTAGTTCTAAAAAAGCTTTGACTTTAGTAAAATCTCTACTGGCAGGGCAAACATCAGTTATGGAGTAATTGCTTAAAACATGGCGCAAAGTTTCACCGTTTTCAGGGTCTGAAATGGTATCTAAGTGGCTATCGTTAAACATTCCAACCACAAACTTACTGCCCAATAAAACTTGCCCAAAACGTGTACCTTCTTCTTCCATAATACCCATAACTTCATACGTATGTTTCAGTCTTACACCGTTTTCTTTCAGCATTCTTGCCACTTCAAGGGCACATACCACCCCTGCGACACCATCATAGGCACCCCCGCAGCGAACTGTGTCAAGGTGTGAGCCAGAAATAATCACAGGCAAATTTTCGTCTTCGCCTTTTAGGCGTCCATAAACATTACCTATTGAGTCTTCCCTAACCTCAAGCCCAGCTTGTTGTAACTGTTGTTTTAAAAATTCCGCTCCTTTCCGATAAGTTGGTGTAAATCCAATACGTGTTGTGCCCACCTGACAGCAATCCGAAATATCACGTAGTTTTTTAATATCATGCTCAATCCGACTATGATTTGCCAATAAATCACTCTCCTTTGTAAACTTTACCAAAAATTTTACTTGTATTTGTAAGTCTTTGAATATATAATAACAACAATACGACAATAACGCAAATTTAAAACGATATTGTCGTGAAATAATTAAAATATATTGTAATTACTAAATTTATTATTAATTTTTTAGTAATTATGTACATTAGAGGAGCATATGAAAACAAATGTGAGAACTATTCAGTCTGTTCAAAGGGCAATTGACATTATAAATTGCGTGGCAGAAAACAAGGAAAACATGACCATTAACGCCATAAGTGACAAGCTAGGGCTCAACAAAAACACCGTCCGTGGCTTGATGCTGACGTTATTATCCAATGGTTACTTGTCCAAAAGTGCGGAACATGCCACATATGGTTTGGGGTATGAATTTTTTAGTAAAGGTAGAATTTTATATCAAAACCAAATTCATTCCATCATGGAAGCAGCTTACCCTGAAATGAAACGTATATCTGATTTATTTGGCGTAACCACTTGCTTACAACTATGTTACCACCAAGATATATATACAGCAGAAATTATCTTGGCCTCAAAAAACCCTTATTCCTATGTGCCAAAGTTGAACTTAGACTTGCCCTTAAACGCTTCTGCCTCTGGCAAGTTATTAATTGCATATTTGCCTGATGATGAAAGGCAAATCATGATTGACAATTTGTCTTTCATTCATTTAACAGATTATACTATTACAGATAAAGATTTGTTTATGGCAGAGCTAAACAATGTATGTGCAGAGGGTTATGCCACTGAAATTGACGAGATGTGTGATGGTATCAGTTGTATTGCAGCACCTTTTTTTGGCAGACATGGGCACATGAAAGGAAGTATTAGCGTTTTAGCACCAACAGTGAACATTAAATCAAACTTAAACAAAGTGGCTTTAGAGTTGCAAAATGCATGCAGCCGTACTACAAGGAAAATTTCTCAAAGAGATAAATCCTAAACTTGCTATTCTATTAAAAGACCATTTGTTTCTTCTACAAAAGAACTTTCGCCTTTTTATCATGGGAATCTTAAAAATAGACTTTTTACTTTTATTTTAAACTTGTAATATGATTGAATAAATATGTAGAGTAATTTTGTTAGCTAACATAACATTCAAATTTTGGTTTAATATTGGAGAATTTATATATTAGACGGTGGGTTAAATGAAATTTATTGTAAATATTCTATTATTTTTTGGCGTATGTATCGCTATTTGGTGGTTATTTATAAGACAAAATAAAAGCTTATTTTGAAAAATATAAACTTTACAACTAAGCAGTATCGGAGAAAACGGATAAAAATTAAGTAATGTAAAGGTGTTTTATTGTTAAAAAAAATCTATGTAAAACTTATTTGATAGAGTTTTTTTCTCTTTTTACTTATTATGAATTGTGAGGAATAGAAAATGTATATTGCTAAAAAAATAAAAGAACTAAGAAAAGAGTTTAACCATAGTCAAGAAAAGCTTGCCGAGTTACTAGATGTATCTAGACAAACCATTTCTAACTGGGAAAATGGACGTAACTATCCTGATGTTAGAAACTTAATTCAAATAAGTGATATATATAATATTTCCTTAGATGAATTGATAAAAGGAGATGTTGTAGTTATGAAAAAAGAAATTGAAAAAAATGATGAATTAAGATTAGAAATAAAAAATACAGTCTTTCATGTTAAGCTAATGTATATAGGTTTTTTTATAATGTTTCTTTCGTTTTCTGTTATATTTCAAACTAATTTAGGTTGGGGTATTTTTGCAATAGGAACAATCATAATGTTTTATGGTGCTATTAAAGTAGAACTTATGAAAAAAAGAAATTCTCTAAAGACATATAAGGAAATTGTAGATTTTTTTGAATCTAATAAATGATTCAAACTTACATTACTAAAAATATTAAATATTAGAGTATAAGCATTTTCGAGAAAATGGCTTGAAACTGGGAAAGTTAGTGAATTTATATTTCCAACTGGGGTGTTAATGTGGAACCGATAATTAGGATGGCAACAACTAACGATGTTGATAAACTTACTTTGCTAAAAATTTAGGTGCTGACTTATCCACAATATAGGGAAAGAGGTTTTTCGACAAAATTATTGAAATTACTAATAGATGAGGGTAAAAGACAGAAACTATCATATATTCCACTTTCAGCGTCAGAAATGGGAAAGAAACTGTATAGCAATCTTGGTTTTGTAGATAGGGATTTTTCGATGTCCCATTTTATAGAAATGAAATTACAGTTTCACTAACCATAAATATAATAGCAAACTAAACCATAATAATCTTGCAAACTGAAAAGGAGCGTATAATGAGCCAAAATGAATTTAATTCGGAGTTTTGTAATGTAAGATTTATTAAGAAGAACAATATTGTCGTCCTTGCATGGAAAAAATTTTAATGTTATGATGATTACAGAAATCCAACCTTATTTGCCTTGAATTTGTTGAAATCGTCTCTGAAAATATCCAACACAGCCGTAAGGAAAAAGGTGTTGTGAGTTTTAATACCATACAAAACAAGGAGATTCGTACCGAAGTTTTAATTTTTGAAGTCTATATGACACCATTTACGATAATGAGAGTAAATTCGCTATTGATTGCATCGTTTGAATCCAAGCGAGTATTTATATTAAGTAGAGTTGGGAGAGAAAATACTATGCCATTTATAACAATTGAAGGCGGTCAATTGACTAGTGAACAAAAAAATGAATTGATTGAAAAAATGACAAAAATTGCTTCCGAAATAATGCATGTTCCAACTGAATTTTTCTTGGTTACGATAAAAGAATTATCAGATGAAAATATCGGAATCGGCGGAAGAACGATAAACAAAATTAAGTATGAATACAATCAAAGTTCTCAAACAAAATAAGCATTTTCGGGAAATGACTTGAAACTTGGTAAGTTAGTTAATTTATATTTCGGAATTTTAGGAGAAAAATAAAAATGCATGAACTTATGTCTAAAAAATCAAAGATTTTAAACTCTCTGATAATTATATTGATTCTTATATCCACACTTTCCACCAGTGTCTTGGGGGAAAGTGCCAAGAATCAACAAGACCTTGATGAAATTGAAGCGTTTGTCAACGATGTGATGAAAAAATCCAAAATCCCCGATGCTTCTGTTGCCATTATTCAAGGGGAACAAATTGACTACTTAACCTACGGCTTTTCTGATGCAAAAAACAGTATAAAGCTAGACGAGCTTTCTTTGTTCCAAATAGGCTCGCTTACCAAAGCGTACACTGGGCTTGGCATTTTATTGTTAGAGGATGAGGGGAAGCTTTCCCTAAGCGACCCCATCAGCAAATATATTCCATGGTTTACCGCAACATATAACGGTGAGACAGTAAAAAGCGAAGATTTGACGCTAGCTGATTTTCTCTACCAGATCAGTGGTTTCACAAATGATGAAACAAAGTATCCAAAACCGTCGGAGGAAATGACGTTGGAAGATAATCTCCATAATCTCAACGGTAAGGAGCTAACATTTGCTCCGACCACACAATATGCGTATGCCAACACTAACTTTAACATATTGGGGCTTGTCATTGAGGTTGTGTCTGGGCAAAGTTATGAGGAGTTTATGACTGAAAGAATCTTGCAACCATTGGGGCTAAATAACACATATGTTGACTCCACAAAGGCAGAGGAAACTGGAAAAGTTGTAATTGGCCGCAGATTGGCCTTCTTCCAGACGTATCCCTTTGACCTTACCGTACTCAAAGGTGGTATTCCAGCAGGTTATATTATTTCAAATGCAATAGACATGGGGCGCTGGCTTCAAATCCAAATGGGTGCAATTAAGATATCGCCCCAGTTTGAGAGAATTATAGAAAAATCTCATACGCCTAACAAAGCGAGCATTGTTGATGATAACACCTTATATGCCAGTGGTTGGTTTGTTGATGAAAAAAGTGGAGTAGTATACCATTCCGGCGGAACGCCCAGCTTCTCCACACGTGCAGCAATGAACCATGATAAGAAAATTGCCGTTTGTGTGTTAACAAATATAAACTTGTCAGCAAATACCAACTATATCGGCGATAATATTCTAAACATACTGGAAAACAAGCCTGTCACAACGTATCAAAATGATATATGGTATAGCATTGATTCTATTTTTACAGTAGTCACTCTTGCTTGCACGTTTCTTCTTGTGCTTATCTTCATTTTACTTGCTTATGTTATGAGACAGATAAAAAATAAAAGCCGAGAAAAAACAAAGACCTTGGGAAAAAGAATTTTACTAACTGTACTTCCGTTGTTGCTTTTTTTGCTGTCAATTGCAACTATAGTCATTATTCCAATCATTTTCAGCAGTTCTTGGATTGCCATGGGACTTTGGGCACCATACAGCTTGTTTAGTGGTGTAATTGCTTTAACAACTTTTTCGCTCTTATTTTTGTTTGCGGCTATATTGATTAGTAGATACCCAAAGAAAAAACTAAATAGCACCAACAATAGCACTAAATATCCTGAATTTAAAAGAAACAAATAAAATTCAGATAGTAAGCATTTTCTATAGATATAATGAAGATTTATATTCGGAGGTTAATAAAATGGTAATAATGTCATATGGTTTCATTTCTTATAACAATTACCATTTGGACATTTTTTCTATTTCATTTGCTAAAGTTTTTTCTAAATCTACTGCTAATTTTTCATTGTTCATTTTACGTGCGGCCATTGCACCCTTTCGATAAAGGTTATGATGAGCTGAACCTATGACACCTACAAGTCTTTTACATACATACTGGCCTGTGATTCTAGCCTGATCTTCTGGTGGACTTTGCAAAAGGAAATCACACATATCTTCTAGTACAAAACGTCCTAAACCATATTCGAACCAATCAATTTCCATATTCTCCATTAATTTTGTAATAGCCATCCATGCGTTTTCTATATCAGAATATGCAACCAATTTTCTAAGATAATTTTGTAAAGTAGAACAATATTCCTTTTTATTATCACCTTCTGATGATAATTCAACAAGTTGATACAGTGCACGAAGTTCTTCCTTATGATTCCCTAGCTGTGCTTGCCAAAATTTTAAAGTGCTCAAATTATTACTATCCCAATTTTGCTGTTCTTGTTCCCACATTTTTAAAAGGTTTTGGGTTACTTCAGTTTCGCCCATATCATGGGCAAAATTTAAACAGTGCATCATGTTAAATTCTTCCACATTAAGTGGGTATTCAAAGGTTCTTATATCATATCCACAAGCACAATCAAAATTTGCTTTTTTTGCACGTTCAAACAACGTTTTATCTTCTGGGCGACCATATCCTACTAACAAAATGGTTAGAGCCTCCAATGTTGTGCCTATTCCTTGAAAAGAATTAGTTTCCCTATCTTTTAATTCTTCTAAAAACAAATGACGAACAAAAGATTCTACTGTTAGGTCCTTTTTATTGTAAAAGATCAATGTAAGTGCAATATGCAGACGATTTTGGTAATTTTCATCCATTGTACCAAATTCTTTATCTTGTTTCTTCTTATAGTCATAGGAAACAAAGTCTTCTTCAACTATGGCTTTTTCTAGCTGGGATTTGGAAATTTCAATAAGATTATATATTTTTTGTTGATATTCAGTCATGATTTACTCCTTTATTGTGCTTATAGTTGTAGCTATTTCGTAAATAATATATGTATTATGGTGATTGTAAACACTTTAAGAGGCTTTATATCTTTGGTTGAATTTCTGGTAAAAGAAAGCTATTTGGCTCTTGTTTTGGCCAATTTACATACCATTCCATTGAAGTTGTGTGCCGCATTTATCTATCAATACTCGTTACATAAATAATTTCAAAGCCTTGTTTTTCCAGCAGATAAATTAAATCATAGGCTTATTTTATAGTATTGTATTTCCTCTTTATCATTAAGAAAAAACATCTTAGTTATACAAATGCGAATATTCTCCACCACCTATTTAAATTCATCTATTAATACATTTAAGTCAACATATTTTTGATTTAAGCCAATACCTTTTAAACGGCCTCTATTGCAATATTGCCAAATAACAATTTTACCATTTGGTATGGATGGTTTTTTTAGTAAGTCTCTAAACCAGTATTTATAATCTGCAAAATCATTAATTAAGTATGCGTTGTAACTTTCGTAAGTTGTATATATAATTGGTTTAACACCCATTGCTTGCTCCGTTTGTAATAAAAAATCTTTCACCTCGTTAATTATTCTTTTACGTTCATCTTTATTGGTTGTTTCAACAACTTCAAAATCTAAAACAAGAGGCATATCCATTTGAAAATCATGAACCGTTTTGAGAAAGTTATTCGACTGCTTAATTCCCGTAGTTTCTATACTGAAAAAGTGATAGGCACTGATTTTTATACCGTTTTCTTTTGCATTTGTTATATTTGTTTCAAAGTAAGGGTCCTTGTATGTGCTTCCTTCTGTAGCCTTTGCAAAAGCAAATGATATTCCTTGTTCTTTGAACAAAGCCCAATCTATTTCCCCTTGATACCTTGCCACATCAACGCCCTTTTCGTTGTATCCTAATGTGCTAGGTTCAACTGGCCACCATAATCCATTATACACTAAAATTGTTAATATAATTGCAGATAAGATTCCAGTTGAGAAAAAGGTTAATATCTGCAGTTTCGTAGTTTTTATTAACTGCCAAATAAACAGTATTAACATTCCCACAAAATAAGAAAGTATATCTTTGTAATCAAAAGTTGTCCCTATCATAATTTTTGCTAATCTATTGTTTTCCAATCCTAACATAGAAACCAAGTTAAACATTTGCATTGTTTCTATTACAACTGCAAAAAGAAAAACGTAGGCAGGTAACCACTTTATAGTTGTCTTTGAAAAAATATATACAAAAAAATATATCAAAACAACTACAAGCACATCACCCAAATAAGGGCGGATAAATGTATCATGTATGAATTTAGCAATAAAAATCTCTACTAACAAAAGTGAAACAAAAGGCAATAAATATTTTAAGTTTATCTTCATTCGTATTTCCTTTCTTATGATTTTCGGATTTAATTGAACTACTCTTGTATTTATCATAATAATCACCTCAACCAAATCATACTATTTTTACACAGCGATATGGACTGATTTTAGAAAGTACCAAGTTTATGCTTACTCCTATCATCAAGTTAGATTTAATTTATATTAGAAGATTGATTCCCTATAGAGATCAAACATATTAATATTTACTTTAATAAATTCATCTAGCAAGGCTCTATGTCCGTTTTCTTTCATGAAAAGAAATTCTTTCTCAGAAATAGGATTAATCATGAGCCATGTGACGATTTCATTCTCAAATTCAATTGTTCCCAAATCCCCCTTTATACTAAAGGGAGGAATTAAAAGAATATGTTTCATATCAATATTTGGCTGATATACCGAAATAATATCCCTATATATTTCGTAGGGCTGTGCTCTTGTTCTTCTATTCATAATTGCAAAAGCACAAGTGGATAATAATTCAGCAAACCAGTTATTACGAATATCACAAACCCCAACAAATTCAATTCGTATTTCCTTATTATCTGTAGTATATATATTTTCGTAGTTAAAAGTGCCTAATGTTGAATAAGCAGTTAAGCCAGAACATGGACTATCTTTACAATTCAATACATCTACTGAAAATTTTTCATCATTTGCATAATAACGTTCTACTTTCACGTCACCTTTAAATGCTTCCTTAATACGATTTAATACCTTTTCTTTTTGTTCCATGTTGTTTCCTCCCTAGTGCTTCTTTTCTACCTATTATTCAAATTTAATTTGCTATTTTTAGAATTTTATTGTTATCTTTTAATTGTCAATATTCTCATAATAAAATTATACTTAGAAACATTAGAATAATGTAAGCGTCAACTCAAGTACGCCTAGCAAAAAGACACCATATCTGGTATCATCTAATTATGATTCCTGCGGTGTCTTTACATTCCTATATTCTTGAGGTATTCTATCTGACCATGGTAAGAGGTCTTCTATCTTTAAATTCTTTGCTGTTTGGATTTGTTCATACACATATTCTAAATAATATAATGGCTTTAAGTCATTGGCGATGGCTGTTTGCATCATACTATATAGAAGGGCAGAAGAGGATGCTCCATTTGGGCTATTTGAAAAGAGCCAATTTTTTCTTCCGATTACAAACATTTTTATAGATTGTTCCGCTAAATTATTACTTAATTGAATCCGTCCATCCTTTAAAAAGGATCTTAAATATTCTTTCTGATTTTGGGCATAGGTTATCGCCTTACCCAGTAGACTTTGGGGCAAGGTTTTTAAGGTCAACTTTTCTAACCAGCCATAAAATTCGTCCAGTACCTTGGCTGATTCCTTTTGTCGTAGTGTTAATCTTTGCTCATCGCTTAGTTTTTCTTTATCTGCCTTGTGTTCTATGGCAAAGAGTTTTTGTATATAGGATTCTCCTAACTTAGCATCCTGATTACTTTTATTTATGTTCCATGCTTCATGAAACTTTCTTTTGGCATGAACTAGGCAGCCACACAAGGTAACATGTTCCAGTTTCTTATAACCACTGAATCCATCACAATGCAGGTAAGTTCCTTTCCAATCTCTTAGGAAGTTTTTTGCATAATCACCACTTCGTCCAATCTGATAATCAAACAGGATGACTGGGTTTTTGGCAGATTGGGAAGTCCTATATAACCACATATAAGACTTGGCACTACTTTCTCTGCCTGGTTCCTTAAGTACTTCCAGAGTCGTTTCATCAGCATGTAATAATTCATTGGATAAAAGTTCCTTTTTCATAGCCTGTAAGAGAGGGATTAATAGCTGTGCTCCCTTTATGATCCAGTTTGATAGATTTTGTCTAGTTACATGCACTCCTAGACGCTGAAACTCTTGCTCTTGTCTATATAAAGGCAGGGCATTGGCATACTTTTGGTTTATGATATAAGCCAATATACTAGGCGAAACCATACTTTTGGGAATTAATGCCTTTGGACTGTCTGCTTGTCTAATCACCCCTCCGGTTCCTTCCTTATCACAACTTCTACAGCTATAAACGTAGGTGATATGCTCTAGGATACTCACTTGTGCGGGTATTATTTTTAGTTCACGGCGTGTCTCTTTTTTCATATAAGTCAGTATGCTACCACAAGTATCACAGACTCTGTCGGCTTCTTTCAATTTATATTCTATGGTCTCTACAGGAAGGTTCTTTAAATGTTCCCCTCGCTTTGCTTTTCTTCGTTTATGTTCTGGAATCAAGGTTTCCTCTATTGGCTCTGGAGCAATTGGCTGGCGTAATGTTTCTGCTTCATTAAATAAGTCAAAAAGAGACATCTGGTTTTCATCTGCTGATTTCTCAGAAGAACGACCAAATTTCTCTTTTTGACGTAATTTCAATTGCTCAATATACCAATCATTCAACTTCTCTAAAGAAGTAATCTTATCCTCCTGGGTTTTTAATCTGGACTTTAAAGCTTCATTTTCTGCTTGTAATCTTGATAATAAATTCACTTTAAGTCCCCCCTGTTTCCCACTAAATTCTATCATAATTATAGCATATTTTTAACAAAAAAGCTACTAACTTCAAGGATTTCTCCATACTTGTTGGCGTTTTATTTTCTGTCGGATGCCAGGTGCTTTTATGAGATTTTCAAAGTCCTCTAAGGAAATATTCATGGTGGATTCCTCGGATGCTACCTCTGGCCAGACAAAACTTCCTTTTTCTAATCTTTTAAAGTGTATCCAGAATCCATTATCCTCCCAAACTAACAGTTTCACTCGGTTGTGCTGGTTATTACAAAATCCAAACAGAATCTTTTGTGTAGGATCTAGCTGAAAATGATGTTGCACAATTTCACATAAACCATTGATGCTTTTTCTCATATCAGTTTTTCCACAAGCCAGATAGACTGAATAATCCTTGTAATTAAACATCAGATAATTTCACCACCTTAAGTACTTCTTCTAAAAAAGACATGGATATGTGTTCTGTTACTTGTATTTTATAAGAACCTATTTCCAGTATCAGGGGAGTAGATACTGCTGGTGAGGCTATAATAGAAGATACCACAGTTTTCCGCTGATCATTCATAGACTTAAGGGAAATAAAACTAACTTCCTCTTTGTCGCTATTATATACCTGAAACCATCCTAAAAAAGTGGAAAGGGAAATATTCATTTCTTTACACCAAGCAGTTTTTGATTTACCACTAGCAATAAAATCTCTTACCAGAGTTTGCTTTTCCTCTTTTGTCTTAATATTCTTAGCATGCATTATTAAATACCTCCTTGTATAGGGAGTATTATAATGCATCAGATAGATAACTAGTAGGCGCCCTTGAGTTGACGCTTACAGAATAATCAACATAAGGTTTTAATCATCTAAAAGAAATAAAATGAAAACTTAACCATCCTAGACTTGAGGATAAGAGGTATACTAAACAATTGCTCAATGACGGGAAAACGTTCGGTTTGTTATACCCACAAGATAGAAATTTCAAAAAATAGTAATTAAATTATAACAGATATCCGTTATGGATAAAATAAAAGCACCTACCAAAGTAAGTGCCTTATTAATTTAGGTATTTGCGTCATGAATAAACTGCTGTGTCATCTTAGTTATGTGTGAAGCTTGCTTGTCTTTGTATTTAAACAAACTTTTCAAAATCTATTTTAAACTCAATTTCAAAGCTTCTAGTTCTGTCTGTAACTATGTCATATTATTCACTTCCAATAGGCTCCTATGGGATGTTTAACTACTTGTACTCAAATTTTCTATTTGCACTCTTATATAACCATCATTTAAGCTCTACTAAAAGTGCTTCACATATTAATTTTTCTCTTGCATCAAAAAACTCTGCAAATGACTCTAATGATAATGAAACACCATCTGGAATGAAATGCTTTCTTTTATAATCTGCCTGGGCTTCTTTTGGTACATATGTTTCGTACCAGTCTTTGTAGTCCATAGCACCCTTTTCAATATTTGGTATGGACTCAAGGAGTTGGAGGTTACCAATATAATTATAGTTCTCCATACAGTATTCTGCAACTTTACCCACAATTCCACGTTTTTCCAAACGATGTTTAGTAAATGAGGATTTGGGATGTATGTGATCCAGATGGAAATTGTTTCTTAGGTCAGCCCATGGGTAGAGAATTGATATAAGAATTAAGGTATTTCCCTGACTATATTTTGTATAAAGAAGATTACTTACATCTTCCTCCCCAAACAAAAGCGTACGATTGGTACCTTTAAATCTCTGGATTATTTGTTCAAATGGGAACCCATCATCACCATATTGCTTAATAAGGCTTCTGATGGGATTTAATACACCATCAGGTGAAAAACTAAAGACCCTTTTAAGTAAAGCACGAACAAACCACTTCTTAATTTGCACTCGATCAGCAGTTGTTCTGGAACTCACCTCGTAATTATCAGGTAAGCCAATATGCTTTAAATAGTACGCAATAGGAATAATCAAATTATTTGAGGTGATATTCTCTCGGCAAAATCCAAAACTTGAAATCAATCGTACAGCATCGCAGATAGCTTTTGTTATATTATCCCATTCATCCTGTATTTGTATCATATTAGAACGATTAAAGTTATCTACCTTAAAGGAAATATCAGTAAAATCACATAATACTAAGCAGGCTTTCATCACAAAGTCTTTCGATATGTTAAAACCACGACCTATATCATTGATTTCATCTACAACATTATTGATTTCTTCTCGTGCATCAAGCCTATCCCATTGCGAGGATGCGAAAGATAACAATAAATCAGAATAGCTAAGGGGGGTACCACCACTATTTACACGAATAAAAATATTAAGTACCTTTTCTAATTCTTGACTCTTCTCTAGATAATAGCTAATTGTTGGATTTGTATGAATCACACTATGTAATTTAAAGAGTGTACGGTTAGCAAATTTAGATTTATCTTTATCAACCATATAGTTTAAATCATGATCAACCAGATAATCGTTGACATCTCCTTGCTCTTTCATATTTAAAATTTCCCCAACTGGAAACCAATAATGACTTTCATCATTTTCATTTGCTTCTTCTCCAGTCAAAAAATCAAAATCATATTTGCAATCTATTTCATTTGCTTCTTTTAATAAGTTTAGGTAAAGCTTGCGAACAGGGTAGGCTTGTTCGTTATCCCAGCGTTTATTAGGCATTTTGTATGCATATGTACCCATAAGTGCTACATAGATTGATGTGATCCGTTGTTGACCATCCAATATAGCGATGACACTGTTTGATCCATTAAGATTTGCCTTTTCATTATGTCTATTGTGCCGCTGGTGGTAGTTGCGTATAAACTCATAAAATACAAATTCTTTTGACTTTTCTTGTTCTACTTCCCAAAAAAGAAATGAACCAGTGGGATAATCACACATAAGACTATCAAATAATTTTGATATTTGGTCTACATCCCAAACAAATTCACGTTGTATGGAAGGAAGCAAATACTTTTTAGAATGAATGTTGCTGATTACCTCTGCTATAGTTAGTGGGGTTTGAAACGCCATATTAATTTTCTCCTATGTTTCCTATATATTATGAATTGGATTTGTATTTAAGGTGTTAATTCAGTGCTTATATGCTTATATGTATAGTAATACTGTACTAGTTTATCCATCTGATTGAATTGTTAAGCCTAGTATTTAAACTTAAATTCTATCGACATAAAAATATAATTGACCATAAACGAATTCATATGTGGATTCTGTACCAGTAACAATTATTATAAGATTTAGTTTTGAAGTCTAAATTATAGTCATAAAATAGCTATATTTCACGAATTCTAAAGTTGCAATATAAGCATAATGGGCAATTCAAACTCTTGTAAAAAATTCTACTAATATGGATAATGTGTCATTACAATTTAACGGATAAATTGGAATTTATAAAAATAATAGCGGTTTCTCTATAAACAATAATTTAACACTATCAACTTAATCAAAATCTATCCATTCAATGGTTCTGCCAACTTTCTACAACTAAACCATAATAATAATCAGCTAATCGACTTAAACAATCGTTAATATCTCTAAAAACAACAATAAAGTTTTCTAAGTCGACAACCACATTTTCATATGTTTTTAGATAGAAATGGTATTCATTATGATTATTTAAAGGATATCTGCTAAAGTCAATATTATGAAACGCATTATTTATATCATCGTCCATGATTGTTTTCGAAAGTTCGTCAAGGTACGATTCCAAGTTTTTAATCATATGATTAAACTCTGTTTCCCCACACCCTACTCCAAAACCAAATTCCTTTATCTTTTGTTTCGTTGTAAGCCAAATTCCTCTTATATCATGATTTTCCTTGAAAGTAGCTTTGTAACCAAGCAAAAGGTTTAAACTCCAACAGATTGATTTTTCATATAACTCTATTGCATGATTTACCGAAAATATCATAGGAAATATAATTGCATCTGCTTTTTTATCATGGTTATCATTTAAACAACACTCTGCTAACAAGATCGAACTTTCAAAATATCCATCGGCAATGACATTCATATTGTGAATTGGCTCATGATTATTCGTTCTCCAATTCATGTATGCATTTTTATTAATATCAATATTATAGCTGAACATTTTCTTCATTTTTCGTATTTCCTTTCATATTTATAATGACTCTGATACAATTATCTAATCTATAAATTGTAATCTAATTGGTTCTTATTGTATGTATAACTCGAAGTCTGCATATGCTATAAAATGTCTGTCCAATATCCATATTTCGTCTTGGAAAACATAACTTTAGATGGAAATAAGTTCTCGCCCATATTGGCGAAGCCGACTAAAGTCATCGCCCAATCTGCTAACTCCATTGGAAGCCGATAGCATTTTGCCATGTTTGATTCCGTGATCGTTATTAAAGGAATCATTTCTCTGCTAAAACCAACCGCCAAAACATCACAGATGCGCAACGCACTTTCAATTTTAAATATCGGTTGTTTGTTGATGTCAAAATAAACTTTTGCACCTCTTTGATTTAGAAAGTATTCCTTTAAAGTATCCCCCACAGGGTCAATTGACAGCTTGTGTCTCATTTGTTCATAGTAGTTGGACAAACTTTTACAAGCAAGAGCATTAAAATACTCGCCCTGCATATCAATGTCAGGTTTTATTGATTCTGCTGACTCAAAATGAATCATGAATCCTAAGAAAGCAATAAGCACAATTAAGTCGTCTGAGTATGTTCCGGCAAATACTTTGTACCAAGCCATGTTTAGATTGACCACCACATCATGCATTTTCTTGTAAAGGCTAAGCTGCCTTTCGTTAATCACAAGCCAACTTTCATCAAAAAGCTTTTTGTGAACTTGCTCTAATGAAGAAGTGTATTTGAGATTGTTGTGCAGAGCTTTTAGCAGTTTCGAAATAACACCTGCCAACATATCTGCCATACGAATTCCAAAGAAGTCCAAAGAGTCTGCTTCTGTCACGGCACGGATACCTACCCTCTCCGCTGCTTTTGACGTATTTCCTTTATCACCTTCCTTGTCAATGGTTAGTAAATAGTTATCTATTGAGAATTCGGCAAGATATTTCTTAAAGCCTATGAACACAATGTCGTAATTCCAATCTATTGTTCTAATTGCAGATACATCATTTAAAAGCTGAAGTATCTGAGTGAATTGCTCATTTTCCTTTTGCTTCAATAATTCGTTTGCCTTATTTTTTTCGATTTGAGACGCAAAGAATTTTTTCAACAGAACAACAAGATTGGCGGTATCTTCATGCAGAACATCGATTATGTCTTTCGGCTGATACAAGATAATTGCTTTTATAATAGAATATTTCATTGCGTCTATATCTACAAAAAAGCTGTTTTTATATCCTTCAAATAATTGTCTGATAACATATTCTATTTTGCTTGTAACGGAAAAATAAATGAGTATCTTCTCATCAAACAAGGATAAAAAATCCTCCAAAAAGGAAATATTCGAATCATTCAAAGAGGCAAATCCGTTCCTTAATTGTCCTAGCTTGATTGTCGTGCTTTTCAATTCGCCATTCGATTTCCTGACGTCATACTTTTCTTCGAAGGCAGTATAAAGTGCAGATAATCCTACCTCGCTGTCAGTGTGCCAACCAACAACAACAGCAACGAAGTTGTCATAATAGTTATCTGCCGTTATTGTCTTGCGGTTTATCTTCCTGCTATGCTCAGACTCGTCGTAGTAAAAATTATATTTACTCATCAGCTAACTCCTTTGGCAAATCATCATTTAACATCGGTGATGTCAACTATGGACAGTTTACCGAACATCAAGTAGGGCAAAACTAATCAAAATCTGCCGTTTCCGATAGCTTTCAATGTGGTTTCATTTGAATTATACTAGGATATTGAGGATGCATTTTAATACGCATTATAGCCAAAATTATTTCCTAGTCGAGATTCCCATTATCTATGTTACATGTCTGCTTCCGATCTTAATTGTCAATACTCCATTAAAAAGGTAAAAAGGAGTATGCATATGCAATCAGATAAAACTTGTCCTATCGTAGAACAATATCTAGCGTATCTTGTCACAATCAAAGACCGTAGCAAAAATACTATATTGGAGTACCGCTTGGACATTCTGCAATTCTTCCGTTTTATTGCAAGATGCAGAAGCATAGAATGTCCAGATTTCCAATTTGCAAATATTGAGTTTATCCAATCTATTCAACTTGGAGACATGTACGCCTTTCTTGCTTATTGTCAGGATATGCGGCATTCTTCACTTGGAACTCGGGCTAAAAAGATTGTTTCCATCCGCCAGTTTTGGAAGTATCTAAAAACAAAGGCGCATCTTATTGATAACAATATTGGCGAAGAATTGGAGACTCCCAAACAACCCAAACGCATAGTCAGATATCTTACTCTTGAAGAATCTGTTCGACTTCTTATTGCCACAAGTTCAAGTTCGGCACGGGATCATTGTATCATTACAATCTTTTTAAACTGCGCACTACGATTGTCGGAGTTAGCCGCGCTCCTTATTACCCTTTTCCAATAACTAATATTATATCAGTTATTGGAAAGGGTAATAAGGAGCGTAAGATATACACGACTCCGGCTGTTAAACAGGCATTAACGCAATGTCTTTCAGTTCGTCGCTCACTCACTGTCAACACAAATGCTTTATTTATCTCTCATAATAAATCCCGTCTGACAACACGCTCAATCCAAAATGTTGTGAAAAAACATATAGTGGCATCTAGTATTAACCCTGAAGGGTTATCCACTCATAAATTACGTCATACCGCAGCTACTCTCATATATAAATATGGTCGAGTGGATATTCGCTCCCTGCAACAGATTCTCGGTCATGAGAGCATTGCAACAACAGAAATATATACGCATGTAGATGACAGTCAATTACAAGCCGCCGTCAATGCAAATCCATTAGCCATGATGTTCAGCTGAGCATCGTGGCTTTCTAAATATAATTGGCAGTTCTATTATGATATAATCTTAGATAGAAAAGTCATGGTATTTTTTTGTTTCATAGTCGTACAAAGAAACTGAATTTCCATTTATTTTACCCTCATAATGTTTTTTGCTTCCATAATCATAACCCGAAAAAGAATTATTGCTTAATTTTAAATCAATATGTTTTTTCAAACCATAATCATACAAAGAGTATTGATTTTGCGATGATAGCAAACCAATTATATAGCATTTTCTATTATAGTCATAAACATTAACACCATTTTGATTAGCCTCACCGGAAACACTTACGTGCTTTTTTTCTTCATATGAGTATATGCTTGAGACATTTTTGTTAGAAATCAGCATAAATGCAATTACAGATATTGTTACACGTTGCTCTTTTGTCATTTAATATCCCCCTAGAAACTAATGATAACAATACATATTCTAAATATATTTTATTTCCCATTATTGCTAACTTCTCCTGTTCGTTGCAAAAATAACTGGAAGGTAATGATAATGTTACTACTTTCTATATAAACCATTTGGCTATTTCGGTTGCCGTGCCTTCTTTTCCTTTTTGAATCTTTGATAGCAATTTGCTAATTTGGATTTCAAGTTTTCCGATATTGGTAGCGAGGAATCCATCCATTTTTACATCGCTTAATTCATATACTCTACCATCTTTTAGCTGTTGTAGTATGTAACCTATTTCATTTAACTCATGACTGTATTCTTCTTTAATACTATAATTTAGTTTTTCCATAATAAAATTCTCCTTATTTCAGTTTCCTTAAAGGCAACAAAATAGATTAAATAAATCATTTTGTTGCTTGTATGATGCGTTCTGCAAGAGCAATAAATGTTGTGTTGAAATCATCCCGATTTTTTTTCATGTTTTCCCATACACTTCCTGATTTCTGAACTTGCTCTTGTGTCAGCAAAAATACTGGGGTGTTATTCATCTGAGATTGAGCAATTAAACTATTAAAATCAGCAATATTTATAAGACTGTATCTCTCTTTATCACTGCATTCTTTTCCCTGAATGATCATGTTATTTTCATACAGTACTGGAACTAATTTCTTCTCAACAAGATTATTTATATCATCAATCCATTCTGAAAAAGCTTTTACTGGCGAGCCATTTCTTGGACGGTATCTTTGTTGAATTGTGCCAATAAATTTTGGATATGATTCACTCATTTTATAAGTGGCGTTTTTAAAGACTTCACTTTCTTTTAACTTACGATATGTACTGTTCCATCTTGGAAACACTTTAGTCAAGGATTCTATAGCCATATAGCAAAAATAATCTGGTGCACACGGCAAAATAAAATAATCACTTTCCATTAAGATGTTGGCATTCGTGGCTGAAATACTCGGACTCATGTCAATTAAAATATAATCCAAACTAAGTTCTGTTGCAGTTAACTGAAGGACGTTTCTTAATGCACCAGGCACATTTTGAAATAGAGCCAAAGAACCTGTTAGATTTTCAGCAATACTGTATGTAGCATCATATTCGGAATATTCAATATGACCAGGTAATAAAAACAAATTAGTATTTTCTTCGAATTCATAACAATTTGCTGCCTTTAATGGCTCTGGTTTTCCGTCAAAAACAGGAGATAAGGAATCTTTAATATTATATTTATTATTCTCATAAAATTTTATAAGTTTATCTTCTTTATCTGCATTTAAACATAGTCCCGTTAAATTACATTGTGGGTCAGTGTCTACAATTAAAGTTTTATATCCCATTTCCGCTAATTTCCATCCAAGATTGAATGTTGTTGTTGTCTTGCTTACTCCCCCTTTATTATTGAACAATGCAATAGTTTTAGCCATAATTATCTCTCCTTTATCATGTTTTTTAATGATTATAATATTTCCCAAACTTCCCATTATTGCTACTATGTTTTTGCTCGGTTTAAGCATAATAAGCAGTTTGTATTTTGCGGTAGTTACCAATATTCAAACTGCCCTTAAAGCTCTTTTGTATAATCTTTAAAACATTTTGCATTTGGAAATATAAGTTTGAAGTTTACCACTTCATCCTGCCTTAATACTTTTAAACAAGCAATTGAGTTCTTCGCACGTGAGCAAGCTACATATATAAGTTTTTGAGAGTTTTCTCGTTTTTTTTGTTTTGTAGCGTCATGGGGCGAATAGATTAAAGAAAAATCATACTCATTCCAGAAAAATTCCTCCATTACTACTATTATTGAAGAGATACTTGAACCTTTTGTCTTGTGCATTGTAATGTAGTTTGTTTCTTCATTTAAATAGTCGTAATATCTCAAAGCCTGCGAAAACTTAATTTCTGTTGAAAAAATTGAATTAACGAACCTTTCTTCTCTATACTGATACTCTAAGCTTTCAAATTCTTCTTCGCTTCTTACTTCCATGCAATCTTTTATTCTCGCAAAAGTGTTTTTACCATCAATATAAAACTTTTTAAACAACTTATACTGTTCGTTTTTTTCTAAACTTTTTAAAAACTCATTGTTTCTTGCAATAGTTTTTCTAAAAGTCTCAGTTTCTTTTATTAGTTTTTTATCCTTAGCATACACTATTGCTTGACTAATGGATAGATCTGCACATTTCATAAGATGTTCCATGTTCGCTTTTAAAGTTATCTTATCTTGCCCTTTGCTAATTACAAAACCACCGGTACGTATTTGTTTTATTAATGGATTATAGTTTTTGGTTTTATATAGATAACAAAGCTCACATATATCTAAAGCTTGTATTAACTTTAGATAGTTTTCGATTCGATCACTTACATCAACAAATCTTTCATCAAAAACCTTATACAAATAATCGAAATTATTTTTTTTAGAAATTGACTTGTTTGTAAGCATTAATATTTTCGGATTTTCCATAATAGTTTGAGCATACTGCATAAGCTCATCTACTTTTGACTGATATTCCTGCTTATCTTCTAGAGAACTAAATGTATTTGGTTTTAACTTACAAATCGAATAAAGAACTGATGTTTCGCCATGCCTATCATCTTCAGTTTCAATAGTGCCGTCTGGCAATAATTTAAAGGCTACTTCTTGCTCAATTGCATCTAACCTAAGAGGATTAATTAATTTTAATACTTCGTAAGAACACCGATAATTATCTGGTTTTTCAACTTCAAATAACGTTTCGTCATTAATAAGTGCTTTTACATTTCCTATACCATCTTTGTAGATCGCTTGCATGCTATCACCAAACAATGTAATTGTAAGTTTTGATTCATCAGCAATAGATACTAAATCTTTAACGACATCTTCATTTGAATCTTGGTATTCATCAATAAATACGTAATCATAATTATCTCTAATCATCTTTCTAAGAATGCAATACTTTTTAAACAATAAATGAAATATTTCAAGCAAGCCGTCATGCCCAAAAGTCACATCTTTATAGCTATTAAAGACTGTTTCATTATATTCAATTTTAGTATAATCACACTCATTAATATAGTTCTGTATTTCTATATTAAGCTCACGAATCTCACAATTTATTGCGTCATTATAAACTTCTGGAGTCTTGTCGTACTCTCTTTTTCCAGCAGGTTTAGATATTGTTTCTTTTCTTAAATCAAATAGTTTGGCAGCGTATTTTTCATATATGTTTTTATATCGTTCGTGCTCTGATTTTTTGTATTCAGCTTCGCACAATTCTTCAGCTTTTTCGAGCCTAATCATTTCTTTTATAGTAAAAATATCTGCTATTACAATTTTTATATTTTTTCTATAATCTTTTATAAGATTATTGATAAAAGAATGTATGGTTGAAATAACAAATCCTTCTCCTACACGACTTGCGATTTCATCAACAGCAACATTTGTGTGGGTGATGCATACCACTTTCGCAGTTGGATCAGTTTGCTTTATAAATAGTAATAGTTCTTTTAAAGTTTCTGTTTTACCGCTTCCAGCTCCACCTTGAAGAACAAAATTGTTTTTTAATAATATATGTTGCTTGCATTTTTCAACAGGAGTTAATTGTTTTGTTTCTGTAGCCATTCTATTCCCTCCGCTATATAATTAGGTGTTTTCCAAACAACATTTTTAGTGTGCGATAAAAATAGTAAGGAAGATGCAAAATCAGATTTTTTATTTATAATACTTTTTGTTAGATTATACATATTTGTTTCAATTTTTATATCGTCAGCATTTTTTATTCCCCATAAGGAATCAGCGTGTTCTTTTATTAGTTCAAGATTAAGAGATATAAAAGAATCTTCAAAACTTCTTGCATAATACCCGTTTTCTTTTTCTTGATAAGCAACACAAACCGGAATACAATTGGTGCTTAGTTCATGTGATAGTAATTTTTTATACCATTCAGGATAATCAATTGCATTAACATTTGGCGCATCATAATAATAGTTTATAGTTGCATTACTTGTATAACACGAGGTATCAGCTTCAACATCAATTGCTTTGTAATAAGTTTTTTTATTTTCTGTTATTTTTTCAGCAGTATCAATGTCTGTTATTATTAAGGAAGGTATATTTAATAATTCTAAAAAATATCTAAAAGCCTTTGCGTTAGCTCCAACCTGTAGTATCGTTAAATTTTGTGATGCTAATGGAATATAATTTGTTTTATAACTTGGATCAGCCTTTCGTTTTTCCTCATCTTCCTTTTTCTTTGTATCATCATGTAATGAAATAAAGTTATTAATTAAAATGTTTTCAGATATACCTTCTATAAATATTACTTTGTCCGAAAAAAATAATTCAGCAGATTCAATAGATAAATATTGTTGCAAGAAAAGAAACAGGTCAGGTTCTTTACTGTATTTATTCGCTAACTTCTTATAAAAATTTATTATTTCAATGTTACTATTTTCCTCTTTCTTCTTGCTAAGCATATAGCGAATATTAGAGAAAGGGTGTTTTGCAACAATATGAGGCGAATGTGTAGAGATGATAGTTAGAAATCCTTGATTTTCACCTAAGATGCTACTAATCTTTCTTGCAAAAATATATTGTAATTGAGGATGGGTGTGTGCTTCTGGTTCTTCAATAAACAGAATCTTTATGTCTTTATTTTTTTGTTGTAAACTGGACTTTTTCATTTCAATGTCAAGCAAAAGATATAGTACATTCATGTGCCCTAAACCATTTAAGTATTCTGGTAGATATTTTGATGTATCGCCATATATAACTTCTGAAGAATCACTTAATATTTCATTTGCTTTAAGATTGGAAATAACCTTTAACCCTTGCATACCTAAAAAATCGTTTGCATTTTTCAAAAAACTATCAAAAAAATCTTCGTATGTGGTGGTGAGCGAAGCATCCATTTTTTCAATTTCTTGGTTGATTTTTTCAAATTTATCTCTTTGATACACTGTGGCGTTATTAAAAAACGATGTTGTTAAGCCCGACAAAACCTTAGTTCCTCTTTTTTCCTCGGAACTTGATACACTTCTTTTTGCGTGAATAATCTCAAAATCAATTAGCTTATCAATGTCCTTGAAATCTTTTTTAATCAGCTTATATCTGTTTTCAGTTTCTAAATCTTTAGTACTGTCAAAAGTGTAAACATTTTTAATCAAAAATTCTTTAAGATATTTTGATATATATTTTTCTTTTGTGATATTTCCTGATTTAGCAAGTGCTTCAAGTAACTTATCTTTATCAATTGAGCATTCAAATAATATGTTCACATCCAGTCTATCGGGGTCAAGGTCAACAATAAACTCTGAAAGATTACTCAAATTATCGGATGGCTCATATTTTATATTTAATATGAGCTGAATCGCAAGCTTCGAAACATCTGTATCGGCATCTATTTTAAGTATTTTTTCTCTGAGACTAATGGAAAAATCATTAAAATCAAAACTAAGTTTGTGAAGAAATTTTTCAAACAAAACCATAAATGATGTCTTTCCTGTATTGTTACGACCAATCATTAAACATAGGTTTCGATTGAAATCAAATATTGAGTCTGACAATATCCTGAAATTACGAATTTGTATATTGTTTATTACCATAATTATCTCCTTGTCTGCATTCTTAATCTGGATACTTTTTTTTAAAACATGAGCCAACTTCCAATTATTGCTATATTGAGTAGTTGCTATAATTTAAGACGCACTTATCAATTATTTTTAATGATATATGTAGCCTAACAACTAATCAATGCTAATTACTTCACCATATAGTACTACAGTATCATTTTCTGAAATGTGAATTGGCGGATAAATTGTGTTTATAGAGACTAAATAAGTGGCATTGTCCTTATAACTTATCTTTTTGCAGTATACTTCACCATTATGGTAAAAAGCACCTATCTTGCCATCACAAAGTGTATCGCATTTCTTTATAAGTACTACACTTCCGTTAGGAAAGTTCGGTTCCATACTGTCCCCTGAAATTTTTAAAGCAAAATCGCAATTTTGGCTTTCAGTTTCATATTCAACATAAGGAATTTCACCATCAAAAATATCATGACCAGTACCAGCCGAAAGTGGCAAATCATACAGTTTAATATTTCTTACCATAGGAATGTCTAGAGAAGTGTCAACAAACTCAAAAGACGCATTGGTTGGAATATCTTTTCCCCACATTTCAATGCTTTCGATAGCATGTGAATGAGTCTTCAAATGTGCCTTAACATGATCTGAGTTCAAAAAATACATGAAGCAAAGTATATCTTTTGCTGTTCGTTTCTTCTCCTCATCTGAAATGAAATTATAGAAGTTGACGTTATCATGCAAATTGTATATCTGCTCTTCGTAATGACTTTCATTATGTAAGACTAAGCGATACATCAAATTTTCAAAGTAAATAGAATGTTCTCCAAGCGTGTTTAACACGCTAATATCGCATGAAACATCTTGAATACTCTTTCTGTAAGTAAATGTCGAAAATGCTTCTAATGCACGACGCATAGTATTACCAATTGTGATATTATTCTCATCAACAACGCCATAAGCATAGTCATATGTCATTCCCAATAATTCACTATACTCACTTCGTGATTTTATGAACGGTTTTAGTTTTTTACCGAACAATTCAAATGCCGAATAAGTCGTTGCATTTTTTTTTGCATTACCTTTTGTTGCATTGCAAATCTCATCAACAGCTTTTCTAAGATCAAATAACGTTGCAAGATCGTGCGATAGCATTAGTACTTTACTATAATTGTTTCCCCTGATGATTCTACTAATCTGATACCGCAAGAATGACATAATACCAACTTTATTTTCAAAGTCAAAGCTGGAAATGGGGTCATCAATTATTACCAATTTTTCGTTCTGATATACCTTTGATATTTCTTGATTTTCCATAATTTGTGTAAAAAAATAACATAGAGCAATTATATTACGCTCACCTAAAGATATATTTTTCGGTCGCACATCTTGTCCGTTTGATTTCAAATAATATTTATCATTTCGAAGTGCAATAGAAAGCCTATTGTGAGTAAAAAATACATAATCTAATGCATTATTTATGGTATTAATTGCTAATCCAGTGTTAGATTTTTCAAGTTTTAAATTATTAAGATTTTCTGATATATCATTAAACACGCTCTGCTTTTTATCTAATTTATCTTTTTGATCTTTATGAGATATTAATTGATTTTGATAATCTTTAAAAATCTGTAAAATTTGATGATGAGCTATTAATTTATTAATGTTAAGTAGCTCTTTCTGCAGAGATTTACTTCTGCTTATAGCATCGTTAAACTCCTTGCGCTTATCTTCTAATTGTCTCAAAAGTATATTAAGAAATTCTATACTTTGTTCAAGCCCTATTACATCACATCTTATCGCTGTGTATGTATTTAGAGCTTTATTATTAATAACTTCTTGATATTGATTAATCAGATTAGTGCAAATGCTTACTTGCGATATTATTTTCTGAGTTAGTTCGGAATTAAGAGAGGAATACTGCATGTAGTCTGCTACTATTTGCGGAAACTTAATATCTCCCAATTCCTTTTTATGATACTCAACATCTTTGTTTAATACTCGATTTATACTCTCAATTAGATTCTGCTTATATTCTTCTTCTATCGTCTGATAGCAATATGGACAATTTTTTATTTGAGAATTGCCAAAGTCCTTGCGAGCTGCCTCTAAATTAAATTGTTGACCCTTTTCAATAGCAGAAAGTATCAGTTTTTCTCTTTCTGTTAATGTTGGTGTCTCAATTTGTTTTGCTAATAACTCACAAATAGTCTTTTCTATTCCAACTATATAACCTATTTGCTTAATTTCATTAGGGTAGGTGGTCTCTGCGGTTGTAACTTTATCCAAAAGTTCATTAATTTCATTATATTGTTTTTTCAGCTCAGTTGTATTTAGCGATGTTGATAATGCACATATTTCACTAATCACTTCATTAGTTACCGAAGTATTTCTACGGTTTCCTTTAATTTTTGAATCTGTCTCAGCCCACCCACCTGACTGTTTTAATATTTGCCCAATTCGTTCCCAATGATATGAAGGGCATAGTGGATTTTGAGGTTGATTATATTGCTCAAAGCTTGTTCCCTGAACTTCCAAATCCGCTATGGCATCCTTTGCAAGTTTTTCATATCTATTAATTTCTGTTTGCAAATCAACCTGTCCGCCAAGTAAAACTATAGTACCCAATCCATCTTCCTCAGTTTTTACATTATAATCAATATAATGTTCATTAAACACGAAAACATTCTTGACTGGGGTAGTGATTTGAATTGTATTTAGACTTTCATCCAAAAGCAAAGCCAAAATGTCTGAATCTACATCTTGCGTATACATTGAATGAAATCCTTCTGAAATTGTGCTTTTTCCACTACCATTTTTTCCATATACAATAGAAATTCTATCACTATCTTTCGGATAGAATTTAAGTTTAGTGGGTTCCTTAAAACATCTCCCCTGAATAGATAGGCCTCTTATTTTCTCTATCATAAGCTTTGTCTCCTTGTAACTTTTATCGTTAAGAATCTTTTCCGCAATTTCACAGGTTACTCATTGGATTACAAGCCAGTCTCGCTTAATTGCATATTATAGCCAAAACCAGCTTTAAAATTAACTGCCCATTCTTGCTACAATATAAAATACAAACTGAATTCATCGTTCTTTTTTCAGATAAACCATATCAACCAGTTGTTTTCCATCTTCAAACATTGGGTGATCATAATTATCTATAAAAAAGTTCTTTATTCTGTGAGATTCTATAAAACCACAGGTATTATAAAAAGAAAGGATTGAATGACAGTCACCAGTTCCGACAAACAGAACATTGCAGTCTGAATAATGGGCAAACAGAAATTCTATAAGGCTTCTTCCATAGCCTTTTCGTTGACAATCAGGCAAAACAGCAATATTTTTAAGCTCATATACGCCATCAGATTCTTTGATTATTACGCACTCAGCTTTTATTCCATTATCATCCAAAACAAACATTTCGCCATTATCAAGGTATTTATCTATCATGTTTTCCTGTTCATCAGCCAATAAAAGAAAATCAATATATTCTTTTTTCGCACCTAAAACTTTATTTATTTTCACTAATTATCTCCTTTACAGATACTAATTTGTGTTGCACTTTACGTAATATTAATAATATAAATTGTAAATATTTTAGTTTTATTATTTCAAAATTTCATATGTCTAGATTATACAACAATTATTTACTCATTTCTACTCATTATTACAAAACAATTCTTTTATTTCCATTATTTATAATGATAAACATCCATATACTCTTCATTTTCTTATAGTCAGATAAACATTATACAATATTTCTGCATTTCCATAATTTTCATAAAGAAATCTGATGACTTTTTCTTTTGCTGGAAGGTCACAAATAAATTCTAGATAAAAAGACGGTTTAAGATTATATGCTATACTGTCTGTATGATACTATAAATAATTGTGGATGAGCCTGCACTATATGTAGTTTCAAGGAAGAGATAGTTTCTCTTCCTTGAAACATTTTTATATCAATCTTACAAGATCACCAAATATCTTTATTGAACCAAATTTGTTCTAATGTGTCCCATCTTTATCCGATTTTGTCAAGACAAAGACAAAAATAATTCATATTAAAAAGAAGAATCACAATTACAGATGTGATTCTTCTTTGGATAACACAAATTAACGAATTTAATTGTAAATTTACTAGGTTATTGTCAGTAAGTTGCTTAAATTATTATTTTCTGTTCTTTCGGGTAGTGATTTTAAATATTCATTACCATTATTAGTTTCTACACCAACTCTGTCAATACCACCTTGTTTTACCAGTGTAATGCCATCTTATTTATCTAAAAAATGCCATTGGAAGAATTCATTCCCAACAATTTAACAACTATCTTATACTAACAATTTAATTTCTCTAACATTAAAATCTCAGATAAAGATTGCATAGAAAACTTAATGCGCTATTTTCCTCATTCACCTTGTGGTTCCTCGCTTTTATTGTTTGTATTTCTACCTTTTTTAATCCCATTATCTTTTGGTTTTTCAACACTTGGTTCACTTTTTTGTTGATTTTTTTGTGGCATCATTTATCCCTCCATTTTTGGTTTTCTAAAACTGATATACTACCAGTTATCTACTGATTTTAATATTATGTGTTTCGTATGGGATTTTATCCGTTTTTTGCTTTGTCTAATATTTCAAATATCAACTTGATATCTCCTATTTCTTTTTCTGGAGATGAAACAATAGTGATACCTTTGGTCATGGCGTTATAATAGTTCTCAAGTTCATAAATATAACCTTGGTTTTTCTTGAATTTCCTTTTTTCCGATTTACCATCTATTGTGGTTACTATAACATTTTCAGAATCCTTGCTTTCAAGATAAATCTCCCCTTGAGTACAAATGATTCTAAATCCAATGTTTGATTTTGTTAGTTCTTTGTTGTCAGTAAAAAACCCATAGTGCCCTGTTACTGTGCTATTAAAACTCAGCAATGTATTGATTGTAATAAATGGGCAATAATCGTTATTACTAGGTTTTCCAATGGAATATACTTTGTTTACATCTCCAAATAAAAAACGCATTCTTGCTATATCGTGGATTCCACCATCAAGAAAAATACCGCCCTCAAAAGTTGGGTGCTGTCTCCATTCTTTTCTACCAAAATCTTTACCTAACATATCGTTTTTGAAATCGCAAGCAGTATTGAGAATAAAATATAAAGGCTCTCCAACAACCCTTTGTGTGAGCAAATCCTTTATAATAATACTTTCTTCATCATATCTAATATTTTCAGCCACAAGCACTGTGACATTCTTATCTTTAGCAAGATTTATTAACTCTTGTGCGGCGGAAACGGTTGACGCAAAGGGCTTTTCGGCAATTATATTTTTTCCTGCTAATATACAATCTTTGGCTACTTCATAGTTTTCGCTTATAGGCACTAAAATATCCACAACATCAATGTCTGTTCGCTCTAACATTTTTCGATAATCATTGTATACATTTTCTTTAGATAAATTTATTTTCTCTGCAAATGTGTTTGCTTTTTCAATGGTTTTATTGCAAATGGAAACAATCTCAAATTTGTCCTTTAATTGCTTGAGTGCTGGGTAATGCAGTTTTTCCCATGCTAGACCTGTTCCAATTACAGCCAATCTTATTTTTTTCATTTATACTCACTCACTTTTCTGCAAAATATATTGATGTTTTCTTTTTCCGTCTTCTCATTGACATTTAGCCGCCCTAAACGGTCGCTTAAACCCAGTAGTGCAACATCGTTAATATCTGTGTGAAGTTTCATTCCTTTCATATCAGCATAGGGCATATTTTTAACAACAAACAGAATCTGCATATGATACCGAACCAAGTAGGACACCTTTTCGATGAAATCTGTATCATCTGTAAAATACTCCAAAAACTCTATAGACATCTTTTTCCCCACAATATCATGATCATAAGCAGTAATCTTCCCATTTCGAACTTTGGTTGTAACTAATTTACCTATATCATGTAATAATGCTGCCCACATAAATGCACGTTTGTTGCTGCTTTTTTCCTTGTATTTACTGGCTTCATCAATCACAAGCATAGTGTGGGTGAATACATCTCCCTCTGGATGATATATTTTCGATTGCTCGACATCTTTAAGTTTAGAAATCATTGTAAAAGGCTCCGCTTTATAAAATAAGGAATTGTCAATGCTTTTAATAAAAGTTGATGGTTTATCGTCATTTAATAAATGGTCGTCTATTGTGTTAAATAAATCTTGTTTCGGTATGTGACTGATATTCATTGTTTTAAAAACCTCCTTTTCGTTAGTATTCTGTTTTATCGTTTTTTTATGTAAATTCAATTTAAAAGAAGAACCACATTGTTATCATGCGATTCTTCTACATTTTAGAGCTTATTTATTGTCGGAACTCAAGGCAAGCTCGTACCATTTGTTCTTTTGTAAAATATTTGAGTCCATATGTGAAATAATATAGCCCAGTTGTGCCCAAATCATCTAAATGTAACTGATTTTTAAATTAAGTTTTACTATGTGTCTATGCAGTAGTCCAATACTGAAAATCAATATATTCAGTATCAGTTTCTATCAGATAATTTGAAAAGTTCCAAGCGTCAATCATTCCATATCGCACAATTGTTCGTATAGAAGATTTAAGTGCTGGTTCTGCAATTCGCTCAGCAATGGGTAACCAATCGCTTCGGAATTCTTTTTCAGTCACCAGTTTATAGGCTACCTTCGTATCTTCTTTTCTTAGATCCAGATATTCGGGTATCCAGATTGTCCTTAATAAGGTGTTCCATTCAGGCTGATTAAAATCGTTATACGGAGGTTTATCTTTTGCCCATCCTTGTGAATCATACATATCATGAATGAGCATAAGTGGAAAAGACCCACCCATGGACGACAAATATAATTTAGAAACAGCACAAAAATATGCCCCTTGCTCACTGCCATCCCCGCTAGAAACACTCTCATAGCGTATAATATCTCTATATTTCTGCAAATCTATATTAGAGGCTCGTTCAGACAACAAGTCTACATTTGTAAAAAGCTTTACTAACTCATCCAGATTAATCAACTCCTCTAGTTTCTATAGTATTAGGTATACTACTATAATTAATAATTATCTAATAGTTGCCATTCTTATGAGCAATAAAGATTACAATGTCATAAGTGTTTTTTACCCCAGTTATAATTGTTCAATACATACACCCCTCCTTTACAAATTATTAGTCATTAAGTAGAAGTTGTGTAAAGATATATTTGTCATTTGTTTCTCCCAAAAATAATCTGTCATACATATATGATTCTTTATTTAAGGAAATAAAATTTGCTTTTTGTATTTCGTTTAAAATAAAATCCCTTTCTTGTTCTGAGCCTTGACAAGCTTTTAACCAACCATTTGTTTGTTTTTTATAGTTTTCATTTGTTATTCTATGTGGGTCAACATAGTTAACAATACCATCTCCGCAAATTATTGGATTCATAAAATCAATTTCATTCAACCAACTGTAGTCACCATCACTCCACTGACTTTGATCTGACACATCTTGATTATGCTTAATCCAATCTTCGTAAATAAATAGACTCCTTACAGAAAAAAAAGCAAAAGCCTCTCTAAAGTCATTGAAGATTATTTTCTCTGCTGATATAAATAATGTTGTCATTGTAGGAAATATGAGGTTAGCATAAATTGTGTGACACTTATAATCTTTTAAACCTATCTCTCGTACTATTGAGTCAAATTTGTTTCTATTGCTCCACATATCATCATGTTCATCAATCATAATCATTAGCCTCATACACATAATATAAATTGCACTAGATTGCTGTCATTGTGGTTTGAAAACCTAAAATTATGTGCTATTTTTTTCGTTTTTCTATTGTAAGAACTATAATATTCTGCCACATTTTCATCAAGATTTAATAATATATTTTCCGTATTTTAGGTAATCAAGTCCACATTCTTCAAATCCATGCTTACTGTACTATCCAAATACCATTTTTTGATATCTGCATCAGCCTCATAAATCATTTTACAATCTTTTAAGAAAATATAAAATGCTCAAAATTGTCAGTGTAGCGGTTTGAAATCAAGTAATTATGTGCTATTTTTTTTCTATTGTAACACTTCTAATTCTTCTGGTAAACCTTTAAAATTAAGGCTCAAACTATTTTAAACCATATCATACATTATAATAAATGAAGAAATATTATTTAAGATACAGCTGGATATTCGTTTACGTGGTTTATCTATCACTACAAAAGAAGATACTCCATTTGGGTTGTTGTCAAGAGTAACTATCTAAAGCAAAGAAAAAAGATGCAAAATATGCCTTGTGGCAGGTTGAAAGCCGTTTTAAGGGTAGATCGTTTAAACCCCTTGCTATCCGATAATAATTATAAATTCGAAAAAATCCAATGAACACACAATTTTTTTTACTTGAAAAAGGTAGCTATGTGCATCTTTCTGCTACGTATTTACCCCAAGCATCGAAAAATTTGGCGTTGCTCTAGTGAGGGCGTGTATGTTATAATATTAGTAAATTTTTTGTTCACATGTAGAATAATTCCAACAAACAGTATAAATAATAAAGGAGTAATATTATGGAAAGGGCACTAATGCAAATTTATGTTACTGGAAGCGATAAAGCTATTACTTTTTATCAAAAGGCTTTTGATGCTCTTGTCGTGGCAAGTTATCCCAATGATGATGGTACATTTATACATGCCGAGCTTGATATACAAGGACAAATATTGGCATTATCAGAGCGCAATTCCGACTATGCTATCAAGGGTGAGGCAATCACAGGTAATACCATGCAATTTTGCCTGCACTATGGCTAAAGCAATGAGGATGCGGTTAAGAAAGCCTACAACATACTGAAAGATGGTGCTAACATCCTTATGCCACTTGCACCATGCCAGTATAGCCCACTTATGGTTGACTTAATCGACAAGTATGGAATTAGATGGTGCCTTTTCGTATAGTCTCAAACATTTTCCGTGACGCACTGTTATTTGCAGTAAGTATTTGTAAATTTATGTAACATGAGGGAGTTGTTGCAGTTATGAAAACTGATGTACCAGAATTATTCTTTGCTGCTCGTGATCATTTTCGGATATGGCTATGGGGAAATGCAACAACAAGCGACATTTTATGGCTTACATTTGGAAAATTAAATCAGTTGTTACTTTGACCGCTAATGATGTCTTGGGAGAAGTTTTATGTTTCGGCTGGGTAGACAAACAAATGAAACGCTTTGAAAAAGAAATTTGATGACAGACTTGGGTAAAAATCATAGAAACTAAATATAACGCCGTAAAGAGTAGTTTTATAGAGTAATGGTGGCTCTTTATAATTTCAAAAGGGGATGATACAAATGAATACAATTAGACCTCATTGTTAAACTTCAAGTTCAAAAAGAAACCGAGGTCCACCAAATTAATCCCAGTGGCTCATGGTCTATTAAAAATTTGGAGGATTAAATGATGTTAGAATTAAGATTACTTTGTGATAATGATGTATCATTAGTAGAAACTTGGCTAAATAATGAACATGTGAAAAGATGGTACGAAATACCTCATCTTAACATTACAATTGAAGACTGGATGTCTGAAATTAGAGAGCGCAATGGAGAATTTCAATGGTTAACATATCTCATTGTTATGTGGCAAGGTCATCCGATTGGATTTTGCCAATACTATAAATGCATGGATAGCCATGAGGATTTTGGAACACTGCCATTAATAGGCTCATACGGAATTGACTACCTTATAGGAGAAAAGTCTCACCTTGGCAAAGGTCTGGGTAAGGGAACTATTAGCTTGCTTGTAAATAAGATTTTTTCTTTTCCTGATGCACAGAGAGTTACTGCTGATATTGACAAAGATAATAAGGCTTCTGAAAAAGCTCTTTTATCATGCGGCTTTTCATTATTCGATGCTGAACGTAGTCGTTATATTATAGCTAAGGCAAAAAGCACCAATTAAAGCAAGTAGTTACTTAATAAAAAATAACTACCTGCTGTGCCAGTGAAACTGGTTAGGTGGAATGGATATAGGAAAAGGATTGCCGTTTTGGGCAGTCCTTTTTTTGTGTTGATTTTTTGTCATATTAACATAGGCGCCAACTAAAGTACATATTGTTAAAAAATACCGCCTATTCTTTCGGAGCCGGTATCACCACATTCAGCTCCACCCAATTCCCACGCTTATTTATCGTCGCCCATCCATTATATTTTTTTGCTGTATATTTAATGCTTTTTATTCCATAACCATGATATTGTTTATTAGCCTTTGTTGTGGCGGGAAGGGAATCTTCAATTTCCAGATTCCCTTCAAAATAGTTCTCAAATCGAAGTACAATAAAATTCTTTTTGGAAAGCACTTCAACATGAATCAGTCTTTTTTTCTGCTCTTCAATCTGGATTTCACATTCAATCGCATTGTCCAATGCATTACCAAATATGGTGCAAATATCCATAACATACATAAAGTTCAAAAGCTTTCCGTCAACAACACAGGTCATCTCGATGTTGTAGTTTTGACAGGTGATGCTTTTTCCTGTTAATATGGTATCCACTACAGAGTTACCTGTTTTATTTTGTGCCTCATAAATCTTAATTTCACTCTCCATCTCGTCCAGAAATGCCATTCGTTTTTCCGAATCTTCCTCAGCTCTAAGTACTGCAATCTGATGTTTTAGGTCATGGTATTTACGGTTTACCATATCAATGCTCTCGCTTGATTTTCGATACAGAGTATACTGACTTTGCAAAATATTTCCCATGGCATCCAAGTCATATTTTGCCTGCATCTCTTTTCTCAAAATATGGTAGGCATATAGAATAGTAAGTCCACTAAAATCCACTAAGGTTCTGATATTGAATATTTCTTTTGTAATCTGGCTGCTAAAAGGAGTATTCGCATAGACAAAACTCAAATTACTTACAAAAAATACGGTAACCCCCACAACGATAACAAAAATCAGTTCTTTTGCAGTAGTCCACTCTTTCAAAAGATACATGTGTTTTCGCTCTATCATATAAATACCAAAGAACACGAAATTATAAACAACAACTAGCAAAAGTATGCTAAGGTAAACATGTGAAATACCAAAGTTTTGCACTGTATTATAATAAAGCTGCCATTCCAAGGATGCCGCAAACTCTGCTAAAATAAATGCACGAATGCAGTAATACCCCGCATTCACCCATGTCAGCTCACAACAAATATAAATATATAATATCATCATGCCAATCGCCAAAAGCATACCAAAAAGCCAGAAGGATTTTGGAAGACTTCCTGCCAGTTCTTGAATAAAACATTGGATAAACAGTGCCACCATCATCATAATACCCAAAGAAATACCTTGATACTTTTTCTTCAAAAATGATATATAAATAGTGCATGCCACCCATTCTGCGATTCCGGTATATAGCCTTGGGATTTCTGTAAGAGTTATCTGCTCCATTACATTGCTCCTCCCAAATAATTTGTCAGTTCCTCCATAAACTCCTTCTTTCTGCCACGACTGATTACTAGACGCTCTCCGTTTACAATCACGCAACCATGCTGAACACCATCCACAAATGCCATATTCAAAAGGCTGCCTTTATTACACTTAAAAAAGCTGAAGTCCTTGAGCTTTTCCTCAATCTCCTTCATCGTTGCAAAGGTTACAAATTCGTCGGTGCGTGTATGAAAACTAAGCCGGTGTCCTTGACTTTCAATATAGCAGATATCCGCAATATTGAGCTTTATGGTTCCGCCTTTTATTCCAACTACTATAAAATTTTTGACTCTCTTGTTAATTCTACCTATGGCTCTATCTAAGCTTTGGGAAAAGGAAAAATAAGAAACGGGCTTCAGCACATAGTCTGTGGCATTTACTTGATACCCTTTTATAGCATATTGTGCCATATTTGTGATAAAAATAATAACTACCTCTGGATCACTTTCACGTATTATTGAGGCTGCTTTCATTCCGTCCATAAATCTCATCTCTATGTCCAGGAGAATCATATCATATTCAGCCTTATAGTTTTCTACTAGCTCGTCTCCATCACAAAAAGCTGTGATTCTCATTTCCTCACCCTGTTCCCCCTGATACTGCATAATATAACTTTTTAGTTGCTCGATGATTGCACAATCATCATCTACAATGGCAATATGAATCATTTTATGATACCAATTCTCAGGCAAACATGTTTGTATATACATCTGAGACACAAACACAAAAGGTAAATAATGTGTGTTTGCATTTATCCTTTCCTAAAATTCTTTCACCATTCCATACATGCCGAGGCAGCTCCGCCTCTTGGCACAAATAATTTATGAAATCTAAACAAATCTTGATTTCTTTGATAAGTTATATTATATAGTATAACCAAAACTTTTACTACCTCAAATGAAAAAGAGGATAACATCAATTTACATTCTGATTATAATGGATGGATTATAATGGATGGATTACACCGGTAACTTCTAGGGGTTCTATGATAGGTGAGCCGGCCTAATGGATGAGAACGGATTTGGATTGAGGATTTTTTTCTGCCACCAATATATTGTGATACATCAAAAGCACCATCCTTTGTTATTGATTTGTTTGCAAACCAAATCTTATCACAAAGAGGTGCTTTCTTTTTTAGAATTATTGTCTGTCTTCTATTTCTGTTTTGGCATAATCCAAAATTTCATTGTAGGATAACTTAATACTACCTGTACCAAAATATTTAGTACATTTGCAAGTGTTGGTGCAAGTCCAACTGGTATACCAAACTGAATGAACTGCTGTTGACTGTATGCAGGTAATGCTGCAGATACAATTACAAGCACAATGGAAAGCAAAATGTATTTTGATACAGCTGATGCAAATGCTGTATTCGATTTAAATACCCAGTTTTTCTGTACAAAAAAGTTCACCATCTGAGCTACTGCTGTTGCAATTAAGAAACTTAAAAATCCACAAAGCATCAAACTTCCTTTTGATGAATAGTCAAAAATAAAAAAATGAAATGGTATTTCGTCTAAGCTTTTGAAGATAAAACCTGTACAGATCCACATTACAACAAAATTTGTTACTGTGGCACAGTTAGATAAAATATTAAATAATATAAATTCCCATAGATCTGGATGTTTCATGCTCCATTTTTTAATCCGGTTCATTCATTATTTCCTCCTGCTAATTTCTTTTCGTATGCTTTATTCTTTTTTCTGTTACGAAAGAATCCATTGATTATTTTTCCTAATCCTTTGAAAAAATGACCATTCACTACTACTAACATACCTTCCACCATTTCCATACTAATCATTCCAGCTGTCATCTTTGCTAAAGCTCTAAAAGGCATGTTATAAATAAATAATATATTAAGATCTGGTTTGCCCTTTTCTTCACTTTTTATCTTTATTGCTGTTAAGCGCTTATATATAAATCTCGCCAATCTGCTCTTTGCATAATACATCTGGCAGATGGCATCATTTTTTCCAAGCTCTCCAGACCATTTACCAGATGGAATTTTATGACCTAACAGCTCTTCAAATTCTGTATCTGATATCTGTTGTACGATTCCTGTATAATAATAGGGAAGAAACGCTGGATTATATGGGTATTTATTTGTTGTTCCTTCTACGAAAAGATCCGCTTCCAAGCGAATATCACTCACGCTTGCACCAATCATTACTTTATAGGTTCCCATTTCAATTTCCCATTTATTTGTTTTTACGTTCCAGTAGCGGAAAGTTTTATCATCAAAGGGGATATGAATGGTTTGTTGTTCTCCTGATTTTAAGAACACTTTTTTAAATCCTTTTAGTTCCTTTGCAGGTCTAAATACGATTGCATTGTCAAGACCAATATACATCTGAACCACTTCCGCTCCATCTAAATTCCCTGTATTTCCAATGGTAACGGTAGCTCCTAACTCGTCTATAGATAACTCAGAATAGGTAAATTCTGTATAGGATAATCCAAAACCAAATGGATATTGCACACGTACCTTACTGCTGTCATAATAACGATATCCAACATAGATGCCCTCTCTGAATTCTGCATTTCTTTCTGTACTTGGAGAATAGCGGAAAGCTGGTGTATCTTCGTAGCGGATTGGATATGTCTCATTCAGACGGCCGGATGGATTTACTTTTCCCATTACAATATCCATAATAGCACTTGCCCCTGCCTGACCAGTAAGATAACCATGTAGGATTGCCTGACAGTTATTCTGCCATGGCATCTCAATGGCAGATCCTGCACTGATAATTCCCACAACGGTGGTATTTAACTGTGCCATGCTCTGAAGCAGTTCAATCTGGTTTTGCGGAATTCTCATATGATTACGATCCAGACCTTCTGATTCGCTAATTTCATCTAATCCAAAACAGAAAAGAACAACATCTGCTAATGATACAAGATCCATTGCTTCTTTTTTCATTGCATCATCTACTTCTCCCATTCTATGATAACCACGGGAAACACCTACTAATTGAACTTCATATTGATTGATGATTTTCTCTAAAGTCTCTACCTGCGTTGGATTTACTACTGAAGATCCAGCACCCTGGTATCTTGGATCCACTGCAAAATCTCCAATTAAAGCAACCTTTACACCTGATTTTAAGGGAAGAAGATTCTTCTCATTTTTTAAAAGAACTGCACTTTCTGATGCTGCTTTTCGTGCCAGCTTATGATGTGCTACCTTATCAAAATCTTTCTTCTCTCCACGTTTTCCAAGTGTTAATACAGCATCCAACAGACTATCTACTACAACATCCAATTCATTCATAGAAAGTGTTCCATCCGTAACTGCTGCTACAATTTCTCTTGCAGAATCCAACCCAGGTGTAGGCATCTCTAAGTTAGAGCCAGCAGCCACGCCTTTTACATGATCGTTGGAGCCGCCCCAGTCTGTAACCACTATACCATGAAAGCCCCATTCTTCTCGAAGAATCTCTGTTAGCAAGTGTTTATTTTCATTGGCATATTCCCCGTTTACTTCATTGTAGCTGGACATAATTGCCTTAGCGCCACCTTCTTTTACTGCAATTTCAAAACCGGTAAGATAAATCTCTCTCAGTGTTCTCTCATCTAAAACGGAATTCATTGCCATACGGCGTAATTCTTGGCTGTTTACAGCAAAATGTTTGGGACAGGCATAAACGTTGTGACTTTGTATTCCTTTCACATAAGATGCAGCCATTTTTCCAGCCAAATATGGATCCTCTGAAAAGTACTCAAAATTCCTGCCACAAAGTGGACTTCTTTTTATATTCAGACCTGGTCCTAATAGAATATCTACATCCAGTGCTACTGCTTCTTCTCCAAGTGCATCACCAATCTGCTGACCCAGGCTCTCATCCCAGCTATTTGCAATTGTTGCTGCTGTAGGAAAGCATGTTGCTGGCAATGATTCATTTAATCCAAGATGATCACCTGCTCCTGCCTGTTTACGAAGTCCATGAGGTCCATCTGAACAGAATATGGATGGCAGATTATGCCTCTTAAATTCTCTGGTTTCCCATTCTCCTTTTCCACTGAGGAATGCAGCTTTTTCTTCTAAGGTCATTTTCTCAATTAAATCTCTATGTTTCATCTATTTTATTTTCCTTTCATGAATTGCATATGAACTTTCTATTTTCCCACTTAAGCATACCTCAAAATGAGCGAAAAAACATACAAATGGCATAAACAGTAAATAATAGTGCATAAACGGTTTATCTCACTGTTTTAACTGGAACAAAGCCATGCCTCTGTGATTTCCTAAAGGATTATATGATAAGAATTTCCTATTATATAACAATGACAGTGGCAACATCATTGCGACCACTGCCATTGTTATTCATTACATAAAAAGTTCTGCATCTGAGTTCAAAAATCACTCTATTATCTTAGTTTCAATCTCTTCAGCAAATCTTAATTTATTTGTTTTATATTTTTTTAGTGCAAATACCTCTAACAATATTATCAGTGCTGCAAATATGATATCAATGATAATTGCTGCAATTTGCCAATCCAATAATCCCGTTTTTATGTTCTCTGGTTCGTAAACACGGCTGTTAACAACAGTATACATAATGTTCTTCGATGCAGTACGCATTGCCTTAATAGATGTTGCACTTGTAGTATCTGTTACATGATTTGTCTCTGTATCATATGCAACTAACATACTATCATTACCATTTCTAATCATACGATCAGCATCCTGATAACCATATACTCCGTAGTAATCTGTTAGAACAAAGCCCTTAAATCCCCACTCCCCACGAAGTACCGTATTAAGTAATTCATTACAGGCTCCTGCTGGTTGTGTTCCGATATAGTTAAATGCGGACATAACTGCTTTTGCTCCACCTTGTTTTACAGCTATTTCGAAGGGTTTTAAATATATTTCGCGGATTGCCTGTTCGTTGGACCATGTTAATAACATGTTTGTTCTGTTTAATTCCTGATCATTGAATGCAAAATGCTTAAGGTAAGCATATACACCATACTCTTCTGCACCTATAACTGCATATGCTGCCATCTTTCCAGCTAGTACACCATCCTCCGAGTAGTACTCGAAATTACGTCCTGCAAATGCACTACGGTGTGTGTTCATAGCTGGTGCATACCAACCAGAAACATCCATCTCATCTGCCATCTTACCAATACTTTGACCAAAAGAATGTGCAAGATCTGTGTTCCATGTATTTGCAATTACAACTGCGGAAGGGAATCCTACAGATCCGGTTTTTGTAAAGTTATTATTAATCGAAGCTGGTCCATCACAATCAATGGTAGATAATTTCCCAACACTAGAAGCTGCCTTTGTCTGGTATCCTCCAAGTGCGATCATACTATCCATATCAGCAATTGTTAACTGATCTAACAAGGTATCCCAACGTTCATCGTCATAATCTGCACCACGTAACTCAGAAAGTTTCAGTCCATTGGATGCTCCAGTTGTTGGCATTTCTTCATCATTATTGTAAGTTTCTGGATTGTAGTTGCTATTATTCATAAATAGACTAACTGTTTCATCAGAAGCGATTAAGCTAGTTGGTGTGGCGGTTGCTTTTGTATAATTTGCAAAACCATCTGTTCTGGAAAGATAGATAAATTCTTCCTGATCAGCAAAATCAAATTGATTTATTGCTACTATTTCATCTGTAGAACGAGGATTAGTCTTATCATACACAATTGTTTCTGTTGCTGTATAAGTTTTTTCATCAATTATGTTATGAGAGTCTGTTCGGATGGAAATTCCATAATCACCCTCATCTAATATGTAAGCCTGTGTGTTATCCTCATCGTAGCTTGCCATATCTTCTGTATTAAATGTGATTGTAATTGTCTCAGAAGCACCTGGCTCTAACATTTTGGTTTTATCAAATGCGGTTAAGTTAGCTGCTGCTTTTTCAATTCCGCCACTTGTATATGGGGGGTTGTAATAAACTTCTACTACCTCTTTACCAGCTACAGAACCGGTATTTGTTATGGTTACATCGAATATAATTGTTCCATCTTTCTCTGTAATATCACTCATTTCCTGTGTAAAACTTGTATAAGAGAGTCCATAACCAAATGGATATAGAACCGACTTATTATAATCAATCAAGCCTTCTAATGCTGCTGTTTCATAGAAACGATATCCCACATAAATTCCTTCTGAATAATTTACAAAAGTAGGTGAATTTTCAACACTTGTAAAAGGGTCTGTAACCGAATAGTTTGTAAGGTTATCATATTTGAAATCACCAATATTGTTATATGTTGGTGTAGCTGTTAAATCTGCTACAAAAGTGTCTGATGTCTTAGCAGATGGGTTGACTGTACCACTTAGTACTGCACCAAGTGCTTCAAAACCGGACTGACCAAGTCCTGGACACCAGATAGCACCTTCTATCTGACTATAATCATTAACAAAACCAAGTTCCATTGCATTTGCACCATTGTATACAACTACAACCTTATCAAAATTATTGCAAACAAGATCCAACATATCTTTTTCTGTTTGGCTTAACTGTAAGTAATGTTCACCAGGTTCAAAATCTTTGTAATCGATCGAGTTGTCTGTGTAGGTAACCTTACTCACATCTGTAGGAAGATCGGCTCCTTCTCCGCCAACTCTTGTAATAACAACAACTGCTGTATCAGAGAAAGCTTTTGCATTATCCATCATCTGTGTTGTGTATGAAGCTGCTGTTGGTTCTGGTAATGTCCAGTCCTGAGCCCACATTCCAACTTCTGGTCTGTCTGCACGGTACCCTGTATAAAAATCAGACAAATCTGCATTCATAGAATATCCTGCATCTTCAAGTCCTTGAATAATGGATACGGTTGGATAGGCAGCGGATAAGGAGCCTGAGCCTGTACCGCCATAACATGGATTTGTTGAAGCCCATCCAAACAAGTTCAAGCTTTTCGTATCTGAAAGTGGAAGTATATTATTCTCATTTTTTAATAATACGATACCCTCTTCAGCAATTTTATTCACAAGTGCTGTTGCTTCTGAAGATGTTTCCTCTGCAATAGAACCATTTCCTGTTGCCAGGGAAATCATGGTGGACATAGGAATAAAGCAGATCATATTCACTATAACAACCACTGCAAGTAACGTTGCGATCCATGCCTGCCCACGAACAAATTTTTTCGTTGCTTTCTTTAATTTCATGCATGCAATTGTAATAATAATTGCCAATGCAAGCACAATACCAATACCAATAAGGTAAGGTTTGATGGAATTCAATATATTGATTACATCACTCATGTTAATCTGTAACATAGTTATTCCTCCCGAAATATATTATTTTTTTATCAATGTTACTATAACACTTTTCTACACTTTATTTATATTCATATCACCAACGGTCGGTTTTTTATCACAAATTGTCGTATAAAGTTCAAATAGGATTCAGGTTTTGACCATATGCGACTATTAGTATCTATAAAAAAACCATCTTTTTCGCACCTGTCGTTCTGGCATTTTGAATTCATAGAGCTTGATTTAGAAAATCATTAAATGGTTTCATTAACAATTAATGCTTTCACTATAACCTCAAAATTATCTGATACACATTTTGCAACTCCACTTGATTGGGATAGATACTTAATCTGTCTTCTCAAAATAAAATACCTCCGATAAAGGCATTATAATAGTACAGATTCAGAAAAAATAGGTGTCGTTACGTTGACGCTTAATTTTTATATATAAAACAACATATAGCTATATCAATACTAATTTTAAACATAGCAGAAAGCTTCCTATGAATATTCACCATAGAAAGCTTTTTTCAAATGCTATAACTCCATATCAAACTTTACCTTATAACTTTTTATAGAACTTTATCCATTTATTCAACAGTATTCCAATTGATCAATAGTCTTGTTATCAAATAAAGGCAAAAATCCTTCACTATCATTTCCAATCCATCCATTGTTATAAGACAATAAAAATTTAAGTAATTCAATAACAATTTTTATATGCTTTGTCTGATGACTAATACATAATATGCTTTCTATTTTTTTATCTTTAATTACCTTTATATCGGATTCTTCTTGAAATTCTTGAAGTTCCATTAATACAATATTTAATTTAATATTTTTGTATTCTACCTGAACAGTATCGGAGTCGAAAAAAACATTTATTGTACATTCTGGATTTTCTTCTAAGATATTTTTAAGTTCCTTTAAATCAAGTTCCTTTTTAGATAAATAAAACAAATCATTCATAATGCTCCTTCGTTAATCTGACTTAATTACATCTAATAACATGTCAATATCTGATGTAATTAAGCCTCCAATATTTTCTACATCTTGTATAACAAATTCGTCATTGTTCCTTTGCTCTTTCAATAGATATCATAGGTTATTCAGCTTTTAATGTTCATACTTATATACTAACATCACTTGTCAATTATGTTACATGCATGGACACTTTTTTTAGCGCTACGTTTTGTTGACTGAAAGCACATCTTTGTGAGTGAAACCGTGAAATAAAATGGGACCTTTTGTGGATTAGTATTTGCGGGTTTTTAATTGATATGATTTCGGACTATTTTGGGGAAATATTTATAGTAATCAGGAATGCATTAAACATTACAGTCCTGTAACAACTTCCAACCTAAAGACGTTAATTACATCAACATCGGGGCAACAAAACCTAACATCTCCTTGTTTGCTTAACGGAGGTGTACCCCCATATCGTATGATGTCAATATAGGGGAATGCTACGTGCATAGCCATAGGACAAAGTTTGCCACGTTCTGAATCATAATCAAATGAATCCCCTATTTTGTGCCCTCTATGACAGTTATATTCCCCTTTTTTATCGATAAGACAAATTTTAATGGCCGGTTTTTTGCTCATAATCGTTCACTCCTGTAAATAATTTTTTTTATTTAATGATTTTACCAATCAATATTTAACGCCGCTCCAATATACCGTTGGATTAACCACTGCAACATTTGGCAATTCAACATCCTTGAGCACCCATTTTTTAAATTCTTCAAACCCAGTACGGTCTACAATATAACCGATATGTTCTTTTCCACCAGGCGAGCCTAAATCAATATACTGCTTTACGTAACCATAGGTATTGGTAATTATCTTAGTAATGCTTTCCTCATCAACCCACTTAATAAAATCTTCACCCAAGCGGGGATTTTTTTTGCCCGTTCTTCCCATTAAAGTCAAGCGATAATATTTCTGTGTGCTTCTTGTCCAAGCTGACATAGGGCAACTTAAAACACATTCGCCGCATCCAATACAGCGCCCTTCTTCACGCTCAATTTTATAGTTTACAGATTTTAAAACATCAGCAGATTTTTTTTTGCATGCTTTTACGCACGCTTCACAATTAATACATCGGTCTTTATCATATTGTGGCAATGTCATACCCATTATTCCAAAATCATGCATACGCACTTTGGCACAATCATTAGCACATCCAGTTAGCGCAATTTTAAAATGAAAATCGTGTGGAAAAACAACCTTCTCTATACGTTTAGCAAAGCTTGTTGTGTCATAACACCCATATGGACATACCTTATTTCCAATACATGCAGTAATGTTTCTTGTGCCTGCTGCACTATATCCTTCGTAGGGAGTATCTTGGTTAATGCCCAGGCCTTCTATAATTGGTTGAAGCATTTTGTTAACCTCAGGCATATTTTCGTAACGGATGCCTGGCACTTCAAAACCTTGACGACTAGTGATGTGTATAGTGCCATTGCCATACTTCTCAGCAATTTCTTGTATCATGCCAAGGTATTTTGCGTTCATATGTCCACCTGGTATACGCACCCTTGAAGCCGTTAAGCCACGTTCTTTTGTAATCCTAAATGCATTTTTTTTCAACTTTTTTGTATTAATATCCATTGTGTGACACCTCCTAGTCTATCAATGATTTTCCTTTAACATAATTGAAAACTGGTCCGTCCAAGCATATATATGTATCATCAATTTTGCAATGACCACATTTGCCTATACCGCAACACATCTTGCGTTCGTAGGAAATCCAAATGTTTTGTTCCTGAAATCCAATGCTGATTAAACTTTGAATGGTGAAGCGCATCATAGCTGGCGGTCCTACAACAATTGCCGCTGCTTCTGATACGTTTTGTATTTTTAGTTTAGGAATATACTCGGTAACAAGCCCGATTTGACAACTACTATCGTCGTCTGCACAGTCAACCGTTAAAATAACATCCATACTTTGTTTCCACCTTCCAAAGTCAGAAAGGAAAAGAATGTCTTTAGGTGATTTAAAACCTGCCACAAATGTAAGTGCTTTTACTTCTTTGCTATGAGATGAAAAATAGTCTACAACCCCTCGTACTGGTGACACGCCTGTGCCACCGGCGATGATGACAAGCTCTCTTCCCTTGTAATCATTTAAGTTGAAACCATTTCCATAAGGTCCACGCAAAAGCAAAGTGTTCCCGACATATAATTCAAATACTTCGTCCGTTACTTTTCCAACACGTCGTATTGTAAAATCAATAAGCCCCTCGCTAATCCCACTTACTGAAATAGGTGCTTCGCCAAATTTAGGAATAGACACTTCAAAAAACTGCCCTGGTTTTACATCGCCTTCATAAGTCATGCGAAAAGTATATTCAATATCTGTATGTTTAATAATTTCTTTGATTTCAGAGCAAAACGGTACATATTCATTTTGCAACATGTCCATTCACCTCCTCCATAGCATTTTCTAGTTTGTTAATACACTCGGTATAAGAAATATATTCTGGACAAATGTCACTGCAACGCCCACAACCGGTACACATGTGGTATCCAAACCGTTTTTTATAATCGTGTATTTTATGCAACACTCTAAACCGCAATCTTTGTCCATTTTTTTGGCGAAACTTATGACCGCCCGCCATATCGGTGAAGCCGTCCACCATGCAAGAAGCCCATACACGTCTGCGCTCGCCCACTTTGCCATTATCTGTGTAAAAAATGTCTTGCATAGAAAAGCATGTGCAAGTAGGACAGGCAAAGTTGCACCGTCCACAGTTGATGCAACGAACGTCATACTCGTCCCACATCTTTGATTTCATAACATCTAGCGTCAAGTTTTCTGGAATGTTAACATGAACTTTTGATTCTGTCACGTAAGCTGGTGTAACTTCATCTGTTTCATTAGCGCAAGACTCAAATAGTGATTGCCAACTTTTATTTTGATTATCCACATACACCAAACCATCTTTAATCTCCATATAACAATCATAGTCATCTGATTTATTACAACCCATCTCCACACAAAAGCAGTTTTCAAAAGCAGAGTGGCATCCAATTAATACAAATTTGACCCGTTTGCGCAATCGTTCATAATAGTAATCAGAGACACCATTGTTCATATAAATTTGATCCAAAATTTTTATACTGTGCATATCACAACTTCTTAAAAAGATAATCGCGCCCTTTTCAGGTTTGTTTGGCTCTTTTACTGCATCCTCTGTAAAATAAAACAGTGTTTCAGTAATAGGCAAAAGTATTTCTTTATGAGAATATTCAGCTTTTTTGTCAAATTCAATTTCTTCAATACGGTTTATAGTGCTGTATCTAACCAAAGATGTATCAGAATAATTTGCGCCATTTTCAAACACCTTAGGTGCGTAAACAATATAGTCTTTTGACCATTCCGCCATAATTTCATTCATAGCTTCAACTGTGAGTTTGAAACCCATATTTTACACCTCTTTCTTTTTAGAGATTATGTAATAAGGCCGTGCAACAAATAAAATTCCACCTTTGCACAACTAGCTTCCCCAATGGCTTTAAATTCCTGAGCGAACATAACATACCTCCCTCTTCATAATAGCTTTTGTTAAAACTATAACATAAAATATTTTAATAGGGCGTGATTATTCTCACGCCCTATTAAAATATGCTAAGAGTTTGTCACGGTCGGTTACGATAAAGCGGTTTTTGTCAATGATAACAAGATTTTGTTCTGTTAAAAGTTTAAGTTGTCTGGACACCGTTTCACGTTTTGAGCCAACCAAATCTGCTAGAAAAGTGATTGTTAGTTCAAAATTAATCTTGATGCCTTGATTGCAAGGTACACCATGATCTTTTGACAATTTCCACAACTTTGCGGCTATACGTTTGTCTCCCCTAACGGTATTTGAAGTGTTTTCCATTTGGTGATAAAGTTTGCGTATCTTTAGAGCCATTGAGTCCATAACGGCTTTGGCCAAAACAAAATCTTGTTCGCATGAATATAGAAATTTATTTGTGCTAATGGAAACAACAAGAGAATCTGAAAGCAACTCACAATTAATTGATGCTATTTTATCATCTAAAATCACCTCGTTTAACATTGCTCCAGCACCATAGATAAAAATGACTTTTTTTATTTGAAAATTGTTTATCTTATAAAGAGAAACTGTTCCACTTACTAAAAAATATATGTGGTTCACCCTGTCTTTGTCAAAAAATAAATGTTCACCCTTTTTATAACGCCGCATAACAGCATATGGAATTAATGCCGCAAGAGTCGAAGGGTTAGCGTCTTGTAAAACGTGTATATTATTAATTGCCTCACGAATATCTATTATTTAACACCGCCTTTTACAAAGAAATATAAATCATTGGTATTGACTGTTTTTTTGATTGTCATTCCAATTAAAAACATTATAACCGAATCTTGAGCCACTGCCATAGCGATATATGCACGTTGACGTTCACCGCCAGACAGGATTCCCATATGACATTTTAACAAATCTTCAACGCTCGCAACTTTAGCAGCATAATGTATCTTTGCCATATCCTCTTTAGTTAGTGTATTTGAAAATCCAAGATGTGGATAACGCCCATGTGCGATGAGTGTTCCCACATCCATAGCAGGAACCGAGCGAATTTGAGGCAAATAAGAAAGCTGCTTAGCTCGAATCTTTTTAGGGAAAGCTCCAACTTCACACCCACCCAGTGTAACCATTATAAACATCCTCCTGTGTAAAACGTCCAATCACAGGATTGTAATACATCGTCCTTAAATAATACTGCTGAGTAATAGCATCATACTGCTCTCCTGTATAGCGGAAACGGTTCGCTACCGTTTCTTCCTCTACAACAATGTTACCAAATGCATCATATTCATAGTGGTTTAACACCTTATGGGTATCCTCATCCAAAACATGAGTGATACTGCCCATTTCATCACTAGCATAATGATAATAGGTTTTCGCCTTTTCACAATCGGAACTAACCAAATCATAACCACGAAGATAGCGGAGGATCTTTTCATCCCCCCCTGTTTCTGCAACCACCTTTCGATCACTAAACAAAAATTGAACTAATTGACCATTTTCCTCCATCTCATGACGTAGTCCCTCTGCATCATAATGGTTTTTCTGAACCCTTCCATCAAAGGTTTCCGCTTTTTCAACACGGTTAAAACTATCATAAGTGTAAACAGCCTTATCATCCTTTAACAGATTCCCCTGCAAATCATACTCATATGCAGTTACTCTGGATTCTCCATTTTTGGTTGTTGTAAGTTCCAATAACCGGTTTCTTTCATCATAGCGATAGAGTTCCTCTAATTGTTCCCTCTGCCTTTTGATTAGGTTATTACTCTTATCATAATAAAATTTCTCCTGATAAGTTGGATACGCCACTTGTATCAGGCGGTTCTGGTTATCATATAAATAAGAAGTCAGCCCAGCGATAGTTCCTTTTGTTAACTGATTTCCATTCCCATCAAAGGTGTAATGGTTGTCCGTCAGAATGTCACCACCAAATGTAGTCTTTAAACTGGTCATATTACGGTCACTATCATATGCATAGTCCGTAATCAAATCCTGCCCTGCGGTAAGTCTTTTGATGGTGCTATCCAGATTGTACTCATAAGCTGCCTGCCTCACTCCATTATCGTAGATTTCTGTCAATAAATCAAGGCTATTATACTTAAATTCCGAAGTTTTTCCAGTGAAATCCGTTTGTTTTCTTTTGTTCCCATTTAAATCATATTCATAATGCAACAGGGTTTTTCCACTTGCCATCTTTTCTTTCAACAAACCGTTGGGATAATATTCGTAATCATACCTCATTCCACCACCAACACCATACTTTAACAAGCCATCAGGTGTGTAACCCCAGTACTCCTGAACTCCCTGTTCCTTATTTTCTCTAAGAACTAAGTCTCCATACAAGTTATACTGGTATCTGATACTTGCTTTATTTCGATTCTTATGTTCCTGAATCCTGCCCTCCTGGTCATAAACAAAAATCTCTTCCTGTTCAGCAGCATCAATCCTTTTTGCTAGCTTATTGATTGAGTTGTAACTATAATTGACTGTATTTCCCTCACCATCAGTAGCACTAGTGGCATTGCCAGCATTTCAATTATTAAGATCTGAGCTACTTTTATACGAATATTACTATAAAATCAACTAACATTGGAATGAACCGCGTTGACGCTTACTCAATAACAAGTTATATTGTTGAGTGATTAATTAAACATACTAACAAAAAAAAACGACATCCAGAACGTAAGTCCTATCAATATCGCTTTTCTTTTTGTTAGAATTATTTATAATAATAATGAAATCATGTAACAAAAACTTTAAATAAGCTACCGAGTATATAGATATTTTAAAAAATTTCCTCGTACATTTGTGACTGTCACTCTACCAAAATAATTATATCAAAAACTTATCTCCCAAAATACAGGAACCACAATTTTCTTTACACCATTGTATTAATTCACTCTTATTATCCATGAATATAAGCTTTTGTACAACATATAATTCAAATTCTATTTCGCTGTCCTCCAATTCATCTGAAGCTTGGTCTCCTAGTAAATCTGAATAAGAATCAATAAAACTTATATTATCATTTATGAATACACCAACCTTATTAGTATCTTTACCATTAACATATTCAATTAAATCCATAATACAGCCTACTACATTATTAGCTAGGATATCAAGATCCTCTTCTAACTCCCCGCCCTGAAATGCCTCTTTACATACATCTAGATAGTTCTCTGCTTGGTATATCTCTGTTTGTGAACTTGCAAATTTCCAAATGTTATCTATGATTTCCTGTAGCTCTGTTGTCATATCCCAGTCTTTTCCGCTAGCAAGCATCTTATAGACAACCCAGCTTCTTTCTACACACATTAAACCAAAAAATACTGTTTTCCAAAAAGGTAATTTAAAAATTTCTGTCCTAATAGCTACTCTTGGATTACTAATTTCTGACATATCATTCCCCTTTCATTACATGCCATTCAAAATAGACTCAATTTTTTCGGTAGTGGGCAATTTCCATTTTTTATAATCAATGGGTGTCTCTTCTAAAAGCTCTTTTGGAATTTCTGCGACATCTATTTTTACTTCCATGCCAAGTCGATGCGCAATTTTTATAATTAGAATTGACCAAGTATCAATTATGGTTACATTATTAAAACCCTCTCGTCTAGCATCCTTTATCCGGGATACTAGACTTGTAGTTAATTTTTCGCTACTTCCTTCTAATAAAGCACATAGTAATGGGCTAACATTATCTTCATGCTGCGATTGCAAAAGCTTTTTAGCTAATTCAAGTTCTCCTAAAAGTACACTTATCAACATGCTATTTTTAGGTGCTACTGATATTGCTAATTCATAACAATTTGCTACAATAGCAAAACTAGCTGCAAATAAACTGTATGTTCGTTTTTGCATTGTTTCTACCAGTCTATTTTTAGTCTCATATCCACCATCAAATAAACGATAGGCTGTTTCTAACGATTTTGCAGCCAAATAATAGTATCCTCTGCAATCTTCTATATTTCCTGTTTCAATAAATACATATTCTGCTATACTCTTATAAGAAAAAAACATAATTTCATAATTAACAATATAATCACGCTTACTTGGATTTTCTAAAGAGACTATTGATTCCCTTATCTGATCTTTACCTCCTTCAGAATATTGATTTTTCCGAATCTGTTCTATTTTTCTTTCGTAATGCTTACTTGAATAATTAAGTGTATGCATGCTCATTTCAGCTATTCGCCCTTCTATTTTAATTAAATTTTGGTAATTTCCAGATATCTGGTTCATATGGTCGTTTTGAAGTAATTTTGTCACCTATATTTGGATTATTGGTTATGTTATCAATTCCAGCGGGTTTTTGCTTTCCAATACAATCCCAGCATGAATTACTTGAAGTCGCCTGCCGAGCATTTTCCGTTTCAATACTATTCGTATTACAATATTGTATTCCACGGGCTTCCGCATGATTATTTCCATTTGTATTTCCCTGATAATCTCCTGTCTTTCCACCATTTACAATCTCAGCTTCTGAACCAAATATATGAGTAGTCATTGCCCTAGAATCAGGTGAAGGAATGCCATTATTTTTAGAAACAATTACTCTGCCATCTGCAGTCACAGTAACTGCTATTGGATTCATTTCCCCAAACCCTCGATTTTCATATTGGGCATTGTGTATACTATCTGCTGCACGTTGTATATCTGCATCACTCCATTGATTAACAGGTTTGTGTAGAATATTGTCGTTAATAGGGTTATTTGCTAAATATTGTTCTGCGGCCTTCATGCCTTTATTTTTTCTTATCAAATCATAATTGGCAAGGCGATTAGCATCTGTAGCATTGTACCCTTCTGATCGATACTTATTATATAGATCTTGTTTCGTAGCACAAGGAGCCATACCGCTTGGATCATAAAAGATGATTGGGTTATTTGCGCAATAAGCATATAAATTTAATCCTGCTCCATAATAAGTATCTTCTTGGGTAAAACGTCCAATTACTGGGTTATAATAACGAGTTCTTAAATAATACTGTTGGGTAACTGAATCATACTGCTGACCTGTATAGCGAAAACGGTTTGCTATCGTCTCCTCTTCTACCAACATATTACCAAAGGCATCATATTCATAGTGGTTTAACACCCTATGAGAACTCTCGTCTACTAAATGGGTACTACTCCCCATTTCATCACAAACATAGTGGTAATAGGTTCTTGCTTTCTCACTATCAGAACTAATGATACTATATCCACGCAGATAACGAATAACATTTGTATCATCTTCCGTTTCTAATACCACATCTCTTTTGCTGTACAATAACTGTACTAATCTACCATTTTCCTCCATTTCATGGCGTAATCCTTCTGCATCATATCGATTTTTCTGGACTTTACCATCAAATGTGTCTACTCTTTCTACTCGGTTAAAACAGTCATAGGTATAGGTACTCCTATCATCCTTTAGAAGATTCCCCTGCAAATCGTACTCATATGCAGTTACTCTGGATTCTCCATTTTGGGTTGCTGTAAGTTCCAACAACCGGTTTCTTTCATCATAGCGATAGAGTTCCTTTAATTGTTCTGTCTGCCTTTTGATTCGGTTATTACTCTTATCATAATAAAATTTCTCCTGATAAGTTGGGTATGCTACCTCTATCAGGCGGTTCTGGTTATCATATGAATAAGAAGTCAGCCCAGCAATAGTTCCTTTTGTTAACTGATTTCCATTCCCATCAAAGGTGTAATGGTTGTCCGTCAGAATGTCCCCACCAAATGTAGTCTTTAAACTGGTCATATTACGGTCACTATCATATGCATAGTCCGTAATCAGATCCTGCCCTGCGGTAAGTCTTTTGATGGTGCTATCCAGATTGTACTCATAAGCTGCCTGCCTCACTCCATTATGTTAGTTTGATACAAATTTGAAATAGTGAAGTTTGAGAATAAGGTAAGATTTCCCCTAATATCTATATGCTAATAAATTTGCTAACATTTTGAAGTGTCAACTGATTATCTTTTAGTGTTTTGTAGTGACCTAAAAAACATCAAAATAAATTTAAAGACTTTTGCTTAATAGTCTTCCAACTATTTTACAAAAGCCTTTTGTATTTAATGATTTGATATTGGGGTCAAAATCCTTTTGAATGGAGATTAGTTATACAATTTATATAAAAATCTCCTTCTAAAAAGCTTCATAGACTTGTTATCCGTTCGGTTTATTGTGCAATATTATAACACGAATACTAAAAATTGACCTTTTGACCCCCATATCATGATTTAGAAATATAAACGTTATTTTAGTTTTCGAATTTCAAGCAAGTATTATACTTGAGACTCCTTGTTTGACAATTAATTTCATATAAATATCAATTTTACTTTTTATCTTTCAACAAAAGTTGATAAATTATATCATTAAAATTCAAATTTGTTTTCGTTAACTGCCCACAAGGAAATATATCTTTCACATAACATAAAGCTAAACTATTTAACCAACAATCATTATAATTAACAATTAATGCTTTCACTATAACCTCAAAATCATCTGATACACATTCTGCAAGTCCACTTGATTGGGATAAATCAAAAGTTTTTAAAAAGGCTTCTTTTCTAATTTGATCTATTAACTCTTTATTAACTATTTTATCCTTTAGCTTTTCTAAATCATTGTATACTTTTATCCATTCATCATCAAAAATACTTTCATCTCTTAAATCTAATAATTCATCAAAATCTTTATTATCAAACATCTCTTTTTTTATTAGGTTACCATCTTTTATTATACTATATAATTGTTCTAACATATTTCCTCCTATTGATTTAATTATGTAAACCATTTTCTCTGAGCCATGCTTCAATTAAGTTAACTGCTTGAACTGGAGTTACATTTGTTCCTAATTCATGTGTACCATCTGGAGATTTCACATCAACTTTTATATCATCTAAACCACTATATGAATCACGATATGCATCAAATAATTCAGCATCAGTTCCATTATAAGCACCCTGTCTTGGACCAACATGTTGACGTTCAGCATCATGTAATCTCCAATGATCATATCCAGGATCATCTCCCGTAGAGAATATTGTCGGACGTTTTTTATCACTCCTAGTAACTTCAAAAGGTCTGTCCTTAGATTTCCTTACTGCTGGAACGTGATGCCCTGAATCTCCTACATTGATTCTCTTTTTGTCAACAGGTACGATAGGTACACTTGTATCCCTATATCCAGACTCATGGTTTCTAACATTGCCATTCTCATCCAAAACATAAACATTAGCTCGCTGGTTTTCAGGAAGTTTATTCCCAGTTGGATTCGCATCCCTATACTGATTTGCAGCATCAATACCCTGATTTTGTCTTATCAGACCATAATTCGCCAGTCTATTGGCATCCTGAGCACTATATCCTTCTGCTCGATATTTTTTCCATAATTCTGTTTTCGTTTCACAAGGACTCATACCACTTGGATCAGTTAGTCCCACTGGATGATTATTACAATAGGCATATAAATTCAGCCCCGCACCATAATAAACATCCTCCTGTGCAAAACGTCCAATCACAGGATTGTAATACCTCGTCCTTAAATAATACTGCTGTGTTGTAGCATCATACTGCTCTCCTGTATAACGGAAACGATTCGCTACTGTCTCTTCCTCAACCACAGTGTTACCAAAGGCATCATATTCATAGTGGTTTAACACCTTATGGGTATCCCCATCCAAAACATGGGTGATACTGCCCATTTCATCACTAGCATAATGATAATAGGTTTTCGCCTTTTCACAATCGGAACTAACCAGATCATAACCACGTAGATAACGGAGGATCTTTTCATCCCCCCCTGTTTCTGCAACCACCTTTCGATCACTAAACAGAAATTGAACTAAATGACCATTTGGATCTATGTCAATACATTGGACACAAAAAGTTGAACCTTTTTACGCCACACTTGTAAATTCATCCTCTTTTTCTTGTGGAGTCATGTAATTAAGGGATGCATGAATCCTCTTTCGGTTATACCAGGATTCAATATATTCAAAAATTGCACTTTGGGCATCTTCAAAATCAATGTAAACTTTGGTGTAGACTTCCTCTTTTTTTAACGCTGCATGGAAGGATTCTATACAGGCATTGTCATAAGGATTTCCCTTTTGGCTAAAGGAATGCAGCATCTTTTTTTTAGTGATATAGTCTTCAAATTCCTGACTTGTATACTGGCTGCCCAAAGCCGAGTGGATGATAATGCTGGTGGTATCTTGGACATTGAGTGTAGCATTCTTCACGGCCTGTGTAGCCATTTTGGCTGTCATAGAACAATCATAAGTATATCCTATTACTTTGTGAAGATAGAGATCCAGAACACAAGCAAGATAAGTACAACCATCTTTCAATGTATAAATGTAAGTAATGTCTGTCACCCACTTTTGATTCGGAGCATCTGCTGTAAAATTTTGTTGAAGTAAATTTGGCTTACCATCTGCACTGGTGTATTATTCTTCTGGGGTTTATACTTTTTTATGGTTATGGAGCGCAATTCGAGGCGCTTCATATGTCGCTGGACACGGTTGACGCTGCACGCTATACCAGTTTTTAATAATGCTTGACGAATTTTAGGTGCACCATAGCGTCCCTTTGATTGTGCATAGGCAAGTGCTACCTGTTCGCCAAATGCATAAAATGCAATTTCCTTATTTGAAGGCGCATAAACGAGAGCCTCATAGTAAGTGCTTCTCGCAACTTTGAGTACTTTACAAAGTATTTTTATTGGATATTCATTCGCAAGTTCTCTTATAAATGCGATTTTTTCAGTTATTGTTCCCTTGCGAATATGGAGGTCGCTTTTTTTAATATTTCATTCTCCATTTTAAGACGCTGCATCTCTTTTTGTAACGTCTTATATTCTTTCAATGTAATGGTTTCTTCCTCTGACATTTTGATGGGGGATAAATTCTTTACCCATCCTGAAATACAAGATTTTGATACGCCATATTCACGCTCCAATTGTGGATACGAATAATTACCGGTACGATACAAATCAACAATCTGTTGTTTGAATTTCGGAGTATAAGATTTTTGTTTGTTAGCCATGTTGAACATCTCCTTTGCTCTTTCAATAGATATTATAGGTTGTTCAACTTTTCATGTCCATACTTATATACTAACATCAGTCTCAACAGGTAGATTTCGAAAACCTTCTCCGCGTTTTGCCTTTTTTCTTCTATACGCAGGAATCAATTCCTCTTCTGTAGGCTCTACAACCACAGGCAGCCTTAAGGTTTCAGCTTCATTAAATAGGTCAAATATAGTCATTTGGTCAGAATTATACTTTTCTGATGACGCAGCAAACTTCTCTTTTTGACGAAGTTTCAGTTGTTCTATATACCAGTTATTTAAGACTTGTAATTCATTAATTTTTTCTTCTTTTTGGGAAAGAAGCGATTTCAAAGCTTCTAGTTCTGTCTGTAGTTGTTTCATTTTATTCACTTTCAAAAGGCTCCTATCCGATATTTTCCATATACTTATCATACCACAAAAGTGTCAGAAAGTCCCTAAGAATATAGGATTTCTGACACTTTTTTATGACCCGGTTACTGCCTGTCTTTTCACTTTCTGTGCAATGCCTGGAGCATTTAAAAGATTCTCGAATTCTACTATAGAAAAAGACATAGTAGCTTCATCTTCTACAACATCAGGCCATGTGACATGTCCTTTTTCCAACCTTTTAAAATGAATCCAGAATCCATTCTCTTCCCACACTAACATCTTGATTCGGTTACGCTGCTTGTTGCAGAAAACAAATATGGTCTTTTCAAATGGATTAAGACTAAAGTTGTATTCAACAATTTCACACAATCCATTTGTAGCCTTTCTCATATCGGTTGCTCCACATGCTAAGAGCACCTGATAACCATGATAATTAAACATAAACTAAGTTCACCGCCTTGATCACCATTTTAACAGATTCACATGAGGCAGAATCATATATATGTATTTTAATATCACCAATCTCAATCATAATCTGATTGTTATAGCTAGGTGAGGATTCCCTCGCAGGAGGTGGAGTATCTAGCTTAATAGGAACAAAATTTACTTTTATTTCCTCATTAGGAGTTCTATATTTCTTTAACCAGGTATGTAGGGATGAGGTTGGTATGCCATGTTCTAAGCACCACTGTTTTCTAGATTTTTTACTCTCTTCAAAGTTATTTAGTAATGCTGATATTTCTTCTTTTTTTCTCTTAATCTGTCTTCTCAAAATAAAACACCTCCAATAAAGGCATTATAATAGTACGGATTCAGAAAAAATAGGCGTCGTTCCGTTGACGCTTACATAGAAACCATTTTAATTTAGAAGGATATAAAAAATCTTGTTAAACTTTTGAAGCCCCAGTGTGCTGTCCGACTTCGCAACACGCTAGGGTTCCACTACTACATACCAATAATTCTAAAATATTTTTCAAAACCTTTTAATGATAGTAAACCTTATTTAATGATTAATTAATAAACCATTTGCCACCTTCACATAACACTTTGTTTATATAACTACCAATAACAAATCTTTATCTTCACATATACGTTAATAGGAAATGAATGTGTTTACAATATCCTCAGTTCATGTAATTAGTTATTTGGACTATTATTTGCATCTTTTTCGTCTAAGTCCCAATTATTCAACAATTCTTCATCTATCATTTTACCAAAACTAATTGACTGCCTTATATCTCTTTCTTCGTGGTAAAAAATCCCAACTATAATATCTTCTTTTGGTTTAGATACTAAACACCTTACCCTTCCCTGTTTCCATGATTGTGGCATCAATTGCTTATTCAGAGATAAATTAAGATTTAATATCTTTTCTTTGTCATCGAATAGGCTTTCAACTAGCGACATATTGTCCAATTTCTTTTTATCTCCAAATGTACATAATATATCATTCTTTAAATTAAAAGTAACCATATAAATTAGGTTGTTTTTTACTAAAAAATCATTTAAATTATTAAACACGTCTTATACCTCACTCCGTCTAATTAATATTTCAAACTGAACTATTAACATTTATTAATCTCCATATCCGGGATCATACCACATTTCATCATCACCAAGTATTAATCGATTACCTTTAGATTTCCAGTAAGCTTTTATTTCGCTCGCTCTCAAACTACTACCACCAACCTCACTATTAAAAACAGATCCTGAAGGATGTCTACCTGGTGAACCTGCTGTATGCTGATTACCCTCTGGATGGCCAGGTCCTGGAAGTTCATCTATTACGCCTCCGTCTCTAATAGGTACTTGATTTCTATGATGTGGAGATAATTTTGTACCAGCAGAATTACCCTTTAAAAACTCATCTTTCTGTTTAGTAGTGAATGGGCCTTCCCGATAAATTGGTGGTTCTGACATATCTGGATCACGTGGACTCATTTGATGTCCATTAGGTAATGTGACCTCTTCGCCTTTCCAATTCCTTATTTTATTATCAGTGCTGCTAGTATATCCCGACTCATGGTTTCTAACATTGCCATTCTCATCCAAAACATAAACATTAGCTCGCTGGTTTTCAGGAAGTTTATTCCCAGTTGGATTCGCATTCCTATACTGATTTGCAGCATCAATACCCTGATTTTGTCTTATCAGATCATAATTCGCCAGTCTATTGGCATCCTGTGCACTATAACCTTCTGCCCGATATTTTTTCCATAATTCTGTTTTCGTTTCACAAGGACTCATACCACTTGGATCAGTCAGCCCCACTGGATGATTATCACAATAGGCATATAAATTCAGCCCTGCACCATAATAAACATCCTCCTGTATAAAACGTCCAATCACAGGATTGTAATACCTCGTCCTTAAATAATACTGCTGAGTAATAGCATCATACTGTTCACCTGTATAGCGGAAACGGTTCGCTACCGTTTCTTCCTCTACAACAGTATTACCAAATGCATCATATTCATAGTGGTTTAACACCTTATGGGTATCCCCATCCAAAACATGAGTGATACTTCCCATTTCATCACTGGCATAATGATAATAGGTTTTCGCCTTTTCACAATCAGAACTAACCAGATCATAACCACGAAGATAACGCAGAATCTTTTCATCCCCTTCTGTTTCTGCAACCACCTTTCGATTACTAAACAAAAATTGAACTAATTGACCATTTTCCTCCATCTCATGACGTAGTCCCTCTGCATCATAATGGTTTTTTTGAACCCTCCCATCAAAGGTTTCCGCTTTTTCTACACGGTTAAAACTATCATAGGTGTAAACAGCCTTATCATCCTTTAACAAATTCCCCTGCAAATCATACTCATATGCAGTAACTCTGGTTTCTCCATTTTTTGTTGTTGTAAGTTCCAATAACCGGTTTCTTTCATCATAGCGATAGAGTTCCTCTAATTGTTCCGTCTGCCTTTTGATTCGGTTATTACTCTTATCATAATAAAATTTCTCCTGATAAGTTGGATACGCCACCTGTATCAGGCGGTTCTGGTTATCATACGAATAGGAAGTCAGCCCAGCGATAGTTCCTTTTGTTAACTGATTTCCATTCCCATCAAAGGTATAGTGGTTATCCGTCAGAATGTCCCCACCAAATGTAGTCTTTAAACTGGTCATATTATGGTCACTATCATAAGCATAGTCCGTAATCAGATCCTGCCCTGCGGTAAGTCTTTTGATGGTACTATCCAGATTGTACTCATAAGCTGCCTGCCTTACTCCATTATCATAGATTTCTGTCAATAAATCAATACTATTATACTTAAATTCCGAAGTTTTTCCAGTGAAATCCGTTTGTTTTCTCTTGTTTCCATTTAAATCATATTCATAATGCAGAAGGGTTTTTCCACTTGCCTTCTTTTCTTTCAATAAACCATTGGGATAATACTCGTAATCATACCTCATTCCACCACCAACGCCATATTTTAACAAGCCATCAGGTGTGTATCCCCAGTACTCCTGAGATCCCTGTTCCTTATTTTCTTTAAGAACTAAGTCTCCATACAAGTTATACTGGTATCTGATACTAGACTTATTTCGATTCTTATGTTCCTGAATCCTACCCTCCTGGTCATAAACAAAAATCTCTTCCTGTCCAGCGGCATCAATCCTTTTTGCTAGCTTATTGATTGAATTGTAGCTATAATTGACTGTATTTCCCTCACCATCAGTCGCACTAGTGGCATTGCCAGCATAATCATAACTATACTGTTCCATACTGCCATCTGCCTTACAGATTCCTATAATTCTTCCCCAGTAATCCAATTGATACTTGGTGCTGTTTCCATTTCCATCCACTACTCCAGTGATATTCCCAACTGCATCATAAGTATAACTTTGACAACTGCCAGCTGTAGTAACCGCTTCTTCTCTTCTACCTGATAAATCATATGTAAACGTTATACCAATGCCGCTTCCATCCACTTGCTCCAACAATTCTCCCCATGAGGAGTATTTGGTCTTCTGTAACACAGTGCCGTCTGGTGCCATTAATGTTGTTGGTTTCCCCAGTAGATTATACTCGTATTGATATCCAACAGACTGCTCTTTGGTAGCTTGATACTCATTAGGACTTATCTTTTGGATCACTCTTCCATTTTTATCATAGCGGGTAATATTAACTCCACCATCTACTCCAGTTTTCTTAATCTCCCGATTCAATAAATCATAGGCATAACGAACCTGATTTTGACAATAGTCTGTAACTGCAACAATATTTCCAGCACAATCATAAGAATAGGTAATCTGATTATGGATATCTCCATGGGGCTCGATGTGTCCTTCTCTAATCAGACGGTTGGCAGAATCATATTCCCTATGAATTTCATTCCCAGTTGGTGTCACCAATTTCTCTAGGTTTCCATTAGCATCATAGAAACAACATGTTCTAGTGTATGTTTTTCCGCACCCTGCTTCATCCGCACTTTGTACAAGTTCCACAAGTCTCCCTGCACTGTTGTATTGATAAAATGTTTCCTGCCAACAGTCTCCAGAAATTCTCCGTTTCTCTTTTGTTCGTCTTCCTTTATGGTCATATTCATAGAGCAGTGCCGCTCCGGAACCATCTTTTACATGGGTCAACCGATTGCCTTTATCATAGGTATAAGTTATAGTATGTACCCTTCCATGACAGCTGTCCTCCGTTTGGTAATCCAGATATCGTTTTTCACTGGTTCTATTTCCACAGAGATCATAGGTATAGCATGTAAGAACATAGTGCAAAATAGTACCATCTGCTCTGTATTCTTCACGAACGGGTTCCCTTTTTTGGGTAATCCATCCAGCATGGTTGTAAGTATACAAAACCCCCGGACGTTCTTCATCCGTACTTCCTTTTGTATATCCCTTTGCACCAATCTCCTTTATGATATTTCCAGTCAAATCATATACATATCTCTTTTCCACAACACCTTCTGGATTGGTGATTTGTACCAGACGATTTACACAGTCATACATATAAGTATATCCAATGCCGTCATCCTTCTTTTCATCATATTCCAAAGGCTGAACCTTTTTTATGATGTTTCCATTAGAATCATAAAAGATATGTTCCATTCCTCCATCAGGATAATGGATATGGGTACGGTTTCCATCGGTATCATACTGATAACAGATTCCTTCCCCATCTTTGGTTTTTGCATCAAAGGTATTTGGATGAATCTCCTTTAGTACATGACCTTCCATATCTCGCTGTACCGCAATTACCTCACCCAATGGGTTGATTGTACGCACCACTTGATCCATGTCATCATATTCATAACGTGTTCCTGGTAAGGAATTACTTCCTTTATTATATTCTTTTGGCAGAATCACTTCAGTCAGGTTACACAGCCAGTCATACGCATATCGGGTGGTGTTCCCCTCCTCATCCGTTATCATGGTCTTGTAATCCATGTGATTATAACCAAAACTCATAATTCCGTCTTCGGTCCTAATCTCCATGTTTCGTCCAGCTTCATCATAACTGTAATGTGTTATACTCCCCTCTGCACTGGTATAACAGGCAGGGGCACAATAGTTATGGCCATAAGCATAAGTGATTGCGGCTCCATTTCCATTAAGAATCCGGGTAATTCGACCTTTTTCATCCAGTTCATAGGTAGTGGTCTGCCAAGTATCCTGACCAAGGAGAATACTTTTCTTATTTAAATTTCCTGCCTGATCATAGACATATCTACTTTCCCTACCTGCATTGTCCCATTGTTTGATTCGATTTCCAGATCCGTCATAGCTATATTCTGTAATCAGACCATTGGGCAGGGTCTCCTTGATTAACAGGCAGTCTGGATTATATTCTCTAAAAATCTCACCACCATTACGGTCACGCTGATATATTGGATTTTCCCATGTATCATAACCAGTTTCCTCAAAAGTCCCATCCAGATATTCCGTTTTAATCGGAAGTTTCCTGTTATCATAATGATGAACGACCTTTAAGCCATTTGACACTGTGGTAAAAGTATTTGCACGATTCATATCATCATAAAACATAATATACTCTTCATTCCCATTTAATTCCTGGCGTACAACCCTACCTTTGCGGTCATACTGAATGGTTCCTCCATTGGAATAGGTAACGCCTGACAGAAATTCACCATCATATGTATATTTGATTTCCCGACCTAAGATGTCACGAATGCTACTAATCTTGCCTAAATCATAGAAAAATGCTAAGAACTGACCGCTTTCTAAAGTCAGTAGCAAAAGTGTACCCTGCTCATAGGTTAGACGAGTGCTGTTTCCATTTTGGTCAAGAATAGCAGTAAGCTGACCAGCTATATTATACTCATACATGGTTCGGCTTTTTTTATCCGTTAAGGTGTAACCGAAATTTGTTTCTTTAAGATTCAGAGAACCATCCCCACCTCATTGATTCACAAAACCAGTATTGGTCCGATCAAACGAGTTGTTTTAGATGAAAGAGTAAATGATACTGGTCCGTATGCTTTATATTTAGCAATCCACCGTTTTATACATTCTGGGTATTTACCAGCGCTATAATTATACCCTAAATCTTTAGTGATATCTGAAAGAGATCGTATTCCAAAAAGATAATCCTCTACTACATGAATCTTTTGTTTAGATAAATATTTCTGATATTTAGACATAAAAATACCTCCGAAGTAGATTTTGGTTGTTTTCCTTGTCTACTTTAGAGGTATCATATCACTTTGCTCTGTTCTATTAAATATTGGTAATGATTAAAATAAAACCGACTTATATTTCCATATTGTTTAAATACTCTTGAAATTCTTCTGCTGTTTCCTTTATCTCTTCATTTATTGAATCTATCCCTATACCTATCCCCCATTGAAGAAAATCTGGTATTACTTCATCAATAACTTCTAATAATCGTCTATACTCCCATTCGTCGTTAAAGGAAATTGTATTTTTCACAATGATCTCAAAATGAGATACCAACCATTTATTCGGGATTTTGGCAATTAATGTTCTAGCAATAACTATATGAGCATGATTTTGCCCAATACAGGCATATTCCAACAAAACTTTGAGAACTTCTCCGCTTACTTCTAATGGATAATCAACTATCCCACTAATATTATCATAACTTCCCTTAATTATATCCTCTAAATCATCCTTAATTTGTTTCTCTTGAGGTGAAATAATATTACTCATAATGCCTCCTCTACTTCTTCTTTGGCTTTTCGCCTGTTGGTTTATTAGGCCACGGTAAAGATTGGTATAGACTATTAAAATCATCTACAGTCATATCTTCTGTTGGATAGATTGTATGATGCCCTTTACCATGTGTCGAATTTGGTAATACATCACTGCCATCTGCAATAACCCCTAGACCTTCTGGCAATTGTGTTCCTTTTGGTAACAAATAATAAGGACCTGAAAGTGGTGCTTGATTTACATCTAATACGGTAGATGCTCCATGTGGTAATGGTGGACTCTGACCAGCCACTGTATCTGTACTATCAGAAACCTTAAAATCTCTTTCTGCTCTCGCATCTCTTGGCTTGGTTTTATTTCCAAATGCATATAGATCATCTGGAGTTGTGGTCTGATGTTTCCCATCAGCTCCGCTTATTCCCTTATATGCAGATTCATGATATACTTCAGTAGGAGACCTTCCAGTTTCCCTTTCGGCTTGATACATGGAATTTCCATTCGCGCGTTCATATCGTTTTAATTCTGCATATTGTTCTCTGGTAAGTTGACCGCCTTCATCCAAGGTTTTCCTATATGCATTTGCTTTTTGAGCACATATCGACGCTGCCGCAAATCCACTAGGATCATAATAGCCAACAGGATTATTCAGGCAGTATACATATAGGTTGAGCCCATCACCATAATAAACATCCTCTTGTGTAAAACGTCCAATCACAGGATTGTAATACCTCTTCCTTAAATAATACTGCTGAGTAATAGCATCATACTGTTCGCCTGTATATCGGAAACGGTTCGCTACCGTTTCTTCCTCTACAACAGTATTACCAAATGCATCATATTCATAGTGGTTTAACACCTTATGGGTATCCTCATCCAAAACATGAGTGATACTGCCCATTTCATCACTAGCATAATGATAATAGGTTTTCGCCTTTTCACAATCGGAACTAACCAAATCATAACCACGAAGATAGCGGAGGATCTTTTCATCCCCCCCTGTTTCTGCAACCACCTTTCGATCACTAAACAAAAATTGAACTAATTGACCATTTTCCTCCATCTCATGACGTAGTCCCTCTGCATCATAGTGGTTTTTCTGAACCCTTCCATCAAAGGTTTCCGCTTTTTCTACACGGTTAAAACTATCATAAGTGTAAACAGCCTTATCATCCTTTAACAGATTCCCCTGCAAATCATACTCATATGCAGTTACTCTGGATTCTCCATTTTGGGTTGTTGTAAGTTCCAATAACCGGTTTCTTTCATCATAGCGATAGAGTTCCTCTAATTGTTCCCTCTGCCTTTTGATTCGGTTATTACTCTTATCATAATAAAATTTCTCCTGATAAGTTGGATACGCCACCTGTATCAGGCGGTTCTGGTTATCATATAAATAAGAAGTCAACCCAGCAATAGTTCCTTTTGTTAACTGATTTCCATTCCCATCAAATGTGTAATGGTTGTCCGTCAGAATATCCCCACCAAAGGTAGTCCTTAAGCTGGTCATATTACGGTCACTATCATATGCATAGTCCGTAATCAAATCCTGCCCTGCGGTAAGTCTTTTGATGGTGCTATCCAGATTGTACTCATAAGCTGCCTGCCTTACTCCATTATCGTAGATTTCTGTCAATAAATCAAGGCTATTATACTTAAATTCCGAAGTTTTTCCAGTGAAATCCGTTTGTTTTCTCTTGTTTCCATTTAAATCATATTCATAATGCAACAGGGTTTTTCCGCTTGCCTTTTTCTCTTTTAACAAACCGTTGGGATAATATTCGTAATCATACCTCATTCCACCACCAACGCCATACTTTAACAAGCCATCAGGTGTGTAACCCCAGTACTCCTGAACTCCCTGTTCCTTATTTTCTTTAAGAACTAAGTCTCCATACAAGTTATACTGGTATCTGATACTAGACTTATTTCGATTCTTATGTTCCTGAATCCTGCCCTCCTGGTCATAAACAAAAATCTCTTCCTGTCCAGCGGCATCCATTCTTTTTGCTAGCTTATTGATTGAATTGTAACTATAATTGACTGTATTTCCCTCACCATCAGTCGCACTAGTGGCATTGCCAGCATAATCATAACTATACTGTTCCATACTGCCATCTGCCTTATAGATTCCTATAATCCTTCCCCAGTGATCCAATTGGTACTTGGTGCTGTTTCCGTTTCCATCCACTACTCCAGTGATATTCCCAACAGCATCATAAGTATAGCTTTGACGACTGCCAGCTGTAGTAACCGCTTCTTCTCTTCTACCTGATAAATCATATGTAAACGTTATACCAATGCCGCTTCCATCCACTTGCTCCAACAATTCTCCCCATGAGGAGTATTTGGTCTTCTGTAACACAGTGCCGTCTGGTGCCATTAATGTTGTTGGTTTCCCCAGTAGATTATACTCGTATTGATATCCAACAGACTGCTCTTTGGTAGCTTGATACTCATTAGGACTTATCTTTTGGATCACTCTTCCATTTTTATCATAGCGGGTAATATTAACTCCACCATCTACTCCAGTTTTCTTAATCTCCCGATTCAATAAATCATAGGCATAACGAACCTGATTTTGACAATAGTCTGTAACTGCAACAATATTTCCAGCACAATCATAAGAATAGGTAATCTGATTATGAATATCTCCATGGGGCTCGATGTGTCCTTCTCTAATCAGACGGTTGGCAGAATCATATTCCCTATGAATTTCATTCCCAGTTGGTGTCACCAGTTTCTCTAGGTTTCCATTAGCATCATAGAAACAACATGTTCTGGTGTATGTTTTTCCGCACCCTGCTTCATCAGCACTTTGTACAAGTTCCACAAGCCTCCCTGAACTGTTGTATTGATAAAGGGTTTCCTGCCAGCAGTCCCCAGAAATTCTCCGTTTCTCTTTTGTTCGTCTTCCTTTATGGTCATATTCATAGAGCAGCACCGCTCCTGAACCATCCTTTACATGGGTCAATTGATTGCCTTTATCATAGTTATCATATTCAGACAATCTGAAAGCAGTCTATGAACTGAAAGAATGGTTAGCAGAATGATACAACTGTTCACCAAATTATAAAGTGGCACTGTTTAAGTTTAACAAATGGTTAGAAAGAGCTCATGCATTGAAAATAGAGGAAGTAAAGCATGCCATAAAAACTTTTGAAAACTGGGAAAAGAGATTGATAATTATTACCTTTTCGGTTTATAAATGGTATTTTTGAGGGTCGAAATAGTAAAATCAAATCATTGCAATGTTATCAATTTTTCTTAAGGAATAGGACATTTTATGAAACACTAATTTTTATAGAATGCAATAAATAAGTTGCGTGTCTTGTGCCTTTTAAATAAAATTATAACATCAAGCACACAATTTGGTGAAGAGCCAATATTTTTTCAGTTTACAAATTAAAGGAGTATGGTAAATACATCTTGTTTACCATACTCCTTCTTTTTTAAATATAGTTTGTAATTTTTTACATTAAGCAACCTACTAAATGTTTAGTACATAGCTATTCTGCAAATAATTCTGGTACACCATTCCATGTCAATTCTGGCATCTCTGCAATCCGATTTAAATAAATATATATATCCTGACTATCTCCCCATGTACCGGATATAGGCTTAGCTGTTGATACAGTTAGATGATAGATACCATCATCTATTAAAATTTGTTGTTCTGGAGGGCATTCGTTACTCCATTCCATAAGCCAAAATAAATCTATAACAGATATTTTCCCTCCCTTTACATCAATGGCCAGTCTTATTGATATTGGATAATTCTTATCTATTTCTTCATTAGGATATCCTGTTCTGAATTTTAGATTAAATACACCTCCTGAGCCTGTGCTAAAACCAACTACATCCCCTTTTTTTATATGCGATGCCACTTGATTAGGGGTGGCATATTCTTTATTAAAATAATTAACTCCTTCTTCAATATCTTTGACTGCACCTTCTGAATAAAGGACAATTCCCATACCATCCAAAATAAGTTCTATATCACAATTTAATTCTTTTTGTTCATACATAAACATTATCTCCTTTTATTTCCTTAGTGTTACACATAATATAATTAGTTTATTTTCTTTGATTGCTTCCCCAATCCAAAAGTGCTGACATTGCCTCTGATGGACTTACATTTGTAGCAATTACAGTTGAGCTATCAGGAGTTCTCAAATCTCCCATAATCCCAGATATTTCAGGACTACTATAGGCTGCTGTATAGTTATCTAATAATTGTTGATCTGTCATTCCAGCATTTCCTCCTCTTATTTTTATTCCTTCATTTCTAGTAGCCTCGTGAAGTCTTATATGTGCTTGTCCAGCACTCTCTGGAGTTCCTCCTGGATAATATCTTGGAGTATTAGCTTGGTCATATATAGCCAAATCACTTCTATTTCTAACATTAGATCTTTCTATCAAATGAGCACCATCACCTTCTGGCACCAACCTCCAACTGCCTTCTGGAATCGGCCCAACAAAATTTGCATCGCCTGGTTTACTAACACGTGGTTGTGTATCTGCCCCGTTATTCTCATTATATGCAGACTCATGCTTTCTAACATTGCCATTCTCATCCAAAACATAAACATTAGCTCGCTGGTTTTCAGGCAGTTTATTCCCAGTTGGATTCGCATTCCTATACTGATTTGCAGCATCAATACCCTGATTTTGTCTTATCAGATCATAATTCGCCAGTCTATTGGCATCCTGCGCACTATATCCTTCTGCTCGATATTTCTTCCATAATTCTGTTTTCGTTTCACAAGGACTCATACCACTTGGATCAGTTAGTCCCACTGGATGGTTATTACAATAGGCATATAAATTCAGCCCCGCACCATAATAAATATCCTCCTGTGTAAAACGTCCAATCACAGGATTGTAATACCTCGTCCTTAAATAATACTGCTGTGTTGTAGCATCATACTGCTCGCCTGTATATCGGAAACGGTTCGCTACCGTCTCTTCCTCTACAACAGTGTTACCAAAGGCATCATATTCATAATGGTTTAATACCTTATGGGTATCCCCATCCAAAACATGAGTGATACTGCCCATTTCATCACTGGCATAATGATAATAGGTTTTCGCCTTTTCACAATCAGAACTAACCAGATCATAACCACGAAGATAACGCAGAATCTTTTCATCCCCTTCTGTTTCTGCAACCACCTTTCGATTACTAAACAAAAATTGAACTAATTGACCATTTTCCTCCATCTCATGACGTAGTCCCTCTGCATCATAATGGTTTTTTTGAACCCTCCCATCAAAGGTTTCCGCTTTTTCTACACGGTTAAAACTATCATAGGTGTAAACAGCCTTATCATCCTTTAACAAATTCCCCTGCAAATCATACTCGTATGCAGTTACTCTGGATTCTCCATTTTTTGTTGTTGTAAGTTCCAATAACCGGTTTCTTTCATCATAGCGATAGAGTTCCTCTAATTGTTCCGTCTGCCTTTTGATTCGGTTATTACTTTTATCATAATAAAATTTTTCCTGATAAGTTGGATACGCCACCTGTATCAGGCGGTTCTGGTAATCATACGAATAGGATGTCAGCCCAGCGATAGTTCCTTTTGTTAACTGATTTCCATTCCCATCAAAGGTATAATGGTTATCCGTCAGAATGTCCCCACCAAATGTAGTCTTTAAACTGGTCATATTATGGTCACTATCATATGTATAGTCCGTAATCAGATCCTGCCCTGCGGTAAGTCTTTTGATGGTACTATCCAGATTGTACTCATAAGCTGCCTGCCTTACTCCATTATCGTAGATTTCTGTCAATAAATCAAGGCTATTATACTTAAATTCCGAAGTTTTTCCAGTGAAATCCGTTTGTTTTCTTTTGTTCCCATTTAAATCATATTCATAATGCAACAGGGTTTTTCCGCTTGCCTTCTTTTCTTTTAACAAACTGTTGGGATAATACTCGTAATCATACCTCATTCCACCACCAACGCCATACTTTAACAAGCCATCAGGTGTGTAGCCCCAGTACTCCTGAGTTCCCTGTTCCTTATTTTCTCTAAGAACTAAGTCTCCATACAAGTTATATTGGTATCTGATACTAGCTTTATTTCGATTCTTATGTTCCTGAATCCTACCCTCCTGGTCATAAACAAAAATCTCTTCCTGTCCAGCAGCATCAATTCTTTTTGCTAGCTTATTGATTGAATTGTAACTATAATTGACTGTATTTCCCTCACCATCAGTCGCACTAGTGGCATTGCCAGCATAATCATAACTATACTGTTCCATACTGCCATCTGCCTTACAGATTCCTATAATCCTTCCCCAATAATCCAATTGATACTTGGTGCTGTTGCCATTTCCATCCACTATTCCAGTGATATTCCCAACTGCATCATAAGTATAACTTTGACAACTGCCAGCTGTAGTAACCGCTTCTTCTCTTCTACCTGATAAATCGTAAGCAAATGTTATACCAATGCCACTTCCATCTACTTGCTCTAACAATTCTCCCCATGAGGAGTATTTGGCTTTCCGCAACACGGTGCCGTCTGGTGCCATTAATGTTGTCGCTTTCCCCAATAGATTATACTCATATTGATATCCAGCTGACTGCTCTTTGGTAGCTTGATACTCATTGGGACTTATCTTTTGGATCACTCTTCCATTTTTATCATAGCGTGTAATATTAACTCCACCATCTACTCCAGTCTTCTTAATCTCCCGATTCAATAAATCATAGGCATAACGAACCTGATTTTGACAATAGTCTGTAACTGCAACAATATTTCCAGCACAATCATAAGAATAGGTAATCTGATTATGAATATCTCCATGGGGCTCAATGTGTTCTTCTCGAATCAGACGGTTGGCAGTATCATATTCCCTATGAATTTCATTCCCAGATGGCGTCACCAATTTCTCTAGGTTTCCATTAGCATCATAAAAACAACGCGTTCTGGTGTATGTTTTTCCACACCCTGCTTCATCAGCACTTTGTACAAGTTCCACAAGCCTCCCTGCACTGTTGTATTGATAAAGGGTTTCCTGCCAGCAGTCCCCAGAAATTCTCCGTTTCTCTTTTGTTCGTCTTCCTTTATGATCATATTCATAGAGCAGTGCCGCTCCTGAACCATCTTTTACATGGGTCAACCGATTGCCTTTATCATAGGTATAAGTTATAGTATGTACCCTTCCATGACAACTGTCCTCAGTTTGGTAATCCAGATACCGCTTTTCATTGGTTCTATTTCCACAGAGATCATAGGTATAGCAAGTCAAAACATAGTGCAAAATAGTACCATCTGCTTGGTTTTCTTCACGGACTGATTCCCTTTTTTGGGTGATCCAACCAGCATGGTTATAAGTATACAAAATGCCCGGACGTTCTTCATCCGTACTTCCTTTTGTATATCCCTTTGCACTAATTTCCTTTATGATATTTCCAGTCAAATCATATACATATCTCTTTTCCACCACACCTTCCGGATTGGTGATCTGTACCAGACGATTTACACAGTCATACATATAAGTATATCCAATGCCGTCATCCTTCTTTTCATCATATTGCAAAGGCTGAACCTTTTTTATGATGTTTCCATTAGAATCATAAAAGATACGTTCCGTTCCTCCATCAGGATAATGGATATGGGTACGGTTTCCATCGGTATCATACTGATAACAGATTCCTTCCCCATCTTTGGTTTTTGCATCAAAGGTATTTGGATGAATCTCCTTTAGAACATGACCTTCCATATCTCGCTGTACCGCAATTACCTCACCCAATGGGTTGATTGTACGCACCACTTGATCCATGTCATCATATTCATAACGTGTTCCTGGTAAGGAATTACTTCCTTTATTATATTCTTTTGGCAGAATCACTTCAGTCAGGTTACACAGCCAGTCATACGCATATCGGGTGGTGTTCCCCTCCTCATCCGTTATCATGGTCTTGTAATCCATGTGATTATAACCAAAACTCATAATGCCGTCTTCGGTCCTAATCTCCATGTTTCGTCCAGCTTCATCATAACTGTAACGTGTTATACTCCCCTCTGCACAGGTATAACAGGCAGGGGCACAATAGTTATGGCCATAAGCATAAGTAATTGCGGCTCCATTTCCATTAAGAATCCGAGTAATCCGACCTTTTTCATCCAGTTCATAGGTAGTGGTCTGCCAAGTATCCTGACCAAGGAGAATACTTTTCTTATTTAAATTTCCTGCCTGATCATAGACATATCTAATTTCCCTACCTGCATTGTCCCATTGTTTGATTCGATTTCCAGATCCATCATAGCTATATTCTGTAATCAGACCATTGGGCAGGGTCTCCTTGATTAACAGGCAGTCTGGATTATATTCTCTAAAAATCTCACCACCATTACGGTCACGCTGATATATGGGATTTTCCCATGTATCATAACCAGTTTCCTCAAAAGTCCCATCCAAATATTCCGTTTTAATCGGAAGTTTCCTGTTATCATAATGATGAACAACCTTCAAACCATTTGACACTGTGGTAAACGTATTTGCACGATTCATATCATCATAAAACATAATATACTCTTCATTCCCATTTAATTCCTGACGTACAACCCTACCTTTGCGGTCATAATGGTTGGTAACATAGTTCTTTCCATTTTGATCAATGATACTGTGCAGATATCCTTCTGGAGTATAGTCATACTGAATGGTTCCTCCATTGGAATAGGTAACTCCTGACAGAAATTCACCATCATATGTATATTTGATTTCCCGACCTAAGATGTCACGAATGCTACTAACCTTGCCTAAGTCATAGGAAAATGCTAAGAACTGACCACTTTCTAAAGTCAGTAGCAAAAGTGTACCCTGCTCATAGGTTAGACGAGTGCTATTTCCATTTTTGTCAAGAATAGCAGTAAGCTGACCAGCTATATTGTACTCATATATGGTTCGGCTTTTTTTATCCGTTAATAGGTAACCGAAATTTGTTTCCTTCAATGTCAAGGAACCATCCCCACCTCTTTGATTCACAAAACCAGTATCGGTCCGATTAAATGTCTCTAAATGCATATCTGGCATCATAATACAAAAGCCATTCCCTTTTGCATGAATTCTAGTCTCAATATGAAGCATCCATTTAGAACCTAACATTCCCCTTGGATTTGTATAGATAGATTCATAGCTTCTTTTTAGGACAAATTTCCCAAGGATATCTTCCAGCTGGCTTTCAGAATAACTTAGGCTTTGGCTTCCTGTTACTACATTGATAGGATCATGCATACACCTATTTGTTTCTGCATTGTCTCCATCAGGCTTAGATCTATTTCTCATTTCATCTGTATCACTATCAGCATCCTTATTTTTATTCAGATCCGCGTCAGGTGTTGGCTTTTTAAAGGTGTCGTGAACCGACTTAACAAAGCCCGCCGTTGCACATGCACAGTTTCCAAGAGCAATTAAATTATTCAAATCCTCCCTTGTATACTTGCTCAAATCCAGTCCATTTTCTTTCATACTATCCCACAATGCGGCAATCTGTTCCCGATTCCGATACCATGAGGCTAATACATTAAGACCAGCATAGAACAACTTCGCATACATCAATATCTTTCCTGCCTTTGACACCCATTTGCTCACCTTACTGACCGCACTTACACCCTTAACTGCCAGCTTTGCGACTCCTGCTGCGTCCCCGATTCCTGGAATTGCTGCAAATGCAGACATAGCGGCTCCAGCATAATCCCCCCTTGCAAGGGATACCCCAGCATTGAGTAAATCAGGAATAAAACCCAGTCCAGGGAAAAGTCCCGCAACGTCAAGTACCAATTGCAATCCGTCTAATGCAGTTTCCCACCAGTCACTTAGTGCATCCTCCATCTTCTCATGGGTATTCTGGGTATACCCCAGCCAGGAAAAGTTTTGAGTATCCATGATGATATTAGTGCCTATCTCTACTACACTTTCCTTTACCTGAAGTGTCAACGTATTGACTCCATACAGGGTTAATACTCCGGTTTCAAAGGGTTCTTCTCCCATAACCCCCTCGATATCACCACTCGTTTCACCTGCCCATATATCCGCGAATACCATGGCTTTTCCTGCATCAGAAAAGCTTTTTTTAACCTTCTCCCATTCCTGCTGATTTCCCAAATCATCAGCTGCTGTGGCTAAATCTGCTTTGGAAATCCCTCCATCTGCAACAAATGTCTTCTTTCCTGCTTTTGTTCTACTTTTAAAGGTAGTCATCCCACCTTTTACGGCATCATGATTGGTGGTTCCATCAATCACACCTGAATCTACCGTAAGAAATAGACTTTGTTCTGCCTCAATCAGAATATCTTTTCCAGAAGTTATAGTGATTCCCTCCACCTCATCCATTTTAATGGAAATGGTGTTATTGGACTCCTCATCATGTAGTTTTCTGGTTGCGGTCAGATGAATGGACTTCTCCTTATATTTTATCATGTTATCTTGGCTGGTCATGGATTTTTCGTCGGGATTGGTAAAATCCGGCGACGACAAATCACCCCTTCTACTTCCCAGACAGGCAATATTTCCATTATTTTCATAGTAAATAAAAACACTATCCCCTTCATCAGGCATACAATAGAAGGAATTATTCATTGATGACTCATAAGGAATCCAGGTATTTCCTGAACCTCCCCCTGGTGCAGTAAAGGTTACTTGTATCATGTTGCCACTCACTGCAAGAACCGTACCAGTCAACACTGTGCTGATGAGAGCCTCTTGTGCTGGCTGGGTAGATGGGGGCTGTACGGCGGATGGTCGGCTGCCAGATGCCTGGCTGGAAATAAGTCCACCTTGATTCTCTATAGTATGACTGGTGATAAATGAATCCCCAACAATATCCCCTGCGGATACCAAAGGGTTATCTTTCTCCTCTGTTGCACTGTCAAATTGGTAAGGGGCAGCATTCCCGTCCCCATTGGCCAGTCCTAGACTTAGTGCCTCCACATTACGTCTCTGCCCTCTGGCAATCTTATCCGTCTCACCATCAAAGGAGCGAAATCCTACGGTTCCCACAGAAAAGTTGATGCTCCCTGAAGCAATATCCACAAAAACAGACTTTTTATATTGTCCAGACATTCGTAGCACAAATGCCCAGTCAGTTTCCCCCTTCTGAGATACTACAAATGGAACTGGCTTATCCCCATCTAACAGCATGTTTGCACCATAAGGTGATACCACTTCCTCTAATATCTGCTCAAGTGTTTTTGCTGGGTTCTGGAAAGTTCTATTCATTGGTTCCTTATCCATATCTTTAGATAGAGTGTAGGCAATAATCTCCACTAAACGATAATTCGCCTGTTGGGCAACTGAAATAGAATCACAGGTTCCATAAAAGATACAACTTCCGTCTGCTGTATTTACAGAAATAGTGGTATCCTGTGCCCCCATTGCCTGCCCACTGTCGGTTTCCTCTAAAAGCTCCAGCCTTAGTGTTAGCTTTCCATGTGCATTTTCTCCGCCTTCTATTTTAATATCCATAATGGTGTTATAAGGCAGTACAGTATTGATTTTTAATTCTGCAATTGTTATCTTTCCTGTATCCAAGGCATGCTCTCCCTTCTATTTTCTCTTTGGTACCAAACCTAGTATGTGAAAAATGACCGTAAGTACAAGATATAAAACAACAAGTGATGCCATCATTATATTTTGACGATATGCCTTTATGTTTAGTGCTGACTCAGACTGTCGGAACATATATCCAGCCATATCTACAAACCACTTATCTTCACTAAGGTTGTATTTTTGCTTCCAACCCTCTACTACATTTACAGGAACTCCTTTATCAACTCTTCCAATTGGCAATGTAATGGACTTCCCTGTTAAAGTTAGGGTTTTTTCATCCAGCAAGATCATTATTTTTTCCTCTGATGGTAGAGTCGCAATGTAGAGTTGTCCATAGGCAATTCCATCCATACGTTTTGCCCATACACGCCTCTTGATTTTTGTATATAAGTTCTGCCCCATACGTTTATAGGTTCCAGTTGGAATCAAATTTTTCTTATCTATCACAATGGTAAAACTGTCATACAACTTTATCTCAGCGATGCTGGTAACTTTCTGGGTTTCGTCAGTTGCTGGATAACCTATTTCTGTAACTTCTCCAACCGTCTTTATTTCCCTTTTATAAAACATACGATCAAGGTTAATAATACCCACAACCAAAAATGATAGGATAACTGATAGTAGTATTCTTGCAAAAATATCGGGACGCATTCTAAGTATTCTTCCAGTAAAATTCATTTTTCCTCCTTATAAATCCTCATTATTTTATATTTTTTTGTAAGGACCAAATCACTTGAACCCCAGGTTTTTCCCTTACTATTTTATTTGAATAAGTACCTGATGATGTGCTTTTAGCAATACCTCCCACAATGGTTGTATCTAAAGATGACATATTAATATTTTTAATATTTGTTATATTTTTTGTGATTGCCACATTTGTTTGATATCCATTCTGCACAAAATAATCCGTCATACTAATGGCAGAGGTACCCAAACAACCACCAATTGTCATATTGTTTTTTAGAGCAAAACTTTCACAATGATTCACAATATGAGCCATATTCGGTTTGCTCCCCATGGTGTTGAGTGCATTATACATGGAGACACATCCACAATCTGCATCTGCCAATGTGGTCATCCCTATATTAAAATTAGTAAGATAACTCTGGTTGACAATATTTCCATAAGAATCCAAGGCATTGGCGGAAACAACTTCTGACTGGTTATTAAAATAATTTGCCTGAATCTGTTGTTCTGAAACACCAAATCCCGCCATATTCCCAAAATCAATTGTGCCCCCCATACCTAGTGTAGTTCTTCCGGCTCCGCCACCTGCTGTTGTGCCAACAAAACCTGATGTTCCACCTCCACTGAATGTACTTCTTCCAGCTCCACTGCCTGCTGTCATGCCACCAAAACCTGATGTTCCACCACCACTGAATGTACTTCTCCCAGCTCCACTGCCTGCTGTTGTACCACCACCGCTTAATGCCACTTGCCCATAATAATCCGCTGTATTCTGAGCTAAATCTGCCACTGCCTCACTTTCTGAAGTGACATTATCCAGACTGCTAAATGCTTCTATCTTCGCTTTCATGGAAGCTGGCAATGTGGCCATAGGATCCTTCACTTCTGGAGCAGCCGCTTCTTCGCCACTACCCTCTGTGGGTGCTTCTGCTTTCTCATCTTCTATTTTAATTGTTATAATTCCTCCATAGAAACAAGGTAACTCACTTTTCCCCATAAGTGCTGGTGCACCATCTAAAATATAATCATCGTTCACATTTACCCAAGGGGTAAGTGTCATAGGTTGACATTTTGCCCCACCACATCCAATAAGACTTTTTACCCCTGTTAGTAAAGGTCCAAGAATAAAGCTTTCTAAACTGAAACCACTGTTATCGGGATTCATCTTTGAGCTGCAGCGCCCAAACTGTACAATGTGCTCATCTGGAACATGGTCGTTAGCATTCATAATCGGATGATCTATATCGCTGAATATAACCCCATGATCCTTAGGCAAATTTAAATAGTTAGCCATTGAGCCACAAGAGCACTCACCCTTCATCAATCTGGTAATATATCGTTTTTCATCTTCCACGGTTCCTGTTGCATTATCCAATACATCTGAATCCATACTCACTCCGATCTGTCTGTATATTCAGACTAATTTTCTATTTTATTTTAATCTCATCAATTCCAACACCATAGAGATTCCGCCTTAATATACTCTCAGCCATTGCCAGAGAGATTATGATTCTGGTTTCCATAATTCCATCCAATTGGAATATATTAAGATTACGCATTTTCTTTCGTTCCAGAACTAATTCTTTTATTGTGCCATTGGGGTAAAAGGTACTATCTGGATGGAAACACTTTTGAGCAGGGTATTTTCCCGCCCAATACAGGGGAGAAATTTTTTGTATCATCTCCTCTTTTTGTGGGAATACCTGTACCCCCTTCCACTCAATCTGATCCTCATATAAGTGGATCAGTCTCTTTAATTGATCAGATACCAGCAACATGGGTTTTAACAATAGATCTGGTAGTTCCACCCCTTGTTGATAATTCATATAAGCCACAGTAAGTGATTTCATCTGATGAAACGTATCTTTACCCAATCCATTTCGATAAACACTGGTTTCTAGCCCTAATATCTGTATGGGATTGGTAACATATTGTGTTAGTAAAAAATATTCCATACTATACCTCCTCCACATTCGACAGTTCCTGCCTGGTTGTACATTCCACAAACTCAGCTGTCCGATAGATATCTTTTGGATTATCATCCTTGCATAGAAAATTACATCCTGAAAAATCAAAACCATTGATGGTACAGCCATGGAATGAAATACCAAACATACTGACTTCTTTTGTTTGTATGGATTCAAATAAACATCCCTCAAATACACAGTCATTAAAATTAGAATTTTCAAAACTACAGTTGTAAAACTCACATGCGCTAAACCGAGCATGTGTTAAGTCCAGATTTTGAAATTCCTTTTTATTGTATATTTTTTTAGAATACTGTTGAAACTGCAAGGAGTTGTTTTTGGGATTAAAAAAAATATCCACTTCCGGTTCCTTCACATAAAGGGCTTTCTGCCAATCCTGATAGGCACCCACAGAAATCATAAACTTCTCTGCCTGAAGCATTTTTTCAAAGCCTTCAAATCGATCACAGTATGCTATGATATACTTAAGGTAAATAACAATTAATTGCATCAGGTATTCCACTGTTTCAAACATTAAAATACGTATTTGTTCTTTATGGATAAATCGTTGGGCAATCATTTTTTTGCAATGTTTTGTAAGTACCTCTCTAAATTCGTCCCAATACGTAAATAACCAGGATGCCTCCATTGTTTTTGTATATAAACGCTTGCCAAGAATTGCATTCTCATCATATGCTTCTATGATTATTTGGGGCTTCCCCAGATAGATGGAGCTTTCTAACAAAGATAAATGTATCCATCCCACTTCAATAGGAAGTTTCATTTGAACATGGGATACTTCCGAAAAAAAGAGTTCCATTTCTTTTTTTATCTTTGGAATAATTTCTTCTATATGATCCATTAAGAACCCTCTAGTTTTGTCTTGAAAATCCCTTTTATCCTTTTCATAATACAGATCCCTGAATTCCTGCAAATAATCTCTTTCCATAAATGTCCTCCATATTTTCTCCCTTCAGCCTTAGTTAATAATTACATTTTCTGCACCAAGCTCTATGCTATTTTCCTTAATATTTATATAAGCGGATGCTGTACTAAGCAAAATCTCATTTTCTGCCTGTACCACAATGTCTTTATTTGCCATGAGTAACATGTTGGATGTGGTACAAATATTAATATCCTTTTCAGATGTAATATTGATTCCATTTTCATTACTTAAGTCAATGAAGATTTTACTTTCCTTGCAGGTAATCAGCAGACCCTTTTCTGTCATTAAAATCTCTTTTCCGGCTGGTGATCTCCATTTTTTATGTTTTGGGTCAGCAAGGGGGGATACATTCACAGAACTGGCTGCAAAAGCTTCACCTTCATTATCTGATGGAAAAAATACTCTCACAGTATCTCCTACTTCAGGCATACAATAAAATCCACTGCCATCGCTGGAAGAATATGCAGTTGAATAGGGAAACCAATGATTCCCTCCGCCATCATAAGAACCATCAATATCTATAAGATGTACTTGTACCTTATCCATTTCCACTGTCTGAACGATTCCAGTGAACATTTTTCCTGAGGCCTGAGCATTTGATATCTGTGGCTGCACCATGGAACTTGTTGGTGCTGGCTGTACGTTACTGACCAATACACCTCTGTCAAAGGAACTGGTAACACTCTGTACATTCTCACCTAAACCTCCTGCACCAAGAGTATCTCCAGCAAATAGAAAACTATCACTTGCTATCTGGGCACCAGATGCACCATGTTTGCTTTCCACACGGCTCAGCTCATTTACCTTTCCTGACTGAGGAATACCTATGGTAATCTGTGGAACCTTAGTAGCTACATTTGTTATCACAGGGGCAGAAAATACCGATGCCATACGCTTAATAAATTCCCAATTAGTCTCATCGTACTGCATAATCATGTCTCCAATGGGTTTGTCGGTCACTTCAAAACTAATCATTGCAGTTGAGCCAACCACCTGATTTAAAATTTCTTCATATGTTTTCCCTGAATTCTGAAAGCTTTTTTTATTCTTCGCCATATCCAAAAGGCTGCTGGTTGATTTCAGTTTTAAATAGAGAGTACTATAGTCACTTTGCTGGTTTAATCCAGCGTCTGCAACTACCCCATAAAACAAAATAGGTGGCTGTCCTTCGGCAGTTGTGCGTATGGTCACTAAAGTTGTTTCATCCACCCGTTTCACATACTCTGACCCACTTGTTTGGTCCACCTCACCCTCAATGACTGCCTCTCCATGATCATTGATATGTTGGGTTATGGAAAGTTTTAAAATCTTTGTAAAAGGAGCACCATCTACAATGATATTTTGATAAGTAATTGATTCCATAGTTATACCCCTTCCTGATCTAAAATTTTAATGCTGTCAATCAGTTCCTTTGCTACCTTTACCATACGCTTTTGATATTTTGTAGGAAAATTCACACTACCCATCATCAGTTGATTATTTAGGCTAAAATAAAACGTAACATTGTATACATTCGTATCTACTGCTCGTGAAACAAATTCTATAATGGCAATATTTAAATCATCTTTTTTGATAACACCCTGACCTAACATACGTACTTTTGGACCAATGGCTTCCACTAATTTGATTACCATTGGAAGAAATTTAGACATTCCTTCATTTGGCACAATATGCTCTGTTTTGCTTAATGCCAACTGGAAATGAATACCTTCCCCGCCAAATACATGACTCAAATTTTTACCCATTGGATACAATAGGTTCTTTATATCCTTTTCAAATAGAAAAAAAGTTTTTGGCATATAAATACTAACACCCAGTTCTGGTATCTCACGCTCTAAAAATTCAATCTCTTCTCCATATATATGTATGGGTCCATCTAAGATAGATTCCTCCAGTTCCTTTTCCACATTTTCCTCTGCTTTTACTTTTTTTTCTGCCATAACCATCTGCTTTTTTGCTTTTAGAATTTCTTCATCCGTATATCCCATTTATCCTACCCCTTTCGGTTTCCTCTGATTTTAGTTATATACCCACGATAATCTTGTGAGGTTTTCTAAGAGTCTTCTCAGGTTCTATTTTCTGATGGCTGTTCTCTGCAAGAATTCTACACAACTTTTCATATAACTCCAGATTACTGAGTTCTCTTATTGGTAACCCTAACCTTTGGCTTACATAAGCCTCTATAGCAGCTCGGCTTATGGTAGATCCTCCATGATTTAATATCTGCTGGCAAAAAGCAATATCCCATGGATTACTAATTACATACAACAAGCTTTCTTTTGCATATTCATACAAAAGGCTAAAACAAAGTGTAGGTCTTTGCCATCCACTATACTCAGCATAAATCATATTTAATGTATCATATAAGGTACTATGGTCTGAAAAATCCTGATGGATTGTCCTCAGTTTTGCTCCTCTAGCTAATTGGAACCGACATAATTCCAGTGTCCCTTTCTCCTTTTCTAGACTATGTGACAAGGAAATTGAAATTTCCCGATAGATAAAATTATGAGTTACTGTTTCTTCTTTAAATTCTAACTTCACTACACTCCATTGGTCATTCACGGCATAAGCTACCACCATTTGCTGGTCAATAAGATAAAGATGCCCCCCATAAACAATGATTCCCTTTCCCATACTAAGTGTATCGTCTGTTATGGTAATCTGGCATCCCTTTAAGATTCCATCTGCATAACCGGCATAAGATAATTCACTATATCCAATGGCATAATCACTTAAAACCTGAAGCATATCCTGTGTTAAGATTTTCCCCGAATGAAACAATGGGATTGCTTGTCCTTTCATATCCGCTTCCTCCTAAAATATCTCAATGTTTCCCCACTCCATGGTTTGGGATTCTCCCAAAAGTCCAAAATGATTTTCCCAGAAAATCCTTACTTTATAATCCAGTGGTAGAAATAGTTCCTGTATCATTTGAATAAGCGCTTCCATAGGCTGGTTTTTTTCCATACCAGCATAATAGAGCAGTTCTTTTTTATCCTGTTCATTGGTGTATATAATTCCAGTTTTGGTTATCTTCGTTAGTATCTCCCCAAACAGGTGGATGGATTGACCAATTCGATATTGTTTTAATAAATAATGAGCCAGAAGATATTGAACCTCCTGATTCACCTCCTCATAAGATTTCTGCAAATGCTTACCATAATGGCCCTTTAAAATTGCATTCTCCAGCTGACGCACCTGATATTCCTGCCTGCTAATCCCCTTACGCAAATCAATAGAAAGCAAATAATGTAACAAAATATCAAATAAATAGTCCCTCCACAAGGAAGTAATCTCCTCAGTAGAGAAAAGTTCCTCAAATATTGTTTCATATCGATAAAATGCATTTAAGGTGATACATTCGTCCTTAGATTCCCTATTCATACACCAGGAAGATTGTTCATAATAAGGACTGAAAATTTCAGCTTGTCGAAAAAAATGTTTCTTCTTTTCTTTGATCATTGTCTCCCATAAATAATTCATAAGTACCTCCCTATACAAATTGCCCAATACACTGATATTCCGGATATTCGTTTTGTATCCGTGTCATAAGATAACTCATAATATCTCTGCTTATAAATGAGTCCTTCCTATTATTTTGAAAAGAAAGCAGTAAAACATAGGGATTGTCACCTAAACACACTTCATCCTTGATGAAAAAATCCATGGAATAAGTTTCCATTAATGTGACTGTCTTATTTAGTACCTGTATATTCTTTAACTCCAACACATCTTCGTAACCCAAAGAATACAAATAATGTCCAATTTCTGCCTTAGTACGCATCCTCTTTCTAAAACCTGTGGTTTGACTTTCAAAGGTCTCCCGATTTACTTTGTTATGCATGGAAGGATACTCGTTTTCCCTCCATGGCTTATGATTAATTTCTAACAGATTCCATTTTCTTGGCAAATGGTCACTACAAGCAATTAATAGATCACTTTGAACTCTTCTGACCTGAAATAAATCCACTTCCATGTCTGTAATCAGATAATCCATATCCTTATGTAACCGATGTTTGTAAATGATATGCTGATAGTGAATATGATCCAAACAAGGTTCCGGGTACACACTGGTTTTTTCTGAAATTGTTCTGATATTCCAAACTGGAATACAGTCATAGACCACAACCTCTGTTAGTTCCTCAAAGTCGATTTTTACTTCTAAGATCTCACCCTCAACAATAGGTTCTGCTGAATGTAGAGATACATCAAATATCTTATATAGATAAGGAGCACATATTGTTTCCCATGCCACACCATTGTGTCGAAAAACATCATATAGATGTTCCAGTTGATTTAAATAGTTCTGGTTTTTACAGATTCCAAAAATCCCTTGATATTCCCCACCTTGGGTACGAATCATCCCTCTGAATTTCCGTTCACTTTCTATCAATTTTTTAATTGCCAGATAATCTACTTTTAAAAAAATAGAAAAAAGGAAAAGTGATTTTTTTTCTACCACTGCCTTTAAAACATCTGCAATATTAATGATTCTTTTTTCCAAATCCGCTTGACACATGGGATACATAGTTTCTAATGTAAGATCCAATTGTTTCCTTGGCATGATACCCGTTGTGATAGGAAAGATTCCACTAAAGTTCATCTGTTCATGTTCCATACGTGTTTCAAGTTCCATATATTCGCCCTCAATAAAATCATAAAATGGAGTGAACACTTTGGCTAAAACTTCCCTGAGATATTTTCGTTCCTTTAGACTCTCGATTTCTAAAAGGCGGGCTTCTATATACTTTTCCATCTCCATTGGATCATTAAAAATATCCTTTTTCATAAGAATTCCCCTCATTTCATTCTTTCATTGTTACTGAGCGTTCCACAGCAATATTATTAAATGTCAACTTTATGATGCAAATATCATTCTTTTCGTCTAACTCATAATCCAGCTTATCTGTTGCTTTTAAAATGGAATTTACATTGAGTGACTCATTACTCCACTGCACCCTTATATTTTTAGGATTATTATCAAAAAATTTCCTAATTAAATCCTTTTTATAATCCTGAGTTACATGGCGTATCATTCGTTCAATATAGGTAGTTGTTTGTATTGCACAAATGGACAAATGACCCTTTCTTGTATATTCCAGTGTTCTATCTGTCAATAGTTTTACCATTCTATCTGGAGCAAACACCATACCTACTGCCTGTTCATATATTTCATCCAGACGTTCCTTGGAGTAGCCAAAGATTTCTCGTGACATTGTAGTTTTTGTCTTCTCTCGCAATTTTTCATCTGCCAAAGAATAATGTACCCCAGGATAACGCTCATCTGTAAGTGTAGGAAATCTTTCTTTTAGGTACCCAGGACACTGGCAAGACGCCAATAAACCAACCGCAACATAAGATGCTTCCACATAAATACCATCCAAACGAACTAGTACGCCTTCTAAATCACCACTTATATTCCAACCTGTTCCATACCCTGTGGTTTTTATTTTATTTCCAATGGATAAACAAGCATGCTCTCTTGGTATCAGAGTGAAATTGGGATAACATGGGATGATAAAATCTTCACTCTCCATCCCCTTAAACTCTTTTGCAAACTGCTTCCAGAGTTTTAATCCATTTTGCGAAAGAGCATTAAAATTATTTTTCTCAGATGCCAACATACTGACAAACACCTGAATTTGAAATTCTGCCAATAAATGAATGAGCCCGGTCAACGTATCCACCGTATCATACTCTTGGTTTCTAATTTGTTTGCTTCCTTCGAATCTCTCTCTGGACAATTTTCGCTCCCACTCCAAGGAAAAAGAAATTCTTGGTATAATTGCATACCAAATGGTATCTTTATATTCATTTTTAGAATTCACTGTCTGTAGATAGGTTTTCAAACGTTTTATGTATTTTAACTCTTGAAACATACTTTGTTTGCAATTGGTAATAACAAGAACTGGTGGCATCTTAGAATTCTTCACCTGATATTGCTCAAAAAACAGTTTTACTCCTAGTATGGTTTCTAAAAGTGGGGTGATTCCTTCCCAGAATATCTGCAATGTTTTTTGATACTCTTCTAAATCCTGATTATAAAAATCGATTAGCAATTTAAATTCTTCAACATCTGTTGGTAATGAATCATTCAAAAGAAATTGAAATCGTTTATGAGCACCACATGTTTGATTCAAAAAAGTAGCATAACTTTCCAAACAATCCTTATCCACATAGGTTTCCTTCATTTTTGTTGGCCATGCAGTAGAAAGTACTTTTACCTGGGCATCTTTATTTGGTGTTAAAAAAACAAAACTTTTATTGGAGGAATATTCTTTAGACTCACACAATTTTTCTTCTAAGGTTTTTATATAGAGGTATGGTAACAACAAGGGATTCTCATATTCCTTCATCAATGTTTTGATTTTTACTTTTAGCCCATCCATATCTTCTTTGCCATTTTTTTTGTAACATTCCATATATTGTTTTCTTAATTGCTTTTTTCTTTCCCCAAAATTCTCAAGTTCATGAGCAGGGAAAAAAGCCTCTAAAAAATCATTCCACCGTTCTAAAACATATATCCTGGTATTTTTTGCATCTTTACGCTTTAGTAATAATTCTAGTAGCGGATAGTCCGTCCCCAAAATCAATTTTTTCACATGATTTTCTTTCTCTGGTTTCTCTTTTGAACAAGCAAACCATTTGTTATTACAATCCCAACTAAGGTAGATGGTAGGCTGCATCTTTTTAAGAAATTCATCAAAGGAATGTACGGATAAAACCTCATGGATTGTTTGTATTTGATCGTCATCTAAGCTTTCTTTTTCTCTCACATCCCCTATCAGAGTCATAAGATTCTTCATCTGTGAATTCACGTTCTCAAATAGTATAGTTCGATTTGTTTGTATTAACATGAACATTCCTCCTGGTTTTTTTATAAAGTTTTATTTACTTCCATCAAAAAAGTTCATCTCCCAGGTATCATCCTCAAAATCAAAAAATGTCAATTCCCCTACCGATAACTGGTCAACATCTCGTAAAATAGGCAAGATATAAAATCCCCAGTCTTCTCTGGAATCCCACACAAAAAATCTAGTTTCTCCATTTGCGATATGATCCGTCTCATCCTGAATTAACTTCATGGGATATTTTTTTATTACATCTTCATAGGTGGTATCTGCAAAATCAGTGGTTTGATAATCATAGCGGAACACCTTTAACAATTCCCCTTCTATATTACGCAAATAAAACTGAATCTGCTTCCCTTCCTTAAACCTAGATATCCAACTGATACTTTCTGTTTTATGAAGTGCAGGAATCAGTACTTTATTCTCATTCTCATGGGTACCACCACTAATCTCATAAGGAAGTGCCCCCACCTTATATTCTGGATGTGCCTCAATATAACCCAAAGTCTGGCTCTGAAAATAGGCAAGTGCCCCTTCCAGACAACACAACTTCAACCCATTCTTATCCTCTTCCCTTACATCCTGGATAATTCTCCCTGGTACAAACTCACGTAGTGCATCCATAAATATTGGGGATTTACAGGACTGACCGGTCAGCTTAATAAGGGAATAGTTCATCAGTTCACCGTCCCTATAAGGTCTTTCCAAGAATTTTTTCATCAAGGAATAAATATCTGCCCGAAGTAGTGCTTGTATTTCGTGAAGATAAAAAAGGACTGTAATTTCATTCTGATGGGTAAAACTTTGGTCCTTCCGAAACGACAGTTTCCATTTATCAATCAAGAGACTCGACTCCTCATCACAATTCTTATCTGTGGATACCATTAATTGATACAAAAAATCATGATAGAAAAATTTCTTTTTAATCTTTTCAGCCACTTCAAATAAATAGTAAAAATTATTCTTTACGATAAAATACTGCTCTATACTTTGATCCTCATAATCCTTATATCTGGTAGGAAGTATGGCTTCTGCCAGAGCATAGGTTTCATCAAGTTCCTGATACAATTCCTTTTTTTCTTTCCGATCCATACTGCGAAAACTCTCTTGTTTTAAAGGTGCATCCAATCCCGCAATTCTTATTTTCAGCAACTGCATAATACGATAGGTGATATTGTTCCCACCAAAGTTGGTATCCCCATTCTCATAAGAAATCTGCATATTAATATGATAAGATACCCTGTTATTGTCGATCTGAAATTCGCAAGAGGTCAAATCCGTGGTTCCCCCACCGCAGTCCATAATAAGTGCCTGATACCACTCTCTTTTTTCATAGGATTTTTGATCCACCAGTGTTTTAATGCTATGAAACAAAACAGCCAGACCTTCATCCAAGGCACATTCCACTTCATATTCTGGAAGCATTTCTTTAAACTTCTCGTTAAATTTTTTCCTTTGTCTTACTGGTGCCAGTAATTGCAAGGATTGAAAATCATACTTAAACTGCTGTCTTGCCAATTGTATGATATACAACAAAAATTCTCTTAATAAGGTACTCCGTCCAATCTTTAAACGGATTCCACTTGTGGTAATGATATGTTCCTCACGATCTAAATCACTCATAAACCGTTTAATATCATAAAAAACAGGAAGATCCTCATCAATATGAGCATTACGTTGGTAATCAATGGCATCAAAACCAAAGCAGTACTGCGGTTTCTCATCCCTAAAACCCGTGATAGCAATCACACTAGGGATAATACTGCTCTCCCCCCATCGAATCATCTGAAAACTTCCATCTTCTCTATAAATTCCTGCGGTTGTATTGGAAGTCCCAAAATCTATAATCAAAGGACTATGACATACTCCAACTTCTTTTACCTGAATATCCAGCAATGGTACTTTTTGTATCTGAATACTATGAGGTATGGTGCTAGCATCATCCATATACACATCATATAGAAGCTCCGATCCCTTGCTGTCAACAAACAACAAATAATACTGCTTCTTTGAAAAATCCACAATAGGAATGGTCTGATCACGACATAGATAGGTGAGCCCACCCACATCACTCAAATAGAATGCTGTGCAAACCTTATTCTCTTCATCTACTAGCAATACATTTCCCTTTAACCATCCCTCAGAACCAGAAACAAGATACCTATCCCTTGCCTCAATTCCCAAAGAATCAAACAAAACAAGTTTGGCAGGAATATTAATTCTCGAATGTTCAGACTCCTGAAGCTCTATCTTTTTCAAAACCGCTTCCACACGGCTTAATCCATCCTCTTTGTATTCTCTTATATGCCGGTTTAAAGCTGCTCCACGGTAACGCATAATCAACCTTACCAGTTCTTCCTTATCCAAAGGGCTAATGATATTTTTTACAAGCTTCTCATGCCTGCATATCTCCCTGAGCTGGTAGGTCGTCATTTTATTTAGCTCATCCTGCTCATAAGTGTCCTTTTTTGTAGTTGATTCCTTATGATTTTTATAAAGCGTGTAAGAATATCTACTCATTGGTAACCTCCATCCGCTCACTAAGTTCCTTGGCGGAATTGATTTTCGTATTTATCTGCTCCACCTTAGTATTCATTGCCAAATATTCAAACATGGTTCTGGCGGTCTCATAGTAGGTTATCGCAGTGGCATAATCCATTTCTTTAAAATAGGTATTTCCCATATGTTCAATCTCAATGGCATTTTTCTGCTCATTTAAGCGAGCTTGGTACTCCAAACCTTGCTCCACAGCTGATTCCTTTACTTCCTGTTCAATTTCTGCCTGCAAAGACTCCGCCGCTGCTTTGGATGCTTCCTCAGACTCCTTGGAAGCTGCTTGTGCAGACTCTTGGTCTGATTTTGCTGATTCCGATTCTTTTTCCTTCTCTTCCTTTTCAGCTGCGGCTGATGATGACTCACGCTGGCTTTCTGCCTTATCTATGGCAGCGATTTTTTCAATGGCTTCTTGCTTGCCATCATTAAAGTATAATTTTGCTGCTAGCTGCTTTGCCTGTACATAAGCTGCTCTGGCACCAACCACATCACCATAATCCTCTTTTCTCTCACCCTCATCCATAAAATCATACACTTCAATGTATGTTCTAATGTGATCTAACTGGGATTCAATATAGGACTTGCCAATGTTATCTGCTTGATAAGAGAGAACCAATGCCTCCAAAAATGTGTTCATAGCGGTATCATATTTCTGATTCTGCAACATGGAATCTCCAAGCAAAATCTGCTCAATTAGCTTCAGATAAGCATCTATTTCTTTTGTTTCCTTATCCTTATCAAGGGATTTTGAAAGGGTCATGGCCTCACTGTATTCATCCCTTGCTTTATTGTAGTTATTATATTCCAGATATTTCTCTCCACTATCCATATAGACATCCAGAGAAACTGCCTGTTTTACTTTTTTTCTATGGTTTATAAAAAGCATAACTCCAATGGTGATGACCACAATTAGTATAGGCAACGCTATCATTAGAATTTTCTTAATGGAAAATTTGCTTTTTGGTTTTTGATATACTTTATCTATAAACGTTACTGCTAACGTATAGTTGTCAATTTTTTCAGGCTGTTTGCTTAAAATAAGCTCTTCCACATTATCCAGAATTTCTTGTGGATCCTTGGCATCTTTACCAGCATCTAAGAATTCACCATCATCACAATATTCCCAAATACCTCTTGTGAAGATATTTAAAATATCCCCATCTTTTAATAGGATTTTCTTTGAGATTTCCGGCTTTAATGGCTTAGTCTGACCCAGATAAGAATATAAATTGTTCCGTTCTTCATGAAGGGCAGCCTTGTCCATGGGAATTTCATTGGAATCCAACAAATTTCTTGTAAGGGACTGATCCTTACTCTTCAAAAAGAAATAGTCTTCTCTTAACAAATAAAATCTGCTGTTTCCAATGGTACAATACCTGACTTTTATGTAATCAGTTACAATAATTGTCAGGGAGGCTTTCAGACGCATCCCCTCCCGCTTATTCTTTAATTCTTTATCTGCTTGATGGATATAGGATTTGATATCCTTGTTGCTCATGGAGGGATGTGCCGTAAACTCACGGATGATTGTCTCCACAACCCTTTTGGCACTGTTACTTTCTTTATCATCATCCAGACTGTCCGCTGCTACATAACAGGCAAACTCATCCAGTTCTACAAATCCAAAATAATCCCTATTTTGAAGTTTTGTTCCTTCTTCTGATATAAACTTGGTTATAAATTTTGCATTTTGTTTTCGCATCTAGTTCACCTGTTCATTTCCAGAACAATGACACTGCCATTGTCTTGTTCTTTTGATTCTGTCTGATCTACTGCCATAACGATTCGGTCCGCCTTTTGTTTTGCTGAACATATAGGATCCGATAAAATCTCCTCAATCTTCACCCAGGGCAGTACCTTAAAAATTCCTTTTGTCATTAATACCACAATGTCCCCTTTTAAAAGCTTGATGGGGGCATCAAATAGTTCAATCTCTTTAAAACCGTCCATACCCACATAATTCCATAGCCTGTCCGCCTTCAAAGCTCCCAGAGCTTCTTGTCTGGTGATTTTCCCATGTTGGTAAGCATCCCCAGCCAGCACATCTATGGTATGACCTTCACTTAGTGGAATCAGTTCCTGATTCCGAAATAGGGCCAGTCTGGCATCTCCCGCCAAAGCATAGGAGAGCTGGTTCTGATCCATATAAGCAGCAACAATACTTGCACCACCACGCCTGTCACCTAACATATGTCTGATTTTTTCATTGGATGCAAAAAAACACCTTTTCAAAAAATAGGAAGGGTTATTCAGGCTCTTATACTGCTCAAACATCGAAAAAAAAGTATCCACTGCCAGCCCTGCACAAGCTTTTCCTGTATTTTCCTTACCAATTCCATCAGAAAGGACTGCTAACATACCAGCCTCATTTGTAAAGACTGCCCCACAATCTGACTGGATCTCCATGCCACCTGTAGACTGGGTGATTCCTACACGATCCTTTTCCATCCGTTTTTTTACATTCTTTTTATGATAATCACAAAAGGAAAGGTAAAAGCGGATTCCTACTATTATAATAAGCAGAACTAATCCTATTCTCATTTTTTCGCATCATTCCATTCAAAGTGTTCCCCACAAAAGGGGACAAAAATAAACTTACTCATACCAAGCTCTACCACATCATAAGGGTTTAAGGGTGTGGGCACATAAACTGCCTCTTCATTTAAATAGGCAATCCCTGCCGCATCTCCTGGTAATATAACTGTATTTCTTTTTTTTGTATCATATACAATGATGGTGTGGTTTTTTCTAGATATAGCATTGTCACCTAAAATCTGAACATCCATATCATCCCCACGACCCACAAAGTTTTTACCATTTTTAATTTTATAATCCTTACCCACTCTGGCTCCTTCAATACACACCAGCCATCCACATATGGGTTCTATTTCTTCTTCCAGAATTTCCATTGTAAGTGCCAACTCATCCACTGGCTTAACTTCTTCTTTTTTTGCTGTCTCCATGTTGCAGTAGGGACAAATGGTTCCATATCTCCTGGCACTAAACATGTGTCCATTCGGACATCTCACTAAACTCATATCAGCACTCCTTTATGTAATTAAAAGTTTTGTATTTGCAATTAAAATAACGTCTCCCGGCATCAATTTACAAGGTCTATTTTTTGCCACCTTATAACAGATTCCGTCCTTAATCATCTTCACTCTCACTCCATTTTTGGAATAAAGATCTTCTACATACCAGGCATCCAAACAGTAGTTTAGTAAGGCATGCTGATAATCAATGAGTGCACTGTATTCACATTCTGTCAGATCCACATTCACAAATTCCTGCGTATTTTCTTTTCCCATCAGCATGGATATCTTCCCTGTTAGTTCCCATGATTTAATGGGTTTTCCAGCCTCATCTAACAATACTAGCTGGGAAATACCGTTGTTTTGGGTCACCTCATAATCTTCTTCCACATAGGGTTTTTTCCCGCCAAGGAAAAAATCAACAAAGGCAATTAGAGCAACCCCCATAAGAAGAATGACCACAAGCTGTCTGGCAATTCCGGCATGCATTTGCTGGTAGGTTATATATGCAGTAATCCCAGCAACCAACACAACAGCTACATCCATAAATTTTTTTATTACGTTCACGACCCACCTCCTGTTTCCCTATCACTTTTTCTTTTTCGGCTTAAAATAAGAGGAAAAAAGTTCATCCGTCTGGAAGGTGGATGTTTCCTGTTTCCCCACTGGCTTGGAACCTGGTTGGAACCCAAAAAACTGGTCAAAGGTACCCGAAAAGTCCATGGCATCCCTTGGTCTGGTTGATTTATTTTCTTTGGGAGCCGCCTGACGGGTCGGTGAAATTCTACCAACATCGTATTGTTTGCGTTTCTCCTCATCTGCCAGCACCTCATATGCGGTACTAACAGCCTTAAACTGTAATGCGGCATTCTGGTCATCCCCTGCAATATCCGGATGGTATTTTTTTACCAGCCGCCGATATGATTTTTTTATTTCCTCGTCTGAGGCAGTTGGTGCCACCCCGAGAGTCTGATAGTAATCCTCCAAAGCCTGTCTCCTTTAAAGAAAAGCCGCCGTAAACTACGACAGCTTTTCCAGTTTATATCTTTCTTTCAGTTATGATGCGCTGTATCCACCTTCGACTGAAATGTTAGAAATTTTATCTTTTTTCTGTTTGATCACTAACTTAAATGTTCCAACACCCTCTGTATCACCGTAATCTTCCGTATAGTCAACTACAAATGCATTAGGATATGTATATTTACGTACTACCTGTGAAGCTGCAATCACTTCAATGGTAACTTTTCGATAACAATCTGATTTCTCTGCTGGTACCAATGACCAAAGTCCAATTTCCTTTGTGGAATCAAATGGGTTGCCATCTACTGCTGTTAAAATTTTACCAGTGATTTCTACTGTTGATCCTAAATCTGTGGAACGAGCATTGGAATCCTGTGGAATATCTGCCTTAAAAATGACACTTGTAACACTCTCTGTACCTAGTGCGATTGCACCTTGTCCTTCTACGCTTAATTTAAATCCCATGTCTTATATCCTCCTATTCTGCGCTAAATCCGCCTTCAAATTTCAGATTCACCATCTTATCTTTCTTTTGTTTTAGTAACAGTGTAAATACACCAACACCAGTTTCATCACTAAAATCTTCTTCATAACCAATGACAAATGCATTAGGAAGTGTGATTTGTCTTACGATTTGTGATGCAGAAACCACATCTACCTTAACGGTTCTATAACAATCTGATGATTCTGCTGGTACCAAAGACCAGGTTGCAATCTTGCTGGTATCATCAGCCGCTTCTCCACCAACCGCTGCAAGGATTTTCCCCTTAATCAGCATAGTAGATCCTAAATCGGTAGAACGAGCATTGGAATCCTGTGGGATATCAGATCTAAATACCACATCAATAATACTTGTTTCTTCTAAACGAATACTTTCGCTTCCTTCAATGTTTAATCTTAAACCCATTTAAATTTCCTCCTGTTATTTTTTTCTTGTCATCTCAACTTTGAGATTCTTTACATTGTTGTTAAAAGTTACTTCTATATTACACATTCCCAGCCTCTCATCGATGGCAAAGTCTAAATCATCACCTTCATGAATCAGAGAGTTTACATACCCTTTGGCAGCCGTCCATAGACTCTTTTGGCTATTTGGGTTGTTGCTGAAGAATTTTAATATATTATCTTGTTTGAAATCATTGCTGTAAAACCTTAACATACGTTCAATGTAGGTAGTTACCAGAGTTTTGAAGATTGGTTCAAACTCATTATCAGCAACTTGTAGATTTCTGGCTTTGTAGACCATAATCTTCTTGATTTCCTTGCCACCTACCTGAGCATTTTCGGAGGAAAAGATAAAGCCGAAATTTGTGTGGTTGATGGAATTTTTAATGGCATTTGTAAATCCGGTGATTTCTTGTGCCATAGTGGTGGTTGCCTTCAGGGCATTGCTGGATTCTTCTATATCAAACCTTACACCTGGATAATCCATGCTGGTATTAGGGAAACGCTCTTTTAGGTAGTTCGGACACTGCCATGCAGAGGCCATGCCAGCAGCCAGAAAAGCGCCTCCTGCATATACTCCATCCAGATATAACTTTAACAAATCCTCTTTTTCCTGTGATAAAAGTGCACCACCATTTTTATGTATAAACATCTTCTTATCGAGTACCAATCCAGATTTATCCTTAGGGATTATGGTCAGGTTTGGGATACAAGGAATGGCAAATTCGCTATAATCTTGTCTGGTAAGTAGTTTACATTTATCTTTAAACTTCTCAATTCCTTCTGTAGCCACATAGTTAAATGTGGTATCCTCTCCAGTCTCAAAGCTAAAGAATATGCTAACACGGTAAGGGTGAAGGGTATTGAGCAGTACTGAAAGGCTCTCCATGGTGTTTAAATCATCTTTTTGTGCCTTCACATTGCCACTAAAACGCTGGCGGTTTAACTTCAAACCAGTGGTGTTGTCGAGAGCAATATCTGGTACAATACCAAACCAGATTGTGTTCTCAAAGGAATTTTTGTCATTGGCTGTGTTAAAGTAGGTCACCAGTCTTGGTAAATTGGATGCCTTTACCATCATATCCAACTTGTTATTTGTAATTAACAAGGTTGGTTTCATACCCTTTTCTTTTACGTTATACTGATCGAAAAAGATTTTAACACCAAGAATGGTTTGAATCAGCGGTTTTGCAACTTTTAAAAAGTTATTTTTACTCTCTTTATAAAAATTTAGAAGATGGTTATAATTTGCCACTTCCTTTTCCACTTCCAGAGTACTTTCCATGGTGGAGGTCAACGGACAAAAGGTACGTACCACCAAATCACGAACATAATCGGATTGGTCATCATTGAGAGCTTCATAGTCTTCTTTGAATGCTTCAATCAAACCAGCATTTGCCTTGTCATCTACCACTGCCAGCTGGGTTTCATCTGATTTGGAAACTTCTAGAATTTTAAGCTCTCCATCATTACCTAAACTTAAAACACCAGCTTTAAATACTTCTCCATCACCACCCGATTCGGTTGTGCCTAACAACAATCTTGTTTTTATGTCTTCAATTGCTAGAGGCAGCATAGCCATTACGTTGTTATAATTCTGGCTGGCCTGCTCAAACATATAGTTTAGCTTGTCTCCTACATCCAGACGTTTTGGATCTTCTTCATCTAGCTCTTCATATTGTCCATATACATACTGGATTTCCTTCCTTACCTGCTTGATATCGTCCATGACTTTTCCTGGTGATATCATTTCTAGAATATTCTGGAAATGGAAATCTACATTTGCAGCTCCTTGAGCCCCCTTGGTTTCAATTAGGGTGAGTAACATTTTTAAGAAATTTTCTTCCATATTGATAGGAATAGGTGTAATGCAGTTATCAGGAATATTCTCTGGTTTTTTTAGGGTATACATTACTTTTTGGTTATTTGAGTTGAAGAAGCTGTAAATCATTGGTTGATACAATTCTAGGAATTGGTAAAAGCTAGTAACTGTTAGCTTTTCATTAATCTCCTTCATCTTGTCATCGTTTAAGCTGTTGATTCCTCTTGTATCCCCAATCAACGTGAGCAAATCATCCATCTCTGGATTAATCTCAGAAAATAAAATCGTTCGGTTTGTTTGTGTTATAATATCCATGGGTTTATCCTTTCTTTTTTAAACTTATTTCAGTGCTGATACATAATGTAATTCCAGTTCATACTCTCCCTCAAATAATGAAAGGTAAAGGATATCTCCATAACTCATACGATAAGCCGTATTTTTACATATGATTGAATTTCCTATCATTAAAGATGCAGTACTATTATGAGAAAGAAGCAGTGTTCTATCATTACCTGGAGTGATATAAATCTGATTTAATTCAGTTATAAGTGTAGAATCTAACACTTGTTCAAAAAGCTTGCCTAGTGCCAACTGTCTTTCCTTCATCTGATAAAGTGCAAAAACCAGTGGCATAATCTCTTTGTCTTCTGGTGTTCTAGTGAAATATCCATTCAGTTTACCCGAAAAATCAAACTCTGCTTTTGGTACCAAAGGTATGATACTTTTAAACTTTTTCCTTCGATTCCATAAATAGATAGCTAATGTAACAATCACAAGGATGGTTCCAGCCAGGATACCAAAATAGTATCTCCAAAGAGGCTGTACCACAACTGTGGTGATTACTGATATACTTTCCTTTTCTTCATTGGTGATAGCAAACTCTATCTTTGAAGTTCCAGTTTTTACTGCATCTAACTTTAAAGTACTACCCTCTATGGTAGCGGTTACAGAATCAGAAGATATCTGTGCTACTTGATAGTCCAAAGGACGACCTTCCTTATCTGAAAAATACTGGTTTAAATCATAAGATTTATGCCCATTGATGATGGACCAAGTTGTTTTTTCTATAAATGTCCCGGTTGGTATGGGATTTACAATCTCCAAGTTTATAGTGGGAAACACATATTCCTGATAGGAATCCTTGATGGTAACATCAATCTCATAGGTTCCCTGTTCATCTAGCAGAATTGTTCCACCAATCACACCATCTTTGCCTTGAATCTGGTATTCTGCTGCCATCTGTCTACTTTCACCATTTTTTTTATATACAATGGCATTACCAGTAAATGACTCATATAATCTGGCATCCTCATAAGGAAAAATGATTTGAAATGGGATAGGATCTTTTTTAATAGCTGATTCTTCAATCTCTATAACAGGTTTTAAGTTTCTTTTGCATATCAGATAAATTTGTAACTTTTGATTTTCATTTGTATTAAATTTCAAGGCGACTTGTAGCTTTTCATCCACTGCACTACCCAAATCTCCAACTGTATAGTATGGTTGCTGTTTGATTTGGGTTTGTTGGTCATTTTTATAAAGACTTACATCTGTAACAGCATCTGGTGAAACTAACAAACAAAATGCCTGATCAAAATAGGTATGTTCTAACATGTAATTAATTGACTGACTTCCCTTTGCATACAAACCATTTCCGATAGGAATCACATAGATATCCATATACTTCATAAAAACTTCATAAAAGATATCCATTAAATCATTAGGACCACCAGCGGAGTAGAAGATACCATTGGTTCTTTCTGAAATAGTTCTTAAAACATCTGGGTTTCCACTAAAGGCTTTTCCAAATGCTATGGAATAAATGGGGATGTCCTTCTCCCTTAGCCTATCCGTTACTTGTAGGGTATCCGAGTTTGATATCTCGTTGGTTCTGCCTGTATTAGAACCTTTTAGATCCGTTTCCCCATCTGATAAAAGGAATATCATGGTACGATTGCTGCTGCCCTCTTCAACTAAACTTTCTGCCTGAAGTAGAGCCAATCCAATATCTGTATTTCCACCATATGGGTTCTGGGTGATTACTGTCTTTAATGATTCCGATTCCTCATAGGTACCAATTGCTGTAGGTGCCGTGGAGGTTATAATCCGATCATTATAAGCCACATATCCAATTCTAACTTGTTCATTTACCCCAGTATCTATGAAAGCTTTTATCATTTCTAATGCTACGCGCCCACGATCATTGCTGTTCATAGAACCACTATGGTCAACCACAAAAATAATATCAAGATTGTCTGGAGTATAATCATATTGTGTAGCCATTACATAGGAAACTGGTTTTATGAATAGCATTATCAAGAGCATTATTATAGTCTTTTTTAGTATTTAAACCACCTCCAATTGTTTTTTATGTAATTTTTTTATATTTATGTCTTTAAATGAATTGTAATACTTATTTTACAATTTATCCCATAGTAATTCTACCTTATTTCGACAATATAATCAATAATAATTTAGGAAAATTTTTAAATCCCAATTTCAATACATTATTCTCTACATAAATCCTAATAAAATAGTAGCTATCTACATAATCCACATCAATACAGCCCCAAGATTCGACATCACTCTATATGAAATCAGGGTCAGTTATTGGTTTCTCCTTGTTATGAATAACCATTGGTTCAAGATCTAACTTCTTGATGGTCAATTTTTTGACCTTCTTTTACAAAAAAATGCACCTAATACATCGTAAGTGTCAACTCTACTTACAAAAGAACCTCATTGACACTTATGAAAATCTAAGAATTGTTTAAGAAATAATCAACTAAAAGACGTATTGAAAAAATATACTACTAACAGTAAACTGCTTTTATTCGCAGAATTACTGTTTCGCAACAAACAGGTTTTAATATCTTTTAATGATGACACTGTGAAATCACTTTATTCCTTTTTTATACAATAAAAGCCCATAAGTTTTTATACCTAAGGGCAAATATCCAATATTAAATTTGATATAACTAATTTTTTAAACCATGTCTTTTTCTTAAAAAAATTTGAATGGTATTAATGCTTATACCCTGCATCAAAATAGCAAGACATACACAACAGGGTCTGTATATATCCCCTTCTGTTTATGACAATGGTGGATCAGTTTTCATTACTAGACGGCAAAGTTTGCATGAGGGCAAAGAAATGTTTAGGCTCACCGGTACTAAAATATTGATACCAAGATTCCAGTGTGTTTGATTGAAAAACACCTAAATGCTCAATAATTTGTTTCGCCCACAACAAAGCTCCAGTGGAACTTGCAGTAATAAGGTTGTTATCTGCTACAGATGGCTTGTCTATATAAAAACTTTGCCCTTTATAACCAGGAGAAACCATTTCAAGAAATCCCGGTCCATTACTGGTATGTGGACGTTTATCCAATAGCCCAAAGTCGGCAAGGGCAGCGGTAGCACCACAGATTGCACACACCGTAGCACCTAAAGAGAGAAATTCACTTGCTTTTTCCATAATAGCGCCATGCTTTGGGTCATTCCATGTATGTGCGCCTGGTAATAACAACATGCTTGTTTCACTTACAAGAATATCATCAATTAAGCAATTGGGCACTATTGTCATCCCACCCATTGTATTGATTGGCTCCTTAGAATAACTAACTGTTTTGAGTGATACATGTTGCTCACCCTTTTTGAAAAATCGACCAGAATTTAACTCTGACATAACATACCCTAGTTCCCAGTCGGCTAAGGTATCAAGAATATAAACATACACTGTAAACATAAATTTCCTCCTTTTCATTGTGTTTTTATACCCGCATTTGTTTTAAAAAAATGAGGTTATAGTGATTGGACATTAATTACTAAAGCTTTTTCAGCATAGGGTCTCCTTTTGATAGATTAATTTGTATAAGGTTATTATAACAAATGATTAATGACAACAGTATGTCACTAATCTCTATAGAGATTTTGAATTTGTGAAGTTTTTTCTTTGAGCATGTCAATAATCTCCTGGGGTTCCAACACCTCTACCAAATCACCGAATCCCAAGAGCAGTGAAAACCACATCCGATTGTTTTCTATTGCATGTGTCACCATAACAAAATCGCCGTTCTCACACTCTTTTACAATTTGTCCTTTTAGGTATTCCATTACAGGAACTCGTGCTTTGGCTTTACACAATAATTTCATGGAGATATATCTACGGGTATCATTGCTCCATTGTTTTTCCAGCAGTTCGGGGACATTTCCGTGTTCGTGATGTCTAAGTTGATTTGTAACATTTAAATCTGTTAAACGATTGAGTTTGAAGAAACGGTAATCTTTTTGATAGGTACAATATGCCAGCAGATACCAAGCGTACCAGCGGTAGTTTAATGCCAGAGGCTCGACCATCCTATGGTTTTTTTGTCCTGCGTTGTTAGTATAATCAAATTCAACTATACTTTTATGATGGATTGCTTCTTCGATTTGACGAACAAATTCGGGGATTTTTTCGCCCTCACTAACCACACCAAAGTCAATGAATACCCGTTGTTCCTCATCTTTGTATTGCCCTGTGGTCAACAGCTTTTCCAAAGTTGTATTGATTTTTTTGTTGTCATAAGCTGAACACATTCCTTTGAGTGCTGTTATGATGTAGAGATAATCTTCCATGGTGGTAATCTGCTTATTTAACTTGAATGTGTCAAGTATTTCATATCCACCTGATGCCCCAGTGGATGATGATATAGGAATACCGGCGATGGAGAGAGCATCTACATCCCGCACAATTGTGCGAACCGATACCTCAAACCGCTGGGCGAGTTCCTTTGCTGAAACCACATTGCGGTTCAATAGATACATGGTAATTCCCATAAGACGGTCAATTTTCAATTATGATCACCCTGATTCCTTTCTTATTTTGTGAATTTTGTTGTTCCATTTTTATATATAAAGGTTATTTCCCGAACTTAGGACAGGGTTTTATCTTCCCATAACATAAAATGTAAATTGCACTAAACTGCCGGCGCAGTAGTTCATAAACCGATAGTTTAGTGCAATTTATATTTTGTACTTTTTAAAAACCTTGTAAATATAGCAAAAAATCAGTTTATTGGCATTTCATCAATGGAATCAAAAATACATTTTATCCCCTCTGACATCTCACCAGAAACAACATATTCAGGAAGGTTTAAACTATGATCCAAACCTTTGAAAACGTTGATTTTTAAATTGGTTTTTCCAAGTTCTTGAAACCTTTTGTTTATATCATATACCCCTTGTACATCACAGTTCATGTCTAACGTGCCATGGAAAATTCATCTGAGAGAGTATCAAACACATTCACGTCTGCCTCTTCATATATATCACGGTTTTCATATGTAGCAGGACCTGTTCCGTGCACATATATAACCAGTTTGGAAACCTCATCTTCACCCTCTGGCAAGGTTAATTGACATTGGAGAGGATAATTGTCAAAAGAAGTAATATTCATAATTCGTTTTCCGTTCTTGTGTTTCACTACATTCTCGTCTTTCATTGTTAGAACCTCCTATATCCTACTACTAATATTCATTTTGCTAATTACAAAACCAGCCAATAGCATCATAAGACAAGCCAAAATACAATAAGCTTGAAGTCAATTTTCGTCTGAAAGTGTGAGTTGGTATCCCCTTAACATAACGAAAGATTTATAAATTCTATTTTTCACTAACGTTCACTTTAAACCTCCTAACATAAACTTTCTGCATAACTTAAACTACACTAAATAAAGTAACTAAACACCTATCATTCAAAATATAAATTAATCTATCTCCATTTTAAAAAAGAATAGCTGTCAATAACGATTGTTTTTATTGTCTGGCTTCACTCATCTTCAATTACATTAACATCGATTAATTTTAGCTCTTCGATGCTTGAACCATCAAATTTATCTTTAGGAGTATTGGTATACTTGTATTTCTCACATAAGCAACACAGGTTGTACTCTTTTCGTCATAGCCAAGGTTGTAGCTTTTGTTTGCTATTGCTGAAACTTCCATTTCACGCTATTTTTTTGAAAACCCTTATTTTGATCCATTACTTTCTTCAAGCTGTTTAAGTAACTCATTGACAGCATTACAGGCGTCTTCCACTTTTCCTGAAACTTCTTCTGAATAAAACCGACTTCCGCCAGCTAAAAAATCAATTAAATATATGCAACTAATAAATGCTTGTTTTGGTATGTTCTCTTTGCTTTTCCAATCTTCAACTAATATTTCAAGACTGCTTTAGATTTCATCGTTTAATATATCACTAAAAGTATTTCTGCTTCTTAAAGTCACCATAAATTCCATTACATTATTCCCAAACATTTCTAAATTGATCATATCTTAATCCTCTTCACATAAATATCACCATAAACCATATAAAATTATGGCATTGAAAATGCTAGTACTACTCGCTTTCAATCATAATTTTTAGTTGTTTCATTTTTCTAATCAACTTTAATATTTGTATTTTAACACAGCTAACAATTCTTCGCTACTTATAAAAACGATATTGTATGATTTTTTACACTTCGTATTATCTGCATTACTGCTCATTTTGACCTCCTTTTGTTCATGATATTTAGATGCCACCCCCCTTTAACCTACACCCTTTTCGACCCTGTAGCAATACACATGTTTTATTATCTTTTAACGATGACATTATAAAATCACTTTCTTCCTTTTTTATACAATAAAAGCCCATAAGTTTTTTTACCTATGGGAAATTTAATAACATTTCTTCCAACGGATTATACTCTATCACCCATCAAAGCATAAACTCACTTTCGTAAAGTTTATGCATGACAAGTAACAATTTATTGTTTTTCAAAACAATATGTACAAGAAAGAAGGTGAAACAATGACAATGAAATTAGAGAAAAAATATGAAAAGTAGCTGAATGAAGCTTTAAAGCTACGAAACAAATCAGAGAGGTATTTACTCAAAAAAGTAATACAAGGTGTCAAAATGGAACATCTATTTTAGTTTTTCGATATTTGAAAGATGAAAACAAAAATATAAATATTGGTGGAGAGTTTTTTTCATTCACACTTGAATCTAAAGGAGAATTAACTATGAATAATAAATTAATAGGCAGAATTGAACAGAACAATCAAAAGGACTTATTTTACAATACTGCTTGCCTAAAAGTTACAGCAGGAAATGATTTTTATGCAATTTAGAAACAGGTCTAATAAGCACCTACAATACTCTGTAAGGTGTAAAATGAGCTACAGCCTGTGAGATAAGCATTTCTTATCCTACAGGCTGTGCTTTTTGATTGTTCCAATTGATTGAATCCAGTTTTTCATATAACCTAAGTGATCTTATATTTTTGTTTGATGGTGCCATGACTCGCTCACAAATCATTTTCGTTCATATATCACTTATTTACGTAACTTTCGGCTAACTCTTTCACTTTTTTCTCAATAATCCTAATAATCTCTATATATTCTTCATCACTTTTTCCAGAAGGATCTTCTAACCCCCAATCCTCACGATGCTTACAAGGAAGATTTGGGCAATTAACATTACAGCCCATTGTAATAACAATATCAACAGGTGGAATCTCTGACAACAACTTTGAATGTTGTGTTTGTTCCATGTCAATGTTATATAACTGTTTCATCAGCCTCACCGCATCTTGATTTATCTGTGGTTTGGTTTCAGTTCCTGCTGAATAACTTTCAAACACATCACTTGCTAGGTGCTTTCCTAAAGCCTCTGCCATTTGACTTCTGCATGAATTGTGAACACAAACAAATGCAACTTTTAGTTTTTTGATACTCCGTTCTTGACTCATTTAAAATTCCTCTCATTTCCTATATATTTAGTAGTTTGTTACCCTTCATTTCATCTGCACTCCAAGCAATGACAGCAAATTTGCCATTTGAGTGAGTGTCTACCTTGTTAATCCATTCAATTTCGTTACTGGCTTTTGCGGACAACATCTGATTTGTTGTTTGTGTATGGAATAATGATGAGTTAATCACCCACCATTTTGTTGCAATATTGGCACGTTTTAGATCTTCTTCCAGCCGCAATGCTTCATAAACAGGTGTTGTTTCTGCAAGTGTTACAATGATAACTTCTGTTTCAATCTCATTTCGTAATCTTGGCAATAACTTTTTCACAGATTCTGGAATATCCCCTTGAGAACGTTCTATTTCTCTGTGATAACTTTGAGTAGAGTCAAGGAGTAAAAGCGTATGACCAGTTGGTGCTGTATCAATGACCACCACTTGATCTTCTGCCTTTTCAACAATTTGAGCAAAGGCGCGGAATACAGCAATTTCTTGTGTACATGGAGAACGCAAATCTTCCTCTATGTATGCAATGTCATCCTCGCACATGGTTTCTCTGGCTTTTGCCAATACCTCTTCCTGGTATTTTTTTAATTCAGCATGTTCATCAATATGGCTCAAAGTAATTTTACTTGTTTCATCTATTACAAATTTAAGGTGAGCTGCAGGATCAGTTGTAGTTAAATGTACCTTTTTCCCTCTGGCAGACAGACCCATAGCAATAGCTGAAGCAATGGTGGTTTTACCAACACCACCTTTTCCCATAGTAAAAATCACTTTTTTATTTGATTCATATAAGTCATCAATGATATCTTTTAATTGTGGTATGGTTTGAGTATGGATTGTTTCATTACTAATCGTATCATGGTCTTTTGTTAGCAATGCTCGCACATTTTCTATTCCTGTTATGTTATATGCTCGCAGTGGAACCATATAAGATTTGATTTTCTTTAACGTCTGGGGCATTTTAGAAATCGCTGTCTGTTGTTTTTCATATAAACTTTCCGAAATAGAATCATCATAAGCAGTCAGCACCCCATTCATCACCATTGTTTGATTGTTTACACCAATATCTGAGAGTTCTTTGGATGCTCTGTCCGCTTCTTTTAAGGGTGTATGTTCAGGACGTGAAACAAGAATAAGTGTGGTTAATGTACCATCGGCTAAAGTCTCAACCGCTTTCTTATATATTTCTTTTTTACTTTCCAAACCAGAAAGTTGACCTAAACAAGATGCACCATGAGTACTTTCATTGATGAAATTACTCCATGCTGATGGAAGCTGTAACATTCTAAGGGTATGACCAGTTGGAGCTGTATCAAAAATGATATGGTCAAACTCCTGCTGCGCTTTCTCATCTGTTATAAAATTAGCAAATTCATTAAATGCAGCGATTTCAACTGTGCAGGAACCAGAAAGTTGTTCCTCCATGTTCTTCAAAACTGCATCTGGTAACTTTCCACGATAGGGAGCTACTACACTTTCTTTATATTCTGCTGCTGCCTGTATTGGATCAAGGTTTGCAACTATAAGATTAGGTACATTCTTTATTGGCACACCTTTGTTGGTCAATTCAGTCTCAAATACATCCTGTAAATTGGATGCTGGATCTGTACTAATTAGTAGCACTTTTTTACCACTGTCCGCAAGCGTAACTGCGGTTGCACAGGCAGTAGAGGTTTTTCCTACCCCTCCTTTTCCTGTATAAAATAGATATTTTGTTAGAGAAATAATTTGTGGATTAAAAATTTGCATGATTATCATACCTTTCTTTTGCAGTTTCGACTGCATATTTGTAACATTAAAAGTAATTCTAGTCACTATCTCCCTTGTTTGTAAAGTTGCAATTAGTTTTATTAGCAGCAGCTTTTGTCACTGCAGCTGCATCCACCTGATGTCTCATCTACTGATTTCACTATTTCACCTATGTAACTAGTAGGAATATTAAGGTATGTTACAAATTCCTCATTCGTAGGGTATCTGCCCTCTATAATTATTACCCCATCCAAAATAACAGCAGGTAATTTTTCTACACCATCACCTTGGATAAACTGGTTAATCGTCTTGTTGTTTACAAATTCCATTGGATCACTATTAAGGTTGTAACGCCCCACTACAACACCATTGTGTTTTAAAGTATTTAATACAGTAGAAATTCTTAATAACTCTTGATCAACACCAACACCACAAAGCCCAGTGGAACAACACATAGCAGGCTCAAAAATTAACATTTTTTTCATTTTAGAATCTCCTTTTTGATATCATTATTTTTGCTAATTATTTGTTTTAAATTGGGGTTCTGGAAACCAGTGCTTCGTTTTATTAACTATCTTAACAAGTATTAGCATAACAGGAACTTCTGTAAGAACCCCTACGGTACATACAAGCACCACTGGTGATGATGTGCCAAACAGTGCAATGGCCACCGCTACTGAAAGTTCAAAAAAGTCTGATGCACCAATAAGAGCTGCAGGGGCTGCTATATTATGTGGTTGCTTCATTACCTTACACATCATATAAGCAAAAACTGAGGTAAGAACATTTTGTAAAATAAGTGGGACAGCAATAAGAAGAACATGTAATGGATTATTCAATATTGCATCACCTTGGAATGAAAATATAATGATAAGCGTCAAAAGCAATCCTATGGTTGTTATATTATCAAACTTGGGAATGAATTTATTAGTAAAGTATTCTTCCCCCTTATTTTTAATCATAAAGTAACGAGTAAGAACGCCACCAGCCAATGGAACAACAACAAATAATACGATAGATAATATTAATGTATCCCATGGTACAAAAATATTGGAAACACCCAGTAAAAAAGATACAATTGGCACAAATGCAACCAATATAATGAGATCATTGACTGCAACCTGTACGAGGGTATGAGCAGGATCACCTTTTGTTAGGTTACTCCATACAAACACCATGGCAGTACAAGGAGCCGCTCCCAAAAGTACAGCACCAGCCACATAATCTCGAGCCAGTTCTACAGGGATATAGGCTTTAAACACTACATAAAAAAATAAAGATGCAAGACCGAACATAAGAAATGGTTTGATAAGCCAGCTTGTTCCTGTAGATATCATCAAACCTTGAGGATGGTTGCGTACATTTTTAATGGATTTAAAATCTACTTTCATCATCATCGGATAAATCATAACCCAGATGAGGATAGCAATTGGAATGGATATTTGTGCATACTCAAACTTGTTCAAGAATTCTGGTATGAAAGGAAAAAACTTACCAATTAAAATTCCCAAAGCCATACATAGTAATACCCAAATTGTCAAATACTTTTCAAAAAACCCTATTCCTTGTGTCTTTTTCTTACTCATGTTTGTTTGCTCCATCTCTATTATTTGGCTTGCATAGACACAATTCTTGTCCATGACAAATTTGAAATCCCTTGATTTCATTCTCATAGGTTGGTAACTCTATGAGCTTATGTTTTAGATATTCCCAAAGCTCGCTATTTTCTGCTTTGAAGTTATTTTTAATGCGATAATATGTCCATTGTGCTTTTTTATAACTTTCTAGAATTCCACAGTTTTTGAGTGTATTTAGGTGCCTGGAAGCATTTGATTGTGTCATTCTTAACCCAGCTTCTATTTCGCAAACACACATCTCATTATCAATTAAAATAGATAGTATTCTAAGCCTACTTTCTTCTGATAGTGCTTTAAAAATGTGAATCATTTTTCTGACCTCCTTCATTGTTATATGCTCATATACTCATATAGTATGCGATTAGTCACCATTTGCTCACTACTTTTTAATTCATTTATTTGCATGAGCAGTTATTCTCGTATACACTATAATTTTCTACTGCTGTTAATTGTTCAAGTAACTTTTTGGTATATTCACATCCGCTTACACTAAAAGAATAATATGTCCATTTTCCCTCTTTTCTACTTTGTACGATTCCACTTTCACATAATATTTTCATGTGATGGGATAGAGTGGACTGCCCTATACTCAAATCTTCCAGTATGGTACAGGCACATTTTTCGCCACTTTGAAGCATTTCTAAAATCATTAATCGGTTTTCATCACAAAATGCTTTGAATACTTTTGCATTATTATTATATTTATTTTCCACATTCTAACCTCATATCTATTTTTATCGATATGTTTATTGTACCATTATATCTATTTTTGTCAATATGTAATATTATAATATTTTTATCTTTATGATTAAAAAATATTATCAACAATTATTTCAACATGGTAAAGTATTTTTATTGAACGTAAAGGCTATTTCGGAATAAAATTTACAAAATGGGATTGTTTACTGTGGGACTTCCAAGTACTATAAAAAGTAAAATAAAATTCTTTGCTACATTATTGATAATAATGGTGTCAGGTTTAAAAATTTTATAATATTTATTCAAACATTGCTCGTCATATTGACGAGTTTTTTATATAATAGGAAATTCCTCGAAAAACTCAAATTATGTAAATGAAAGCCCTGCAAAAGCAGGGCGCAGGTAACAGACGATGTCGAGTTAGAAGATATAAAACCCTTCTTCAAATTCGTCATCATCAAGGTCATCATCCTCGATAAGGAAATAATGCATGTCAAGCAGGTCAGAATCGGTCATCCCTTTTACTAGCTTTGGCGTCATGCCTTCCGGAGGATTTATGATATATTTTTGCCTGAGTTCCTCTAGTTTTTTTGGATCCATTGAAGTGCCTCCCAACTTTGAATACTTCCAGTATGAAACAGATGGGATAAAAAATCAAGCGGAATTTCCACTGGAGCGGCAGCGATATTTTGCCATTGCCCTTTCATAAAGTTCAACTAGAGGGACTCGTTTGTGTTTATGGTAGAGTTCTAAAAAAACCATATCATGCTTACATTTTGGGCATTGTAACGGATCATAGCCGAATGATAAAAGAAAAAGTGTGCGCCACCGATTGAAGTCCAATATGAATTTGTGCTTTGATTTTGGAACAGCCTTAAAAAGCTGCTTGTCTGCCTCGCGGTGCCTTGCATATAGACCATAATATCGAGTCATCTTGAAATGCTTTTCCGGTATATGTTGAATGAGAAGCTTCATGAAGTCCAGCACGGGAATGGTTTTCTCAACATAAGAGTTATCCTCATGCTTGTGATAATGGAAGGTTACGTTAGTGCTGTCGTAAGAATCAATCCTGGAGGTGGCAATCACAGGGCGTCCGAGATAGCGACTGATATATTTTACGACGGTATCAGGCTCACAGAGGTTTGGCTTGGCAAAAACATAGAATCCGTTTTTGTCTTTGCGGTAGATGTGAGATTTCATTTTTTTAAAAGAGGTTCCGATGTGTTTTTCCATTTCATTGAGAAGAGCAGTCTGAAAAGCCTTCCTTAAATAGGTGTAGTTGAAATGCTTTACCACGCGCCAAAACCCATCGTCCGAGAATCCACCTTCTGAAAGGAGGCAATGGATATGCGGGTTCCATTCGAGCGGTCTGCCAAATGTATGAAGTACACAAATGAAACCGGGAACAAAGTTTTTGCTTTTATTCATCGAGTGGAACATACGGAGAATGACACTACGCACTGCTTGAAAAAGACAATCCAGCAGGGAACGATCCTTCAAAAAGAAGTGACGGAGCTCTTCATCCACGGTAAAAACACAGTGGCGGTGAGTGCACCTTATGAGTTTAAAGGACATTTGGGTGGAACGATCAATACAATACTTATTGCCACAGGTGGGGCAAAACTTGGAGTGACAGCGAAAGGGAACAAATTTAAGCTCATCACAAAAAGGACATCCATACATGGCGCCGCCGAAAGAGGGATCTCCACAGTGAATCATTTTTTCAACATTTTCAATGACAACGTCACGAGGATGAAGAAGATAGAGCATTTCTTCATAATGGTCAATAAAAATCTTTTGCAGAATATTCATAAGACTATTATAAAGAAAAAGTCACAAAAAGGAAACCCCTATTTCCCCTCATGAATGAGGGGCTAGGGGAGTTGATGTGTCGAAGACACTTTTTCATTACTCTATTATTTGTTGTTGACAAAAATAATTCTTCTTGCTATAATAAAAACCAACGGTCGGTTTTATGATAAGGGAGGGAGATAAAATGGCAAGAAAAAATAATTCACAGCAAACTATAGAAAATATAATATCCGTTTCTGCAAAATTATTTAATGAAAAAGGATATGACAAAACAAGTATGCAAGACATTGTGGATGCGCTAGGAATGTCTAAAGGCGCAATCTTTCATCACTTTAAATCTAAAGAGGAAATCTTTAATGCGGTTATAGATGAGCAGTCTAAATATGCTGAAGAAATGATAAATAACTGGCTCAACGAGATGAAGACATTTACTGCGAAAGAAAAATTAATAGGGCTGTTGGAAAAAAACTTTGATGACCAGCAAATACATTCGTTTGACAGTGCGTTAGCTTCACAAATTCAAAGCCCACACTTTATTGTGGCGAATATGCAAGATTGCGTAAATAAAAGTGCGCCTATTTTCGCTAAGATAATGCGTGAGGGTAAAGAGGATGGCTCTATTACAGCCGATTATCCCGATGAATGCGCGGAAGTGTTCTTTTTGCTGATAAATATTTGGTGTGACCACATAATATTTAAGTGTGATATAACCCACTTAAACAGACGGCTAAAAGTCCTTCAGCAAATAATGGAAAACATGGGTGCTGACATTATAAGTGACGAACTAATCGAAAAGCACACAATATTTGTTGAAAAACTATACGAGGAGATTGCAAATTATGAAAAGTGAATTAGTTGTAAAAACTGAAAATCTTATAAAAACCTTTTCAGGGGTGGAAGTTATCAAACGATGTAACATGAATGTTAAGCAGGGTTCAATTTATGGGTTTTTAGGTGCAAACGGAGCTGGAAAAACAACAATATTCAAGCTACTTATGGGGTTACTTGTTCCAACAGCAGGAAAAGTAGAAGTTTTTGGTATGAATATAACAACTCATAGAAATGATATTTTAAAAAACATAGGCAACATCATTGAAGTTCCAGTTTTTTATGACCATTTATCAGCTGCTAAAAACTTGGAAATCCATCTTTCCTATATGGATGTTAAAGGTATAGATATACCCTCTGCGTTAGAAATGGTGGGGCTTGAAGCGACAAACGATCAACCTGTTTCAAAATACTCACTTGGTATGCGTCAACGATTGGCCCTAGCAAGGGCTTTGGTTCATAATCCCAAACTGTTGATACTTGATGAACCAATTAACGGGCTTGACCCAATGGGTATCCGTGAAATGAGAGAATTGTTTCTAAAGCTAAATAAAGAACAGGGAATAACCATTCTTATATCTAGCCATATTCTTAGCGAAATTGAGCATATCGCTGATACAATAGGCGTGATTGTAAACGGAACATTAGTTGAAGAGGTTGCTCTGTCTGCTGTTAAAGAACAGTTTCCAAATGGACTGGAAGATTATTTTTTTAACATTATGAGTGGAGGTAAGCAAAATGTTTAGACTCATGAAACTGGAACTCAAGAGAAATAATGTTAAAACTTACGTGATTGCAAGTTTGATTACTTGTATGGTTATGTTAGGATTTATTTATCTATTTGCCTATGCACCACATATAGACCCTGACCCCGACCTTCAAATTTTCGCAGGGTATGATAACTTATTTTCAATGTACTGCATAGTTAGCATGGCTGTTTTTGCAACACTCTCGTCTGTTATGTACACAAGATTTGTTATAGATGAATATAAGGAAAAACGAGCAATATTACTTTTTTCTTATCCTGTAAAAAGAGAAAAAGTTTTGTTTGCAAAATTGATGGTTGTCTTTTTGTTTACAATGAGCGCGATGACGCTTTGTACTTTTTTGGTGTTTGGAATATTTTGCATTTCAGAATCTATTTTACCTTTAGTTGATGGTACTATATCCGTTCACATGATGATACGAGTGATTAAAATTACGATTATGATGGCTATCGTAGCCGCGGAGCTAGGTGTTATTGCGGTTGGAATAGGCTTTATCAAAAAATCTGTACCTACCACCATTGTATCAGCAGTTTTACTATCTTCTTTGTTTTGCAACATAATGTTTAATTCTACAAGCAATGTTAATAAAAGTGATACAGCTTCCATTATCTTTATGGTTCTTACAGTCATTGCAGGAATGGTTGCCACAATAATGCTTAAGCTAAAAGTGAATCGTATGGAGGTGGAGTAAATGGAACGTATAATTGATAATACGCTTGAAAATATATTCGGTGGGTTGAACGCACAAATGTTTTTTGTAAATATAGTTGTTGGGGCTTTGCTAATAGTTGTGGGACTATTCCTTTTAAGGAAGCAAACATCTAAAGGCAAAAATACGGCAGGATGGATTTTTGTTGGCATAGGATGTTTGGGTGTATTAAGCGGCATAATGCAACTATTATTATGAGCAATTGAATGGTATGGGCGGATAAAATGGCATCACATTTTCATAAATGTGGGTTTTGGTTTTATCTTTTAGCCCCCGGCAATGCGCACGTACTTTGACCCCACCAACAGTGGATAAGGGCAAAGTACATAGTGCGTTACCTACTTTAGCAAGCAACAGTAGGGGAACCCAAACCCTACCGCTCCTCGCTGTGGCTTTTGCTCTCTTTCTTTTTGGCGGGAGTGTTGTAATTTCTCTCATCTTGCTCTTTTATTTTTAGTTTGTTTGCGTCTAAATTCCCAAGTACAGAAGGTGTGTTTTTAATTATATGTTCCACTTCCAACTGGATAAAAATTTCGGATATGGGCTTGCCCATTGCACCTTTCTGCATTTCTTCGGACAGCTTGTTGTAGTCGTTATTTTTAGAAACTTCCGTACCATGTTTGCGAATGGCAGTTATCAAAATATTTTGCTCTGGAGTAAGATTATTTACTGGTTCTAAATCGTCTTTAAAGTTAAATTTTAACAGTACAACTGCTTGAACAATATCCTGCATTGTTTCATGGGCGGCTCTTGCTAAATTTTTATATTTAGTCGCTTCTTCGTTTGCTTTGGCCGTTGCTAGAGCCATTTTACACAAACTTTTTTCGTCTGCTTCGGCAAGTAGTATTCCAGTCTTTCCAACCAGTGGCGCATGAACCTTTGTTGGCATTTTTCCAATCTGTTTAAGGGTGAACATTTGTCCGCTATCCTCGTAAGCATCAACTCAGTTTTTTCCAGTGTTAGGTGATTTGATACTAATTATAATTTCTGAATTTAATAATTTGTCTATTTAACCATAACAATTATCATCTTTTCAACTAATACTGGAAAGAACCTATTTTTTACTTACCAATTCCCTTTCAAATATCACTTTATTCTATAAAACTAATGACCACCGAACCAGCTTCATCAAAAAACAGACTCCTGCTTACTAAATCAACATTGTTGTCCTTGATTGTATAAATGTAAAGGGTGTATAAAAGCTCATTTCTTGAAAGAGCCATACAATATGTTATGCCATCATATTCTTGTGTCCAAAACTGGATCACCTTATTACCAATTGGCAACAAATCATACAACGTGCCTTCTGAATGCAAACCAAAATAATCTCCAGTAACATCTTTTTGATCAATGGACATCATATTTTTCTTAAAATCGGATTCGTCCTTAAAAATATCAAAATAATTACAATCATAATAATATTTAGATTGCAGAATTTCATGACCTTTCTGGATAAATGCTTCTGTTCCATCATTATATATATCAGATTTAAAG